>NKYR01000116.1:0-51760 GCA_003184365.1 Evernia prunastri
CAACTGTTTAGGCCGAACACCAGCGCATGCCTACACGGTAGAATTTCAAAAACGCGGTCTTCCACATGCACATATCCTCATTATATTGCACCCCACATCAATGTAGAGATTTGCGCTAACGTCAAGGCATGCAAATATATCTTCAAGTACGTCCACAAGGGCAGCGACCGGGCCAGTCTTCAAATAGTACCCGAAGACCAGCAGGGTGCAGGTGCAGCAGATGCTGATCCAGTGGACGAGATTCAAGAGTATAGAGACGCACGGTGGGTAGGCTCTGCAGAGGCCTGCTGGAGGATATTTGGGTTCAAATTGCATGATCAAAATCTTCCTGTAGAACGCCTAACAATCCACCTTCCCAATCGCCAGGGCGTTGAATTTGACGCTGACGACGATATCGCTGACGTCCTGAGCGAACAGGAAGGCCGTCAGACCAAACTAACAGCCTTCTTTGAGCTCAATCAACAGCGTCACGATCGAGGCGATGTGGAAGACCTCCTCTATCCCAATGTATCGGATGACTGGGTCTGGAATCGTCGAGGCAAATGGACCGTTCGCAAGAGGGATAGAGGTACCATTGCCCGCATGTATTACATCAATCCGAATGCAGGCGAGTTGTTTTACCTGCGGTATCTTCTACTGAATGTACCGAGTCCCAAATCGTTTGAAGACCTGCGCACGGTAAACGGCGATATTCTTCCCACCTATCATGGTGCATGTGTCGCGAGAGGTCTGCTACAAAATGACGCCGAATGGGATCAAACATTGGAGGAAGCAGGTGCCTGGCAGGGCGGACGATGCTTGCGGAGTCTATTCGTCATGATTCTACTCAATTGTGACCCCAGCGATCCTTTAGATTTATGGAATAAGCACCGAGCGAGGTATGTGGGCCACCTTTTTTTTGATGTTGCAATTCGCATGTGGTTGAATAAGTTGCGAGGCGGGAAGAATACCGCGCTATGAATGTAACAAAATATCACGAACTTTTTTGGTGTGGTGTTTTGGTAATTTAGCCCCGAAACGCCCTCGCTAAGCGTATTTAAACTTTTTTTTACCCGCAAAACAGCCCGCTGAGCCGCTTTCTCGCCCGCCTCTTACCTCTGCCTACATTTGCCTACCTTTCTAAACAATTTCTAACTCATATATTTAGATTATCTGACGATTGCATCCACATTCTTCAGACCGACTACCAGGGCTTTCCTCTACCGGACGGTGCGGAAGCCAGACAAGCTATCGCCGAGGACTTCTGCCTCCATTTGATTGAGACTCGCCTGGAAGAAAATAACACCAGCTCCACGAGAGATGTACGCCTCAGCGACTTCGGCCTACCAGGGTATCTACAGGAATATGATCAGTACCATAATGATGGTCGCAATCGATTCCTACGCGAAGAACACGGTCATCAGACTGATGGTTGGAACGGGATGTGGGACAGCCTCAATGACGGCCAAACAATAGCTGCTGACGCCATTTGGAACTCGGTCGTCAATTCCACCGGTCAACTTTTCTTCCTGGATGGCTATGGGGGTACCGGCAAGACCAAGCTCCAAAACACCGTGCTGCGAAGAGTCCGAAGTGATTCCAAAGTGGCCATAGCGGTGGCTTCTTCAGGCATTGCTTCCATCCTTCTTCAAGGTGGCCGTACCGCCCACTCTCGCTTCAAGATCCCTCTGAATGCTACCGATCAGTCCGCCTGCAGTGTAGCAATCAACTCCGATCTCGCTGAGTTATTTCGTGTAACAGAGCTCATCTTTTGGGACGAGGTTTCTATGCAGAACCGCCACGATATCGAGGCGGTTGACCGCATGCTTCAGGACGTCCGAGGGAACACCGATCCTTTTGGTGGAATCGTCACGTGCTTCTGCGGTGACTTCCGGCAATTACTTCCGGTCATCAAGGGCGCTGAATCAGGCCGCATTGCTCAGGCTACCCTCAGAGCGTCACGTCTTTGGAGTCACATCCAAATCCTTAGGCTGTCAGAAAACATGCGGCTCCGGAACCCGAATTTGACTGATCAAGGCCGGGTTGACATGGAAGAATTCGCCCAAAACCTGTTGGATGTAGGCATTGGGACCGCTACAAGCACCGTCAAAGGACATGCTGTTGATTGGTCCACCGGCTGGCTAGCAGAAGATTCCGCCACCGCATTAGTTGATGCTATCTACAATGACATCGATTCACATCGCTCAGCTGATTTCTACACGTCTAGGGCGATCCTTTGCACTCTCAACAAAAACGTCGCCCGATTCAATGCCCAAGTGCTTGATAAATTCCCTGGGGCGAAGACCGTCTGTCAGAGTCGCGATCAAGTGGTCAATGAAGAAGACAACTTCCTCCTTCCTACCGAAATAATGAATGCATTCGAACCCGCCGCCCTCCCACCGCATTATTTGGAGTTGAAACAGGACTGTGTGGTTATGCTGCTGAGGAATTTGGAACAGGTGATGGGTCTATGCAATGGTACACGCCTGCAAGTCAAGCACATTGGAACAAAAACACTTGATTGCCGCATCCTCGGGGGCGAACATGACGGTAAACGCCACTATATACCGCGCATCCCATTGTCACCGCCGGATTCGAATAGCCTACATGCTCCCTTTCGGCGAATCCAGTACCCTGTTCGCCTGGCGTTCAGTATGACCATCAACAAGTCGCAAGTGCAGTCATTGCAGCACGTCGGCCTATGCCTCTACCCGGAGGTTTTCGCGCATGGTCAACTATATGTGGCCTTGAGTAGAGTCACCAGCAAGAATGGGCTAGCTATTGTGGCTACAAAGGATCTACCGAGGAAGCAGCCGAATCGGCCGGCGAGGTGTATTAGGAATAAGGTGATCAAGCAAGTTCTTCTACCGGCAGCGAGTTCATAGTGGTGGAAGAAGGCGAATATTGCATGGGAGGCAAACATCGCATAGTAGGCACATAGGCAAATAGGCAAAAATCGCATAGTAGGCATTGCAGGCGATTGCCGCATAGATCGCAATCAGAGTCTGATTTCATAGAGCTGACTGCATTTCGGTGTAGCGCCATGAATTGAATTCATGGGCCTATACTTGTACGTATATAAAGTTTTAACCGTAACCTTAAAGAAACGTATTAAACTCTTCATCGCCTTTAGGCAGAATTTAAATTTTGTACGTTTTGAAAAAAAACTCGTATATGCACGGTATATATACGGTAACTTCTACCCAGCAAAGTCCGCTAAGGTATGCTATCGTCCTAGCAAAACAGCTCTAACCGTGACTCATTTGCCGGTTACTTAAGACGTGTACGAAAAGCTATTACTGTGCCTAGAGAGGTATTCCTCTTGGAAAGCTACTACGCGTCTACCGTCCTCAAAAAACAAGTATCTTCGAGATGGTCCTCATAATTGAAAAGGCCCAAGCGGCTAATATACAACGGCTTCTGGATATCTTCTACGCTGCTTTCAGCCAAGACCCGTGGAATCGCATCATGTATCCAGTAATCCCCAGACCAGAGGCCAGAGGCGCTTCCATCGAGCGTTGGCGCGGTGAGATCTCAAGCAATCCGAGCACGCGCTTCGTGAAGGCAGTGGATACCGACAACGGCGAGATCATTGCCTTTGCCTGGTGGAATGTCTATGAAGTGGAAAGACCGGAAAGCGAATGGAAACACACGAAAACGAGGGATTGGGATATAGGGACTAACGTTGAGGCTGCCAACGAGTTCTACAATGCAGTTTGTGAAAAGAGGCGAATCTTCATGGGCGGAAAACCGCATTGTTGTAAGTTGGAATTGTCTTGACCTTCCTATCGACCATTCGCACTAATTGCAATCGACCACTAGGCCTGAATGGGCTCGTGTGCGAGCCACAGCATCAGCGTAGAGGTGGTTCGTACATTTTCGAGTGGTCTTTCCCAGTTTGCGACCAAAGCCTGAGTCACCACACATAACGCGGAGCAAAAAGGATCATTTATCTGCTCAGGCCTGTTTATTAACTCAGATTTATGGCTTCAAGAAGCATTGCTAACTCCGAATTTTGCGTAGCCGGGAGAATGCTGCTACGCTGGGGACTCAAACTCGCAGACGAGTTGAGGCTTCAGGCTTATTTGGAGTCGTCTCCAGAAGGCCATCATCTTTATCAAAGCGCTGGGTTTGAAGACGTAGGGACACTGGATGTGGACATGTCCCAATACGGCGGCCACGGCATGCATCAGCATTTTGTTATGACACGAGCAGCCCAGCCGAACCACGCTTCTGAGAGCCCGTCGCGCACTTCTCCATGAGCGGATGCCTGTACTGTGCCGGACAGGGAGGGGATCCTTTCGACAAGTTGGGGTAGACAGCTTATGCGACGCGCAATCCGGTAGGCCAGATGCTGGATCCTTCAGTCACAGTACGGGGGGTATAGACAGTGCCACCTTACTAGTGTGCTTTGATCGAATTACAGAATCTCTGTATCATCGTCGCAACTTCTTTTCCTTCAAACTCGCCGCGTTGAGAAGGATGGAGTGCCACTCCATGCTGCTGGGAACCGATATGCAAAAGTTGGACTCAGACTTCAAGTTAGCGCAGCCGAACCCCTTTCTAATATCAGACAGAACAGTGACGCTTGTTTTCCTTTTCCACACTTCGCACTTTGCCAATCCTGGACTCCCTCCTGAGCTGATTCTTGGCTCCCACGGGAAATCGTTTTGCAGTCCCGCACGCGGTACATGTCGTGACGAGTACATCAGCCCAAGGTTTCTTGCCTCCACGACTGCTGTTCTCTATGTAGGTGGTAGACGTAGATCCTGGTACTAGGAGAATGCTGCAGCGTTTGCATATCGTATGCTTCATCGCAGGAGATAGCCTAATCTGACCTTTTAATGAAGCAGCTCGGAGGTGGGTAACAAGCTGACGGGAGAGAGCAGAATCGTCGGAAGCTCTTTTATCTTTTGAATCAATTTTGGGCATCCTGTCTTCTTGTTCGGCTGGCGAAAGAAGGGGGCCCTTGTCAGATGCAGCTTCAAAGGCGGCTACTGCGCACTGAAGTTCTCCACCAGGCTCGCTTTCTTTGGGGTTCTCATCATTCGGGCAAGGAGTTCTTGCTTCCGATTGATCGGCAACTCTTGCAAGATAAGTAGCAGCTTGGTAAAGGTAGGAAATTCTCGAATGTAGATGTTTCTGGGCAAGTCCCTTCTGCGCTTTTGCTTTATCTTGCGCCATGGCTGGCGGATCGAAGACGTGGCTTAGTCTCGTGCAACAGCGCAATTAAGTTGGCGGCAGATTCAGCTCAGCGTGAAAACTTATATGTGGGTTGTTGCTTCGAGATGGTCTGGTCACTGGATGGACAAAATCAATTTCACTTTCCGCGCGATGACCGATCCGGCCTAGCTTGCGATTCTTTGCAATTTCTCTTGCTCCTTGACCTTCCTTCATCACAATAACATATTCCGCTTGCAGCGACTTCATCCACCACAATCACTCACCCGGAAGTTCTACAACCGATAGCCACCGTTTCTAAGAATATCGAGCTAGCCAAGGCCGCTCGAACTTGACAGCACTTTTCAGGACAGCCAACGTGTCTGGGTAGCCTTGCGCAATAGTCTCAAACTACGCACTCTTCACTCTATCAACAGCTTCTATCATCCTACAAGATGTCTCACGAAGAAGATCTCATTGACTACTCCGATGAGGAGCTCCAAACAAATGATACAGCAGCGGCGGCGCCAGCAGCCACCAATGGGGCCACAACAAAGAAGGGCGACTTGACGGTCTCTGGAGGTAACGCGGACAAGAAGGGCAGCTATGTCGGCATTCACTCTACTGGGTTCCGGGATTTCTTGCTGAAGCCAGAGCTTCTCCGCGCCATCACCGACTGCGGGTTCGAGCATCCATCGGAGGGTCAGTCTTAAGTTTCCTCCCCAGCTTCCTCCAGTGCCTCGTGTGTCCACCCGTCCGTCCATCTTCGCGAGTGGTATCATTGCGCTATTTTGTTCCAACCGCGGGCGGCTCAAGGAAGTCTCACTGGATCTGGTTACACTGTATTTCGACTGCAGGTAGCAACAACGGATCGAAAGGCGCGTCATGTGAATCTCATTGCTGCTGTCATCTTCACCGATGATCTTCACAATGATGGGGGTTCTAGAGCATCGTGTTCCAAGAGACTTCCGAGGCCGCCTGCAAGATGCATTAGCATTTTGTGAAAGAGATCCCTTTTGAGTGTCGGCCTGCTTGCTTGGCATTGGCAGAACAAAATGAATGACTGGAGAATTATGTAAATGCGAGATGGACGGACATCGAAGTGGACTGGGCACTTTAACAAACATCATTTCGGGAAAGCAAGTCTAACTTCGGTATCGCCTCATTACAGTCCAGCAAGTGTGTATTCCTCAAGCCATACTTGGAACAGATGTCCTGTGCCAGGCGAAGTCCGGCCTCGGAAAGACTGCCGTCTTTGTCCTCACGACCCTTCAGCAAATCGAGCCAGTGCCCGGCGAGTGTGCCACTCTTGTCATGTGTCACACACGCGAGCTCGCCTACCAGATTAAGAATGAATATGCCCGGTTCAGCAAGTACCTCCCCGACATCAAAACCGGTGTCTTCTACGGTGGAACGCCCATGCAAAAGGACATCGAGACGCTGTCAAACAAAGACACTCACCCTCACATCATCGTTGCTACACCCGGTCGGTTGAACGCCTTGGTCCGCGACAAGAAGCTTCGTCTCGGAAGCGTCAAGGTCTTCGTTCTTGACGAATGTGACAAGATGCTGGATCAGATTGGTAAATCACATATGAAACTTCGCAGATACGTACAAAAGCTGAGCCACCACTTCAGACATGCGCCGCGACGTTCAAGACATCTTCCGCGCCACCCCTACCCAAAAGCAAGTAATGATGTTTAGTGCTACTCTCGCTCAGGAGATCCGTCCGATCTGCAAGAAATTCATGCAAAATCCACTTGAGATATACGTCGATGACGAGACCAAGCTCACTCTCCATGGCCTTCAGCAATATTACATCCAGCTCAGCGAGGCAGAAAAGAACCGGAAGCTCAACGAGCTGCTGGATACCCTTGAGTTCAACCAGGTCATCATCTTTGTCAAGAGCACTCTGCGAGCTACGGAGTTGGACAAATTACTTCGCGAATGTAACTTCCCAAGTATTGCGGTGCATTCAGGCGTCAGCCAAGAAGAGCGGTGAGCACACGTTCGAATGGATTTCACAGATGCATGCTGACGTTTATAGTATCAAACGCTACAAAGAATTCAAGGAATTCAACAAGCGTATCTGCGTTGCGACTGATGTCTTCGGCCGCGGAATTGACATTGAGCGTATAAATCTAGCCATCAACTACGACTTGCCAGGCGATGCGGACTCCTATCTGCACAGGGTTGGTCGTGCTGGACGATTTGGAACGAAGGGTTTGAGTATCTCATTTGTAAGCAGCGAGGCAGATCAGGATGTCATCAAGGCAATTGAGACAAGATTTGAGAACAAGATCCCGTAAGCGCCAGGAAGCAGGGTCCGGCAATGTGAATATACTCGCTAACAACTGCAATAGTGGATTTCCGGAGAAAGGTGTGGATGCCAGTACCTACATGGGGAACTAAAGAAGGATTCGGCAATCGTTTCTGACGGCCGAGGCGTGTCTTTCGGCCTCTTACTCTTTGCCGGGCTGTGCGGCGGGCTTGCAGTTAGATGTAGTTCCCAGTTAGTGGAGCCGTGGTCTGAATTGTGGATTTCTTAGGGACAAGTCGGGGGACATACTCTAGCTTACTTAACACGAAAAATGCACTGGATTCTTTTTCCTCTTCTACTGCATCGTGGACGTGCCGAAGGATTTGAACACGCCTCTGTATTATCTCGTCAAACGCCTTCATCCCTAACCCTGTGATTATATACCAGTGTATTAAGTACAAATCGATTCCCAGTCATCCATCATAGCTTCGCAGCATAACTCCTACCTCTTTCAGCACTTGAATGAGGTACGGCGCGACCCTTGTCAGTATCATCTATCCATTTCGAAGCCCTCCATTCCCTCTGCCAGGACCTTAGCAACCCCGGCAGCTGCCCTTCCCACTTCACCTCCTTCTCGCTTCGCCGTTTCAACTCCGCTAGAAACGGTTGCGTAAAACAATTTCCAGAAGATGCTTTGCCGTTCCTCCCGCTCAACATACATCTCACTTTCTTCGTTCCTCGACGGTCCAAAAAGATTGAGATGCGCGAAGGCGTTGGAGCGTTTAGGAAGCATATGAGCCTCGGTGTATCTCATTGGGAATGGCCATCTCTCGGAACATGTAGCATCTGCATCGATGTCGTGTCCCTCCTTAAGCCCAGCGCGTAGAAATGCGGCCAGTACGTTCAATGTCTTGACCGACATTTTACCCTCGGACCCCTCCTTTCCCAGAGTAGGAGCCCGTGATGATGACCATGCATTGGTCCCTGCGGGCCCTCCTTTGCCCGGTGCCCGAGAAGCAGCATTCCAGTGCAGTACGGTCAGCAAGCATTTCAACGTCTTAACCCAGCCGCCGGTGCAGGAGACAAGCTCGCTGGGGCAGGCTCCGATGACCCAGAGTAGCAAATCGGTGGCTGAAGAACGGATGTCTGCTGCAAGATGAGTGAGGCCGGCCCGAATGTAGAGCAGAGTGTGTCCGATATGGGGTTCGACCTCTTGAGATGGAAGGATGTTCAGAAACTTTAGTAGTTGAGAGCGAACGCTACTACTGCCGTCCAGTATTAGAGGACTGGTTTTTGATAGGAGGACGCTGACGGGCTGTGGGAGAGGTGCACTGACGGGACGGGAGGCGACGGCTGTAGTAAGGTAGGCAAGGGAGTCGCGTCGTTGAGACGACGAGCGGGAGGAGAGAAGGGATAGATGATGGGAAAATTGCGCGGATTGAGTGGGAGCAGTGGTGAGAAGAGACTGGTGGGCAAGGACAATGGCTTCAGTCGACGTCAGCGATTTGATCTCTGGACTCAGGTCTTGACGATATACTGACCCTTTGCTTTGAAGCTTGTATCCGTGAAATTTTCTGGTTTTGGGCGAGATTTACCAACCTTCAGCTTGGGTTTCTTGAAGTCTTTCCTCTTCTCATTCTTCTTTTTTGCACTCGATCCCATAGCTCTTCAGGGTGGTCCTTGCCCAGTTTCATGGGTATCTTGAGCAATCGTGGCCATGGACCAAACAGCGAGGCAAAGTCGCGCTGTATTGTTTGACAAGGGGAGGTTTTAATCCTAGTTTTAAGCCTTGAGCGGAAAGGGAGCCCTCTACTTTGGCTCCGCGCTAGATTAGTAACCGAAAGTTGATCGCAGTGTACAAACCTTCCTAGGTCAAAAGAGCAAGCGTGAGCATCCTGAATTCGAGATAAATTCCGTGACTCCTTTCTCCTGGAAGATGCATTGCGGTAACGGTACAGTCCACACCTAAATGTTTAACCTGACTTCCCCGGGTTGGGACTGGTCGTATGGACTTAGAAAATAGCCAAATCATCACGGTCCAGCATGAGCTCTTACTTTCTCAATTTTACAACGTTTGATATTCAGCTTTGGCCGCCTCCGTCTAAGGTAGATCCCAAATTCTTTGCCGAATACGCCCTTAATCCCTCGCTGCTGGTGCCTCTACTGCTGGTCTACCATACTTTCATTTCAATAGTGCTACAAGCCCAAAGCTTCCGCGACTAGTATGCAGCCCTTCCGTCTTCTCACAAACCCCTTGTTTGACTCGTGCGAGATGATTGAAGGCAAAAACATACCTTCTGCTCACCGTCTTGACAGAGAGTCTCTAATTGAAGTGGTGTAGCCCAGGACGACGTGATACTGTCTGGTATCAGGTCTGTTTGGGTCACATCTTTGTGCTGGAGCTTTTCATGATACGTCTGCTCCTCATTTATCAAAACCATTGTTCACTGTCAGAGAACATCCACCTTTTCGTATTCGTCGTCGCCAGCAGTTTGGTCAACGCAGTGGCCTGAATCCCATCTGCTAAGTGCTAGAAAATGGTACAACCAACGGTATGCCGCTTCGCCGCCTGCCCCATGTCTGTCAGCCGCTATTGACAGAAGCATTGTAGCCGGCAGCGACGTTGGAGAAATTGTCACGCCTAGCATCGAAACCTGGTGTCCGATCAACCCTTATTCTTTCCAAGTCCGACGGCTCTATTATTCGCAGCACTGGGCTCCTTGCCGCAACGTCACCCTCGTCTTCACAAAATGCACCCATTGGAAATGGCAGAAGCCACAGTGGTCCTGCTGAGCCAGCAGATGCAACAAGAAGTGGGATGGACTATCCGAGCAGTACGGAAGATGACAGCAAACGCAACAATGCCGAGGACGTTGCACGAATGGTGTTTGCGTTTGTGGCAAGCGCGAAGGCTTTCACAGAGGGCATTGAAAAGTCAGATGAAGTCAAACTCCTTCGACTGAGGACACGCAAGAATGAGATAATCATTGCCCCCGGTATGTCCTTCATCACTTTGCACGGAGCATCATGCTGAGAAGGACGGACAGATGCGAAGTTCCTACTTGTAGTCATCCATGATACTCCGCCAGCTTAATCAGACGCCTTGATATGCCGTGGTTAGGTATGTCAAGAATCGCGATGCAATGAATCTTGATCAAGGGTTTACCCGAAAGTGGACTCGTTGCAGATGTGGTGATTGCAACGAGACAATTACACCTCCCGACGGATCCCTTTCGGTCATGTAAGCGTGGACCGAGGCATGACAGGAGAGAGAGAGAAAGCAATGGGATCGATCCTGAATACCATAGTTTCCTTTCAGAGATGATGACAATGACGATGATGCTAATGCTGATGCTGATATCAAGAAAATGCACAGATGAAACGGCGTGTGAGGATGACTGACTGATTGATTGATTAAGTAAGTCATATTGGACACCATGCGGGCTGCCCCGCAGAGGGCTTCACAGGCATCTAAGGCCCAGCCAGAAGCATCTTCCCCCGCGGCTCCCACCCCCGGGATGGATGCTTACGCTATCTAAAACCTCCCATTATGCGGTCCAACCCCCTACACGATGATGATCGTGACGAGTGGTAGGAGTACTTAGCGACCACATCCATCGAACCCTTCACAATGATGGCGTGATACCTCGGTAATCGATACTCCACTAGCGCTGTTCGAGTAAGGTAAGGTACAATTAGTGGGGCCACTGGAATTGAAACATTGCCCCACCATGACGCTGTAACCACTCGTATCCACCTTGACTTAACTTAGAGCTTCACAAAATCACAAAACTGTGCACCAAAGCACTGATAGCTCCATTCAATAATTACAGATATCTATGATTCTGTTCTTTGCTTATCTGACCAAGTCATGTTGTATACGAGTGAGTATAAACGAAGATACCAATCTTTGACTGCCATGCCCGCCATCACCCCACCCTAAATAGAGACAGATAGGTAGATATCTTTCAATTTCAGAGTACCTAGGTGTTAGAATCGTAGTAGGGTGCGTGAACAAAGAACCAATTCTGGTAGTGAACCACATGCGGTACCACTCACTTACCTTAGGTAAGGTACTTCCTAAGCGGCCCAAGGTATAAATATTGCCCCTCCTTCCTCCTAAACATTCCTTCCCATCAACAAACAACACTTCTCACATTTATAATTCAGAACAAACCTACATAAAACCTCAAAAAGAACCTCAAGTCACCCATACCAAATCACAACCACATCACTACTATCATGTCTGACCTTGGGTAAGTCATTTCGCCATCCATGTTTTTGAACCACTGGCTGACTCCAATCTCTACCCCAGACGCAAAGACTTCGGCGATAAGGCCGAGGAGAAGCTCACCCCGGATTCCCAGAAATCCCTTTTCGACAAGACCAAGGAAGGTGTTACCGATGCTGGTAAGTGTTTCTTCCATACCAACCTAACGCGGGCATCTTACTGACAAGTTCAAGGTGACAAAGTCGCTGGCAGCGTTCAGCCAAGTACGGACCCTCCACAGTGTCATGTTCATGACTTTATACCTTTACTGACGCCTTACAGGCGATGAGAAGTCAATCACCCAGAAAATTTCCGACTCCACGAGCACCAAGCCTGGCGAGGAGAGCTATCTAGATACTGCCAAGAAGACCATCGGAGATGCGGTCGAGTACGTCGAAAAGACCGCCGAGGGTACGTTTGTCTCTACTTCCGTCTCCACCATTACTCGCTGACAGTCTCGTGTGCAATAGACGTCTACAATAAGGTCGTTGAGAGTACCAAATAGACCCGCAGCATCATGATACCCAACACAGCAATTGCTTTCTTTCTCCTTTTCTCCGGACGCTCTTTCCCTAGAAGAAACCCAAAGACCATGGCGATGCACGTCTCTAGGCAGAATTTATTACGGCTTGTGGAGGAACGTCTGGGGAGAAGTGATGGTAGCGTTGCTTTTGCTCTGAATGAGACTGATAGGGATAACCAATCCAAGCCTGAGGGCCAACTTTGACTGAACACGAATCTGTGCATCTTAACACGTAATTGGGGATTTTCTCTCCAACCCTCGGCTTCTTGTGGATTGACCATCTGCACATTCTCCGTACTTTCTCGTACTTTCTCATGTCCTTGCCCCCACCAGGATTTGACATACCTCACTCCTAGACACAAAGTAATTTTCTAGACTGGGTGCACTAGGCCGCATTACGCTTTCGATGCCACGCCTTCAAAAGACATTCGAAAATCTATCGTCAGCTTTATCATATCTTCGATCATGGCCAAAGACAAAGACCGCGCTCAGAATCCCGCCGCCCAACAACGGAAGCTCGAAAAGCAGAAAGCCCTTAAGAAAGGTTCGTCCTCAATCATACCTTTGCCTGGCTCCACCACGCCTCCTCTCTCCAGTCGAAGTTACTGACGTCTCCTTCCCCTACAGGTAAGGCAGCGGTAGCAGCCCAACGGACCGAACGCTACGCCTCTCGCAACCCCCGCCGTCTCGAATCGACCATCTCAGACCTCCACGCCCTGAAGGAAAGCCAAGGCGGGAAACTCTCGACCAGAGATCAGCGACAGCTAGAGGAAGCAGAGCGCGATGTTGCGAGGGTGAAGAAAGCGCGGGAGGTGTTGGGGGACAAGGCACCTTCGTTCAACAGCAACAGGGGCGGAGACGAGGCGCGTGGAAGGGGAGCGGCTAGGGGGGGCAGAGGAGGCTATGGGGGCCTGGGGAAGAGGAACAGGGAGGAACAGGAGAGTAGCGGAGAGGAGACCGACGAGAGTGTGAGAAGGATACCGTGGCCAAGGGACACACCGCCGCCCATACCACGGCAGCGCAGGGATGATCGGCCGAGGCATTCTACGAACGCAAACAGCGAACCGCTGGGTGCTGAACGGAGGCTGCAGAATCGTGAGGGGGCGGCGGCAGAGGTGCCGGACACAACGTTGCCGCCGAAACCGGCACCGAAGACTACGTATGAGAGCAAGCCTGTGGTTAGGGACTTGAGGAAGGAGGCCACGGCGAGGTTTGTCCCGAATGCCGTCAAGAGGAAGATTGATGCTACGAAGGGAGTTGGAGCCAAACTGTTGGAAGAGGAGGAGGTGGAGAAATTGGAAAAGGAGGGCTATCGGGCTGGCGGGAATATGTTGTGGAATGGTGGGGTGGGGAGGGGCTTGGTTATTGATGCTGCGCCTGAGGTGGGCGGTAGAGATCCGGAAGACGAGAGAGAACGAAGGAGGCTGGAAGAGGAAGAAGATCGGTTCAGGAAAGAAATGGAGACGGTGGAAGAAGATGCAGGGGAGGGAGAAGAGCCAAAGCGAGTCACGGTGGAAGAGGTCAGCGACGAGGAACTGTAGTAGGCAGATGATGATACCCTGTGAGTTGAAGCTGTCTTGAAAGTCGACTACAGTGGCTACGACTTTCTACTCGTGCTTCATTCACACAAACTTCCGAAAAATATATCTAAACACCTCATCACCAACGATAGGACCATCTCCTCAAGACCACGGCATCATTGTACCTGTCTTGTAAATTAGAGGCCGTTTCGTGTTCGTACTGCGGGTCACAATCCCGTCAGCTTGCCCATATCATGCTGAATTCCGTCCCGGACGTTATTCCCGAGCGAAAGCCCGCCTTGCTCGAAGAAGCCTCGACCGAAGTATGATACGAAGTTGGCCAGCAGCCAGCAGAGTGTCCTGCAAATGGGCCCGGAAGTCCTACCTTTCAGGGCGGAAGGCAATTGCACCATGTCGCACCGGTCTCCCAAATGATTAGCGCTTGGCATCTTCTCAACCTCTTCATAGCTCTAGCACGTCCTGCTCCGTCGGACCGGCATACTTCTTATACCCCTCCTCCCCAACCAACCTTGCCCTGGCAACCTCATCCTCATTAACGCCACTCCACTCTGCCTCCGGTATCCACCCAATATACGCCCTATCGCCAAAGCCACCAATCCAGTATACCTCTCTCACAACCAATCTCCCCCACCAGCTCTCATGAATCTCATTACCCGGCAGCCATGCCTCAGCATCGGGATGTCGGTCCAGGAAGCAAGCCGCCACGTTATAGGACAGGACCTCGGAGGTAGGGATCGGCTCGATGTAACCAACTAAGCTAAAGCGCGGCATGTTGGCAGGCGAATACGTGTAGATGTCATCACTCGGTGGCGCCGTTGAGGGGGGATGCCAGCGCAGTGAGAGGGTGACATTGGAGCCGGCTCGTGTATTGCGGAATGTTGTGGCGATGCTGATCGCGAGGATTGTAGGACTGTAAGTTTGAGGATAGCAGGAGGCGTAGTAATCCATCAAACCTATGGGGGCACCGCCGAGGTCGGAGGCGGGGTGTGAGAGGGTGGAGTCATCCCCAGTGGAGGTGGAAGGGAAGACGGTGGAGAGGGTAGCGATGGAGGATAGGTTCAGTATCCGACGGGCCAGTATCGCGGATTCGTGGACTGTGGGGACATGGTATTTGGGGGAGAAAGATGGGGGGTTGGAGAGGAGATGTTGCGGAGGTGAGCTGGAGGCGGAGACGAGGAGAACGATCGAGAGGAGGCCGGTTGGCAGAAACATCTTCTCAGATTGAAAGGAAGAGAGGGCACGATGAGTGAGAGGCGCAAAGCTATGAATGAAAGAACAGAGAGATGTTTACATTGAGGTCGTAAGATGAACGACCATACATGACGGGACCTCGGGATAGAATAGATATTGGTAGAACAAGGACACTCTCTTCTTATCGAGGCGACCGGATTGACGCATTATTATTGGTACTCTTCCGTACGGCGGCAGTGTTTTCAAGCCTTGAATTGCTGTGCCCCAAAAAAAACAACGGCCAAAATAATGATTCCTACAATTATCATTCCATTAGACATGGTGCATTCAATTGACTGTGAAGCCTTGTTCGCTTATGTGTAGTCGACTTCTTACTGACCCCTCTCACGAAGATTTCATGCTTGCTTCTTTTTCTCATTTGCTGTGGCGCGTTTTTCGGTACAATTCCAGCTAATAGTTCGATATCTTGTCGCCCCCATACTGCACCCTCCGGATCATTGACCGGTTGCAGTCCGCTATCTTCTGAATGCCGGCTAGGCCCATGCTTTGGTCAAGGTCCTGTATATCGAGTGAGATCGATGTTCCGGGCGTATGTTGGGAAATCAGGATTGCTTACTGCTAGTAAACCTCGAACGGCATCTCGAGCACCAAGCTTCCCTCCTATAGCCAGACCGTATACGAAGGGTCTGAGTGTACACGTCAGATTGGCGATCATGCGATGACAGGACGCAGAGGGTGACTCACCTGCCAATCAGCACGCCCTTCGCTCCTAAACTTAGAGCTTTGATGATATCAACGCCTGTCCTGATACCACTGTCGAATAGCACAGTACTTCACCATGTTTCCGAGGTCAGTTTTGCTTGTTTAAGGGGTATAGGGAGCTTTTGGAAAGCGAACACCCCCAAGACAATTCTCAAGGCTCGTATAACTGGTTCGAAAGAGAAGAATAGACTCGAAAATACGTACAGCTGGTCTCCAACGGCCTCCACAATATCTGGTAGCACTTCCAAACTCCCAATAGCTCCATCCAGTTGTCGCCCGCCATGGTTACTAACCACGATGCCGTCCATTCCTGCCTCGACTGCCATCTTCGCATCCTCAACATGCTGGATTCCCTTTAAGACGATTGGGCCGTCCCATTCCTTCTTCAACAGCTCCAGTTGGTCCCATGTGTGAGCGGCGCCGCTGAAGACGGCAGCTTCCCATTCGCGGCTTGCCTGCAAGATATCGTCTTCGACTTCCATGTTATGTTTTTCCTTGAATTTGCGGCGGAAGACTGGGTCAGAGAAGCCTGTTTGGTCTCCGATCCCTGAGGCGAAAGGTACATATGCATTGTCGAGATCAGCAGGGCGCCAAGACAATGTCCAGGTATCCAGAGTTACGAGGAGGACGCTGTAGCCATGAGACTTCGCACGACGCAAGAGCTGTACATAATTCTGTCAGGCATGGAAACCAAAACGGCTACGGCTGTCTGGGCTACATACCGATACGGTGATATCGTCATCTTGTGGCCAGTACAGTTGGAAGAAGCGCACACCATCCCCGCTTGCTTTGGCCACGTCCTCGATGCTGGCGCTCGATGCGGTGCTGAGGATGTATGGAACTCCGATTTCGGTCGCGACTTCTGCCACTCCCAGCTCCTTGTCTATGTGGAAGATGGTCTGGACGCCCACCGGAGCAATCAAGAGAGGTGATTCGAGCTGATGGCCAAAGAGTTCGACTCTTAGGTCTCGGTGTGTGGTGGGCCGAAGCATGCGGGGAACCATCTGGGCAGCGATCGTCAGCCATTGATGAGTAAGTGGTGGTTGAGACGGTGAGCCCTACCTTCCATTGTCTGAACGCCAAGCGGTTCGCATCCATTGTCGACCTCTCACCGGCTCCACCAGCAACGTAGTTGAAACTTCTGGCACTAAGGTGTTTTTTCGCTTGTTCTTCAAGCTTATTCGGGTCGGTGGTCACTGTCGGCAGTCTGTTTCTGAGCAAGCCATCCTCGTATATTTCCTGTTTAATCGGCCTTTGTCAGCTTCCAATGCATTGAGCTCAAGAGTGAATATTACCGCTTGAAAGGCGCCATACTTGCGGCCACCCTTGGGATGGAGAGGGTGTTCTTGGACTTTCGGCATAGCTGGGAGGAATCAATAGCCTTGGAACCTGGCAATGGGTATTTGAATTGAAACTGTGCGGAAAGAGAATGAAGCAGAGAAAGCGGAAGACTGAGCTGTTTACTAAATGACCAGATGAATCTTGGGTGCAAAAAACCCCGCCAACGTCATGCGCGGAAGGCCCGGTGCCGGAACCTCTACCCAATGGACACCAGGCGGAAAAATCGTATTAAACAGCCTCGCGAGCATTGAAATTCGAAGGTTCTTGCGAGAAATACTCGGCAAGGTCGACGCGCGGACGCTAGAAAGATTAACGAAGCAGCTGCAAATCAATGTCTTCAAAGTATGATCATTGTATGATTTCGGAACAGCTAAGTGCTATAATGTCTTCTCTCTGAGTGCGGTATCTCGCCATCGCCCAGCATCGGAGATTACAATAAATTTTGTTGGTACATGATAGCAATGTCTTACATGATGGGGGTATAAGCTAGAGCGCTGTAAAATATAGCAACATGAGCAAGGTACGAGCAAACCGGAGCCACATAGATGTCGTTAAAATATTGTTAGTGAAAGAAACAAATAAAATGTACGGGTGCTCTCGTTGCAAACGAAAAACTTGATCGTGACCCGTGCGAGTGAAAGGGAGGACACGATGGACCTCAGACCCCAACCGGCAGGCTGAGATCAATGGCTCCATATGGCGAATCTTGACGAACAGTGATTAGGCTCTTCGTGGCGAGAGCAAGAAGGTGGTGCATTGCTTGAGCTGCGACGATCTTGCTATGCTGTGTTGGCGGCAGTAATCTTTCGAAGGTCACAGAAGATATTGGGAAAAAGTCCCCTGAGAGCTCATCCTCATCATCGCTTGCATGGGCTGGGAGGGTCGTGATTTCAGCTTTGACGAATTCTAGGAAGTTGTTGGCCTCTTGATTCAGTGTCGCTCTCATCCACTGTGACTGTCCAGCTGTTTGAGTATCAACGGCGGCAGCGGGACCATAGAGCTGAAATTCGTCGACCGTTTGGTCGTCAGAGATGTGGCGACCACCAAGAGGCTCGTCATCATCTTCACCAGGAGGGATTTCATGACTGCGGTAACGTTGGGGCCCACGGCCGACAAGAGGACTGGCGCTAGGGATTCTACTGGCACGTCTATCCAACGAGCCCGCACCTCCGACCGCTGGCAGAGAACTAGCAGCATCGGCACTGGTAGGGAATCCGCCGATACTGCTCCCAAAACCACGACTACGCGCAACGGAGCCTTGACGAGATCCGAGGGCGGAGCTGATATTCCATGGCATGGACGGATCCTCGAGTGCCGGCGGAGCGTGACGACCAACTTCGACTCCCTAAGATGGTCAATCGCGAAGAAGACTCGATGACGGTATTAATGCTTACGTCGCTGGCTGACATCATTATTGTTCCATCGTCATGCAACATCATGTCGTCTCCACGTCCGATTTGATCGCTATCACCGTCTCTGATTCGTACGCGTCGGGCTTCGCTATCAGAGTCTTGGTCTTTCTCCTTATCGCGTCCTCTCTTCTGCCCAGCGCTGGAGATCTGAACGCCCGTCAGGGCTTCCATCATGGTGTCGCCTGCAAACATATCGAGAGGACTTTGAAGCTTCGCGCTGCCTAACCCGGCACCTACACCGCCAATGCCGACTCCGATGACCCAGAAAGCAGCGTTCTTCTTTGCATGGGAAGGAGCTTTACGGCTCAGTTTGGCTTCTGTTGCCTCAGCCATGTTCGCAAGGTATTCAGTCTTCCATTGTGCAAGGTCGGTGTTGTGGAGCTCCTGCCTTTCATCCACTGGCAATGCTTTAGGCGCTCGACGTCTCCGCTGCAGAGGAGCCTCTGCAGACTCGGACGATTCTTGTTCTGGGTGTAGCCCCGACAAAGATTGGAGGATTTCAGAAGCGGCCGGAACTCGAGGTGCTGTTGTTGGAAAAGCCTCGGCTCCAGGCAGAACGATGTCGTCGTCAATCTGTGGAAGTTCAAGGTCGAGGTCCATGTCACCAACCTGTTATCAGATGAGTCCATTGTTCCTTTTATGCCGAGAGTCCGACCTACCTCAAGTCGGCCCGCTTGTTGACCTTCTAGTAGTTCTTGCCGGACACGAGCACTGGCTGCAGAATCACTGGCCAGCCGTATGCCGCCGTCTGGAGCGGTATCCGGTCCAGGAGTACGCTCTTCAACCAGATTGCCATCAGCGTCAATGGTGAAACCCGGATCGATGTTAAAGCCTTCTTCTTCCTCGTCCAATAGGCGGCCAATTCGCGCATTACGTTGGGCTGAGCTGACATGCTCACCGGGGAGGATAAATCCGCCCAGGTCTCCAGCGCCTTCACTATGGGAGCTAGGAATTACAAGGCCGAGCATTGACTCGTCAGCTTCGGCGTGGCTTGAGAGACTAGAGCGCTGTGAATGGGGTGAAAGGATGCTAGAGCGGCGAGAGGAATCGTCCGTAGAGATATTGAGCGCCGATAGGTCCATGTCAAGTCCCGGAAAGGCGAGATCTGAGAGGAAGCCAGGGTCGTCTTGAATTACGAGCTGGTCGGGGCTGCCTATGTGATTAGTGCAAGCGCAATGTTCTCGGATGGAACTTACCGCGCTTTCCCAGCGTTTGGATCCAACTCTGAAGTACGAACGGCTTTGAGCAGTGCTCTCATGTTATTTTGCGCGATTTGCGCGTCGGACAAAACATATCCACATTGTTGAGAGAAAACACGGGAGACGCCGTAACTGTGAAGAGTATGAGTAGGCTACAAGACATCCCTATTTTGGAAGCTTACAGCAAGTTGCTCTGCAATCTCAATGCCATTGGCGCTTCCGGGTGGATGATGATGCTACATGTTTTCGGAACGTCGACGTCAAGGATGGCCTTTCGATTTATCTTTCTGGAGTTCGACCGAGATCCAAGTGTAGCGACAAGCCTGTCCATGTAAGCTTAATGCTGAAACTCCAGGTGGGTTGGGAGGTTAAGCACGTACCAGACAGTAGCTACGCCTCCTTCACGGGATGTGAGGACTTTGAAAAGGAGGAAAATTAGCTGGAAAGCTCCAGAACGCGCAGGGGCATTCAAAACGTACTTTCGTGGCTGTAGAACATAGCGTCGAGTTCGGAAGATTGTCATTAGATGGGTTTTTTTTGAAGGAGACAACAGAAATGCCTGGATGCGGTGGCGGATGCAGTAGGTGAGATGAGGAAGCTGACCTTGAGATATGTAACTATAGAAAAATCAAGGTGGAGGATATGACGCGCCAAGTCGAAAGGAGCTAACCTACTTAAGCTTGTCGAGCATTGGGAGCGTACTTCCAAGGCCGCATCTTACAAAAGCATCAATTCATGTAGTATTCATACATTTCAATAACAGTAATGCGTGGTATGAAAGGAGTTGGGAGTCCTAGTGTGCCAGCAATGCCATCTCCTTCACGCGATGTAGTGAGGTTATTGTGAGCGGCGATCTTGGTATTACAGGTTTTGTCAAGATGTACGAGTATAGTAAGCCATCATCCCGGCTTCCTTTACTATCGATCATGACTTTTCACCCACGGAAGCCATCAAACGAAAGGCTATGATGGCAGGAAGCGTACTTCTCCCATCTGCATTATAAGACAAGCCAAAAGACTTTGTTCCGCCTCTGAGCCGATCATGTAGAACGTCTGGGGTTTTGTAGGCGCTGAAACCCAATCCATCCATCTCCACAACATGACGCTCTATGACACGACGATGCGGAGGTTTGTGTACATACAGATTAGAATAGAATGGAATGCAGTCGGTGCAATGACGGGAGAAGGAAGGAAGGAGAGACGTCGAAGAGCTGAAGCTATGCCAAGCTATGGACCTTGTGGCTCCTGCCGGCTAACTAATAATAACCTAGTTCCATCTCGCAGGTTTACAAATTAAGCGTCCGTGTTGGTCTACTTCACCTTCGAAAACAATATAGTATATATTGCATGATAGGAAGGATTTCAGATGTTGGCAGCCCGTTTGGCACAGTGGTAATGCGTTTCACTCGTAGACGAGTTCTTGGCAATGAAAAAATCCTCGGTTCGATTCCGAGAATGGGCAATTTCATTTTTGATCAGCGACAGTTGTCAGACTCTAATCTATCACTAGGCCAAAGGCCGATCAAAAGTGCGTGGAGTATTGCGATTCTTACACGATTAAGCGTTTGCGTGGGGAGTATTAATCAGACAACTGATATTTAGTAGACTAGACGGTATATATACCCCATCTCTATCAATATATCAATTAGATCTACTATACATCTACCAATGTTCATCATTCATACTCCGGTATTGGAGTCTTCGTATAAATACTGGTAGAGTAATCGAATGATAAAATATTCAGTATGTAGTACTATTTGATCCGATAAAGCGGCCACGTTCCGCACTCCGCACGAGTACCTATTTTCTGCCAAGCACGTCTAGTGTCGCGCCGCCAACGGCAAATGTTTGGCATTCTGCCCGTTTCATCCATCATCTGCAATACTGCTTGTACCTGCTCCCTGGGGCCCCGAAAAACAATTGACAAAGTGACTGCCCCCTAGAATCAGAGCACACCTTTCGCTACCCATACCAGCGTGGCATAGCTTTGCTTCTAACTTCTAACTCCTGCCTTCATACTTCTCATCAAGCACGCCGTTCGCGTTGCCCGTGTTAGCCCTTACCTGTCGAACCTTCTCTGACCAAAGAGCTACCTACCTATCTTTGACACCATGACTGCCATTGCACCCCCACAATCGCCTTTGGGTAAAGGTAAACCCAACTTCACCCTGCCAATGCCACCTCCTCTTCTACACACTCGTTCCGCCAATGATATCTACGAACCACCACACACGCCAACCAGCGCTGGGTTCACTTCTCCGTATGCGACCCCTCAAGGCAGTCCAAGCAAGAACAAGCTTCCCCCAGGGGCCAATGAGCTTCCAGAAGTTTTCGAAAATGCCATGAAGATTGGCCCAAGCAGCCCTAACAAGATTGGGAGGCAGCAACTGAGTCCGCACTCACCGAACAAGGGCGCCAGGCAAGGCTTCGAGGAGATTTTTGATGACAGCGTCAGTCGTTCAGAATACGCCTTAGGCCCCGGAAGCCCAATTCGCAAGTCGGGGAAGGAAAATACTCCTCCAGGCATACGGCAGTCAAAGCCCGCAACACCCAATCAGGCCGCTGTATCACGCCAGGAGCCTTATCAGACTAGGGACACAGACTCGGGCGCGAAGGGGCGATACAATCCTCAACGAGGCCTGACTCCGGAAGAGCTAGAGAAGCTACAATTGCCAAAAGTAAAACGTCTTGCGAATGTGACGCAGCTCTGTCAGTACCACCATTGAGCAGAATGATGTCACAGTCTAACGTATATAGATTTTTTGGACCACTACTTCGACCTCCTGAGTTACGTGCACCAACGCCAAAGCCGTGAAGCGCTCTTCAACTCCCAATTTCCAGCTCCTCCAGCCACTCCCGCAGAAGAGTACGAAGCGGCAAGACACAAATATCTGGGCAGAGAACGAGCGAATCTTCGGAAACGCCGCACAAGACTTCGTCACGGAGACTTTCAGATCCTCACCCAAGTTGGTCAAGGTGGCTATGGACAGGTCTATCTTGCAGCCAAGAAAGACACCAGGGAAGTCTGTGCTTTGAAAGTAATGAGCAAGAAGCTCCTCTTCAAATTGGATGAAGTCAGGCATATTTTGACAGAGAGGGACATACTGACTGCAGCCAAGAGCGAATGGTTGGTAAAACTGCTATATGCGTTTCAAGATGATAAGAGCATCTACTTGGCAATGGTATGAACCTTTCCATCGTCGGCTTCGAGCTTACATTGACTCTTTTGGATCAGGAATATGTCCCAGGAGGCGATTTCCGGACACTTCTCAACAACACTGGCGTATTGCATAACCGTCATTCGCGCTTCTACATCGCCGAAATGTTCTGCTGCGTTGATGCCCTCCACCAGCTAGGCTACATCCACCGTGATCTGAAGCCCGAGAATTTCCTCATCGACTCCACAGGTCATGTCAAGCTCACAGACTTCGGCCTCGCTGCAGGCATGCTTTCTCCACAGAAATTCGAATCTATGCGAATCAAGCTTGAGGAAGTCGGCCAGCTCTCCATGCCTTTCGGCAATCCCATGGACCAACGCTCTGTCGCCGAACGACGCGAGGGCTACCGAGGCTTGCGCGACCGCGAGGTGAATTATGCGAAATCGATTGTTGGATCTCCTGATTACATGGCTCCGGAGGTACTCAAGGGCGAAGAGTACGACTTCACTGTCGACTATTGGTCTCTCGGCTGTATGCTCTTCGAGGCCTTGTCCGGATACCCGCCCTTCGCAGGGGCCACCGTAGACGAAACGTGGCACAATTTGCGTCACTGGGACAAAGTGCTCAAGAAGCCCAAGTTTGAAGACCCAAATTATTTCCTCTCTCCCCGTACCTGGGATCTGATCCAGCGCTGCGTTAATTCGAAGAAGAACCGCTTCCGTAACATCAATGAGATATACAAGCACGTTTATTTCGCCGAAGTCGACTGGTCGAAGTTGCGCGAGCAACGAGCCCCGTTCGTACCAGAATTAGATGGTGAGACCGATGCAGGCTATTTCGATGACTTCAGCAACGAGGCAGATATGGCCAAATACAAGGAGGTCCACGACAAGCAGACTGCATTGGAGAACATGGCGGACCGGGATGAGCAGATGGGCAAAGGCTTGTTCGTTGGCTTCACTTTCAGGTATGTCTCAGTTACAATTTGCAACCCTGTAGGATGTCTGTGCTGACTCTTCCACTCAGACACCGAAAACCCACCGTCGATACGAACGGTAAGCCGGCCAGCCCTCGCAAGGCCCTGCCCGCAGATGGCTCTTTCGGCACCATCTTCTGATGAGCTCGATGCTTCTTTCTTTCCTTGAAAAGGTTTGTATTCCAAGCAACATGTCTTTCATGCGCCATGAATTTCGTTTCTCGACGTGTCTTCTTTCCGGGATATTGGGGACAGCTGGCTGCATTGTGTAGGAGGTGGATGAAACAGGGCATGCATACGAAAAACGGGGTACATGGCGAGTGCGCCTTTTGATGGAATAATAGAACAGGCGCCAGGGTAAGAATAGTGTAGCATGTGAACGCCTTGAATGTCCCATCACACTACCACAAATGCATTTGGTGAATTCATTTACCTCTATCGCTATTGCAAATCCATCTCTTCCTAAAGGTGCCACGCTAAGATACAAAATCCTCCTCTGGCATCCAAACGCTCCCCCGTCTCCAACGATTGGTCCTCTCTGCGTTCCCCCTTTCCAAGCTTCCCCACTCCCCGAACGCGCGAATCTCGAACCCAAGCAATCGAAGCCAATTATTTTCGCTCACGCTTCGTCTTCCCACCCCGCCCTCGCCCACCGCCCCAGGGCTTCTCCCCCTGCGGTAGGGCCCAAGGGTCTTTGCTCGCTCCCTCCTTGACACCCTGCTTTCCATCGGTACCGCGACCAGCCACAGCATTGTAGCCGCTTCGCTTAAGAGGACTGTGCCCACCTCTGGGCCGATTCAACTGCGTTTCCTCGGAACTACCTTCATTGGTGGTCGTCTGGTTGCTACCGAACGATGAGAATGACGCTCCGAGCAGTTGAGGAGTTTGATTCTGATCTGGGGAGGGCTCCGGGTTTTGAGGGTCCTCCTCCTTTGACGCAAGAGATGCAGCATTTTTGCTATCGTGAGACCTGGTAGTTGGCCTCTGATCCTGCTCCTCAAATTCACTACCTAGCTCTTCTCCTTTAACCTCACTCTGCTTATCCTCTCGCGGTCTCCGCTGCACGTCATTCTCGATCTCCTGGACCTCTTGTTCGGGCTCCACATCCTTCACCACGGTCACTCTGCGCATGTCGAACTCTCCACCCAATGGTTTGAGTTCGGGATCCGAAATCGTCATGCGCTCCTCCTCTTCAGGGGTGCTGAGCTGGTGACGATCATCGGACCACCGTCGACGGTCTGTTCCCATTTCGTCGACGAGGTCTTCCAGCCTGCAGTTCTGGCCGAGAGCCGCCGGTGGTATGGGGGCTACTGACGGCGTTGGTCGCTCTTCAGATGGAGTTCGACGGCAAAGGGTGCATGGAGACGATTCAGCTTCCGTTTTTGTTGACGGCATTTGTCGCTCTTTAGATGGAGTTCGACGGCCAAGGGTGCTTGGAGAAGATTCAAGGGAACCCTTAAATTCAACGTTGGTAGTACGAAAGGCATCCTCGTCTCCTCCGAGATCGCTAGCTAAAATTTGCGGATCAGGCTCTTGCTGTTGTCTCCGTGAGGACGTGCTTCGGGATGACTTGCTGGGGCTATTGGCTGTAGGCTTCCGAGACTGTGCGTGAGCCGGCGATGGCTCCGAGGCGTTTTCTTCCAGGAAGAAGGAAGCGTCGCTTGACCACCTTTGCATCTCACTGATTGATGATTCGCGTTTTGGAATTGCGTCGAGCAGAGTGTTGACCTTCCAGAGCTTTTTAAAATCCGTTTTTGTGGTCTGCTGGTCCTGTGCGTCCGAGGAGAAGGGAATCATGAATTGAAGAAGTTGCTGTCTAAGTGACTCTATCCTGGCCCAAGGTAGCGGTGGCGGACCAGCCAAAAGTCGTTTCACAGCAGTGGCCTTCTTGACAACCTCAACCATTTCATTCTGCTTTTTCCATGCATCGAAACTCATATCTGGTGCTATTCTTCTTTCATCGTCAACCCAAGACAGCACACGCCCGTCCTTGTTGGTACGGTTCTTCAAGGGATATTCTCCCTCGCTCATGGTTTCGAAAAAAGCTAATCCTGGATCTTTGATCGTGAACGGGCTGGTGTCCGAGAGGCCTCGATAACCAGCCTCTCGCAGAGTGGTCTCAAGGTCATTGTGTTTCTTTGCCGATGCATGATCGCGAGTGCGTGTTTCAGCAGAAGGAGCTGCTACTGAATCTGAAGAGTCAAATTTATCGAGTTTGGCATTGATCTGCATAGTAGTTCCCATGTGAGAGAGTCGGTAATCTAACTTCTGCGTATAGTACTGATCAGCGTTGGAGGCTTCCTCACTCTCACGACTGATCTTTGGAGGGGCCACTCGCACCCCATCGTCCATTAGGAAGGGAGTCTCTGGCTTAGGAAGATCCTTTGAATTGTCGGCCGTCGGGGTGCGCGCCGCAGGGTCAATGCTCAGATCTGGAACGTCGAGTATCGCGCCTCCCGTTATCTGCAGACTCGGATTCATATGCGTGCCTCCAACTATGAAACCTGTGGTCTTTGAAGGGGGAGTATCCTTGAGGGGTGTCAGGTTTCGAGACTTCTTCTTCTGGTGTGTCTTGATTGGTGTTGAAGGCGCCGCCAAAGAGCTCGACCGAGGTGGAATGGACGGTGCACGCTTGCGCGCTGGGCTCCTCAAAGACGTCCCATCAGAATCTGATGGCGGAGGCTGTATCAGCGACGAACTTGGAGATTGCTCGGCGTTCTCTTTGTCAAGTCCTGCGTGAGATTGTCCGAGCTTCCCGTCAGTAGAATTTTGCGAATCTTCTCTGGAACTCTTTGCGCCTTTGCCCGTCTGAGAGAGCGCCAGACTCGTTGGAGGCTCAATGTTTTGTTTCATGGCAGTGTTTTCAGGCTCTCCATTTCGTACAGAAGTTTCCGCATCTGGTCTCGATTCCTGCGATTGACCGTCCTTTTCCAAAACACGCTTCGGGATCACTGCATTAACTCTGCTGGCCTCGAGCTTCTCTCTAATTTGGCAAGGCTCTGATAACCTGGGCAACAGTGCCGCCTCTGGTGGTGGACAAGCTGCTTGAATCGGAGGCAACAATGTTTCCTGGGTAATGCTGTTCGAGCGTTCGGTCTGAGAAGTCGATGGCGGCGCCGAGGAGCTTAAAATGGACGGAGCGGTTTGTGCAGATCCTTGTTTAGAAATGCTGGCAAAACGTCTCGTTGCTTGTGATTTTGGCTCCTTCATTTTTTTGAGAGGCACCGCTGACCGGGCAGAGTCCACTGGTGTAGGTGTGGTCACTTCCGCTATACCATCGTTTGCGACGCTGGATTTAACGACATTAGCAACGGAAGCTTCTGGCTGATCGCCATCCTCCCCCGTTGTGTCGCGGACAAGAAAAGAATGCTTCGTGGTTCCTATGTCTTTCGGTAAGGTGGGAGTGGCTTCCAAAGGCATTGCAGGGGCTGTCGTTCGGCTGGTTTCAACCTTAAAACCATCTTGATTTCCCTTATCTTTCACGTGGCCAGATTCCTCCACAAGCTCGCCAGCGTCGTCTATAGAGTGCTTTGCCCGAAATTTGGGCTTGACATTGTCAGCGGCGGGTTGCACGGTAAGGGGCTCCGTCCCTTTATTCTCCGGCATTGACATTTTATTGGAACCCTTGGACTTTTTCTTGGGGCGTTTTGTACAGCTTTCAGTGAGCCTCGAGCTAGTTGTTTGATAACTCTTGTGAAGGTGAGGCTTGTCACTAGGGGCTGATGGGGTATCCTTGGCCCCATCACCGGAAATTCCCAAGACCGAATCGACATGCGTTTCTGAGCCGACGTCTGGCTGAATGGTACCAGAATCCTGGCTCCGTGGCTTCGGATCCTGACCGTCTGTACCGGATCGACTCCAATGGGCCGTTAATGCCGCTTTATCATAAGTATTTGCTTGCACAGCTGCTTCTTGCGGCTGTGCGCCTGAATCCTTCTGACCCGCATCCACCGCACCGGCACGCTCAAAAGGTCTTCCGGTCTTGCCTTCTGTATTGCTGGGCGATTGTTTCTTCCCTCGATTCGAACCCTTTGATGCTTTGCGCCCATGCTCAATTTTTGATTTCCCAGTGCGACTGGAGTCTTCGCCCTTGCGTGACTTCGTTGGTGAGACGTTGGATGCTGGCTGCTTCGAATCTGCATCTTTTCCATGCTGATAGTGCCCCGGAGACGGGTGCATTCTGGGTCTCGGATAGTTCGTCATGAGGCAGTTTCCCTCAGGCAAGCTTGCAAATCGCGTTTGGGGTAGACGTTCCAGGGCTTCGGCAGCATCAGCAGGTTGCTGAAAGCTGTAATTGCTAAGGTTAGTAATACCTGTGATGTTGCTGATGGGTAATACGTACTCGGCAAATATATACGAACGATTGATGTTATTATTGTATGACTTAGCGACTCTTGGCTCACTAACGTCCAAGAGCCCCCGGCACGGTCTAAGCAGAAGCATCACAGCAGCTTTGTCGAATTCTGTCGGTAACCGACCGATCCATATTGTGCAACCCTCCTGCACTGGACGTCTAGGAGTTTCATCCGCCCGTGAACGCCCTGAAGGTCTCGGAAATTGTGGTTGGCCGGCATTTGACACAGGAGCGAGCGCGGCTCGTTGAGATTCCGAGTTAGGATCCTGCCGGTCTTGGCTGTCCATTTGACGATGTTGAAGTTGGTGTCCAAGTGCGTGTGGGTCCATAGGCTGGGAGGTGTGTGGTCGCACTTGTGCTGAAACGAAGTCAGTGTTCTCTTCGAACGATCGTCCATTTGCTATCGGTCTCTGATACCGCGTGTAGGTCGGTGTGGGAACGGTAAGTCCAGCGGGGCGCAGATCTTGAGTTGGCCTCTGACATTCATGGACGAGTGGTGAGTAAGGTTTCGTTACTACTCGTGAAAGACCCCCCATGGCTGGTTGTATTGGCGCCTGTCCATGATAGTGCGGATGATGAAACGGCTCTTGCCCGTTGCCGGGATGGTAACCTGGAGGTAGGTTGGGGTGATGATAATTGCCAGAATATTGCACAGCTCCTGAGGAAGGGTGTGACTGTTCGACCAACGGTATGGCATCAGGCGATCGAGGATGAAGTGGCATTTGTATCTTCTGAGTAGCAAGTAGTCCCGTAGGACTTTCACCGTGGGAAACCTGACGCTGGTCATTTCCAGTGTTAGATACCATTCGGGCATCGTCGGAAGACTTCTTCTTGGGATTCTTCTTGCCCCTGGGGAGATTACCATTGAAATTTCCTACACGGTTACTTAGCGGGACCGGCTGGGTGGGAGGGGGCGGTTGTTGGTAACTGAACGGGCCTGGGATACCTCGAGAGGGAAGAGCGACATAGTCGTTCGGAGGCCCGGAATTGTACGTGTCCATGGCGTTGTGAGAGGTAGGATCACTATGAAAGTCGCCACGGCTTGTGCTCCCAGGATGTACGTGCTCTAAGATATCTGTTGATGGCGTAAGACGTGGGAGAGGGAGATGGTATTGTGTAACCGGGAGTTGGCTTGGAGGCCCAGGCAAGTGCCGAACCAGACCTGCCTGCGGTTGAGGTTGACCGTACTCTGGATTGGAACTTGCTCTAATGCCCTGCGCAGCCGCAGGGTTAACGGGGAACAGGGGTTGCGCCGCCCCTTGCAATTGCGAGGAATTTCGCTGGTTGTGCATCATCTGTGCTTGTTGCTCCTGGAGACGAAGTGCGCTTCGACGAGCTTCTGCAAAGCAATCATCAGCGCATGCGCCTCATTCGCACCAGACCTCATACCATCACCGGATTCTTGCATTCTCAGATGCTTGATCTGGGTCATAACATCTGTTAGGAATTCGACCCCGTACTCCTCCATGTCCGCTTCAGTGAAAAGGTCCGTGACAGCATGGAAAGGTCTTATGTGTGTGAAGGCCTCTTCGTTGGAGTTTCTCCAACGACCCACATAATCTCGGATTTTCGTCGCTTTTTTAGCATTGGCGCTTGCATTGAGTCCAGCAATGTACTCCAGAACTGCGCGAAGGAATTCAAAACCGTTGACCGCAGCGTCGCAGTAGTCAAAATATTCGTAAAGGTCTGAGTCCGTGACGGGCATGGTGATCGCTTTGCAGACTTCAGGGAGTTCTTTCTGGAGCTTAGCTACCATAACCTCTTGGTCTTCGATAGGATCGGATCTGAGGATGGTTCGCAAGGTGGGGACTCTTTCGCGTCGAGCAAATTCGCCATTGTGAGTGGAAAAGATGGCGTTGCCAGCGAAATGGTATGCCATGGTGATGATGACGACGACGATGATGTTAATGATGTGAGTAAGCAGATACAGAGATCCTAAGGTCCAGAAAGCTGTGTTGTCGATCCCGGAGACCTAAGTGTTGACAGCATCAAAGCACAAGGTCGTAGTGCACAGAGCTCGGTATCCAAGGTCATTGGAAGGTCAGTGTGTTATGACACAGTGGTGATGCTGGAAGTAGCAACCGTCGGAATGGTGAAGTAGGTTCGTGGCCTACGTAGTTGCCCTTCTGGGAGGACTGGACCCAATGGGTCACTTCCTGGCGGTCACACAAGTCTGATGGGAAGGCATTGAAGGTATTGGAAAATGATGGAAGTATAAAGATTCAATTGGTGTATTCGTGTATCACCTCCCACGTTCCCTTGTTTGCCATAGCATTGTGTTTGAAGTCAGCATATATGTGTTCAGATGTAAGAGAGCAAAACATAAGATAGGCTGCTTTTGATCATGATTACTTCACTTCGACTGACCAGCCGCTCACTCAATGTGCATAAAGTACCAGAGGCAAGAATTGTGATCACCACAAAAAGGCTGTTATACCTTCAATTCGCAAATGGCTTATGTAGAGAATCATTCGATGCTCATACTGTGATACTTATACTTTGATACTTCGCTGGGAAGAGCGAGCACCTCCTAATGGTCAAAACCTCATGATTGTACAATTCCAATGAGTTCATTGGAAAAGCTCCAGCGATTCAGCATGTTGGTCTCTCTATTCGCCCATCGTAGCATGCATTATATCGCATCAAGGCTTTCGTGGGTCGGCAAAGCAATCGGTATCCCCATGTGCACCCTTCCATCCAGCGAAGTTCCCATCCTACTCCTACACAGAACCGGTCTCTTTCGGTGATTGGGCAATCATTTTCATAATCTCAGACTCGTTATCTCCAGCGACTGATAAGAGTGTCAGTACGTGCATTCATGCCGATCAATTTGCCACGACCCACCAGCTCTACCATTGTTCCAGTCCACAGTCTACGAGCCAATCAGTACTCCGTCACAGGATCCCCGAGCAACTGCGCACTTACCAGCGGCGGCTTGAACGTCTTGGGGTTTACTTTTTTGATAGCCTCTTCCGGATCCTTTGCTCCCTCAACTAGCGAACCTGCGTTGCGAGCTCCCATGTACTCCAGGATTGTCCTCATCTGATCTCCCGTTGGAGGTTCTTCTGTGACGTTTAATTCAAATTCAGTACGCTGAAGCTTGTTCTGATGCGTGTGATCTGTAGCCTGGTCTTCGGTTGCGGTCTCAGAGGCATGGGCGGAAACTTGTTTGAGAAGGGTGAGGACTCGGAGGGAGGCGGGTATTGAGGGCTTGTGGAAGAGTGCTGAAAGGTTTTCTAGTCAGTGTCCTTTCTAGTGAATAGGTCCGGAGTTATTCAAAGATAGAATGGGAACAGAAAGGGCTTTCCTGTCCGCCCAGATGTCGGAAAGACTTACTTATTACATCAAGGGACTTTTGAAAGCGGAACATTGTGGTAGTGATCGGTAAACGTCAGTATTACAAGCTCATTAAATCTCGAAGAGATGGAGCTCGGATGAGCAGAGGGGATACGCAGAGGATGTAGCTGACCTGACCGCAGGTAATGTAAGGTATCCGTAAATCACTGCCAAGATAATACGGCAGCGCTAAAAGTAGAGTACAAAGAAAGATGGGATTGATAAAGATTCCCATCAGCGAAGCTGGTTACCTAGTCTTACACCGACACCTTCATATTCTACTACTACTCTCCTCTTGTATTTTCTTTCCACGTCGTGCCTACGTAACAATTCAAATGGCATTTTTTCTCCAAAGTCCAGTGCTGGCGACATCAGCAAGGACATTGATTGATTGATTGATTGATTGATTGATTATATCATACTACCCTGAAGTCTTGCCTGATTGGCCGACTATGCGAGATCATGTAATCTATCTATCAAATGCTCTGAATCCTGAATCATTGAAAGAGGCTACCCTACAATCGCCGGACCTCTTTCGTAAAGAACCATTTCCCGTTTTTTGACCCGGAACCCTTGGTGTTTCTATGTAGTCTTGCAGTATAGGGTGGGACCCCTCTAAGCCCGGGGGTCCCAAAGAACAGTATCCCACTCCCAATTCCAACTCTTTTCCATTCAAGCCTACTAGGCGGAGTTGCCCTGACGACTGCTGAGGGTCACTACTTCTCAGTATAGTCTGTTACTCGGTAGGCGGCCGAGATTCAAGATCCGATGGAACCACATTCGGATACGTTTCGATAGGGCGAAGTCGAACGATTTGAAACCATATACATCGAGACACCCCGGAAGAGGACAGGGTGGATGATCGCTCGCGTCGTAGGCTGAGTAGGTAGTCGATGACGGTATAAGAAGACGAAGATGCTCTCTTGGGGTGATTAGAGGGTGATGCGGTATTGCGGAGGCTGAATAAGAAGTGTAATGTCTACATGTTGAGATCTGACAGTGTAGAGGCGTTACGGCCTATGCTGAAATGACACNATTTCAGAGGTCCTTGGACCCGAGGCCTACAGTCGTGTAAACTGCTTATTATGGGTACGGGCAGATACCTCATAATGAGCTGATTACCGTACTGTAGGCCTCAGACCCGTAAATGATGTCGTTGTGGATGTGTGAACAAAAATGTGGTTTTGCGCTATCGTTGAACTTTTATTCCCATCAGCAAGGACACGTTGAAGGACTGAAACAAAACCGATAGTAATTCTAGTGGCCGTAGACAGCGGGCAATGGATCGCATGCACGTCCACTAGGAAAATCAAGGCTCAAATATCCTCTACATCAAAAGAATCGCCCTCTTTTGTGTACGTGGAAACGTGATTTGAAAAAGACAAGGATCACGTGCAAAATCCTCAATCCTAGCCCTTACAGCACTTAGAGTAACGGACCTCGGTAGATCTTTACATTTATGCTTTGCCTCACCGAGTATTCGATTTGCCAGCCGAAGATCGTGGATCATTACAACCCATTGTTCACCCAGTTTTCGACCAGATAAATCCATTCGATCGCTCCGCCATCGCAGCAGAAGTAGGGCGAATGATATATGCTAGCCGCCTATCATCCCAACAGCCACCACAAGGTCTGCGATTATGCTCGCCGAGCTCTCCCGAAGATCGGCCCAGCGGTCCTTCTGCAACCAAGACAAACGCTAAGATTTCCACTGTTTCCCACCTTAGAGCTTTGAAAGTACGGCCTCAGCGCCAGACACCTTGCGAACGTCAGCTTTGGAAGGTTACAACCCTTGTACCTCGTCGGGACATACTGTGACATCCTCTCCAGGCTCATTCTCCGCATATACAATCTTCCCGTGATCGATCACGATAGCATACCTCCCAGTCCGGTCTGTGCCACGTGTTCAGCCAATGCTCTTGGAAAACGCTACGCCAGAATCGGACATAAACATCTAAGCTCCTATTAGCCAGCGACGTAGCATCAGCCTGCTAGCATCCAGGCTCACAATCTTGTCGTCCTTGATGCCATTAGCCTTTCCCCAAGCACTCATGACCCAAGCATCGTTGCAGGCGATTACAATGACAAGGTCAACGCCTTTGCCCTTGATCTCGTCCAAGTGTTCAATGTAGCCAGGAAGGTGGCGGACCGAGCAGCTAGGTGTGAATGCCCCTGGTACAGCGAAGAGTACTACCTTCTTGTCCGCGAACTCTTTGCTGGCGTGGTATGTCTGAGGAATGCCGCAGGATGTGATGGACTCTTTTTCTTCCGTATATGGTACCCAGCTGCAACAAGCGAGCGTAGAGTTTCAGTAGGTGCCGGATCAGGAAGATGAAGAGCGCACCTGAAGTCAACGCCTTCGGGGAACCTGTCTCCAGCTTTGAGGGCGGTCATCTTTGACTTTTCAACTTGGTGTGTGGTATGACCAAGGAACGGGCAGACTATTTGGGTAGGCGTGTAGGTATCATGAACAGGTATCGTCAATCGCTGTCAAGCCTGACGGCCGTCAATAAGCACGACAGTGCTTGCCCATGCTGACTATCAGCGAGGTGGGGCCGTGGGAATGGCAACTTTAACCTAGTTACCGACCGCTCGAAAAGGGAACCTTTAAGCGCTTTGGGAGATAGGCACGCAGAGTTTACTTGAGCGTGGAGGAAGACTATAAGCTATGATTCCATGCCTTTGAGTAGCATGGAATGCTTAAGAGTGCAGTATACAGAACGGCCACACTGTATGGGTGTTTTCTTCGTCTGGATTGGGCACTCGTTGCCAAGGTCAAAAAAGCTATACAAGTTCCGGAAACTAACATACTTCATAGACTGGATGGTGGGGCCAGTAGGTCGCTATGTCATACCAAGCAAGGGCTGGTGAATGTGGCACACATTATATATCTCATGCTGCGATTTCCTCTTTTTTTCCCCTTTCCTTTTCTCCCCCCCCCCGGTGGTGCACGTCGGGCAACTATCGCAGAGCAGGGTTTACAGCGATCCAGTGTCCGGATTTACACTGATAGGGAGGGAATGGCCGCGGACGGTAGATTCAAGATTCACTCGGCACAATGAGTCGAGTTCCTGGCCGGTATGGAAGCGGGAGGTGTTGCTACTCCGCGTGAAGACAAGAAACAAAAATAAACATTAAAGAAGGAAAAAGAGAAAGAAAAACCCCCCGAAAGAGACCACAAGTACCCACGACCATTGTGATTTGAGGGCAGATACTGTTGTTTTGTGGTGGTGGCTGATCCAAGTGGGTTTCAATATCATTATTATGTACTTCAATAAACGATGCAATTGATGCTACTCTGCAGTCCAACGAACTCGACACTTGAGAGAACACTGCAGTCCTGCATCTAACGCTTCACATGCAGATACGAACTCAGAGGGCAGCACAATTCAGTTGAGGGGCGGGATACCCGCATTCCCCACTTGACACAGTCCAATTCTGCCCGGACGTGTTTGGACAGGATTGGTAGCCAAAGTACTCATTTTTAGGGCTGCACGCACAAGGAACATTGACTGCGCACTCGCCGGAGATGGGAAAAAGGTAGCATTGGCCAGCGTTAGCCAAGTAAGCTGAGCCACCTGAGTTGGCCGCGTAAAAGCCGGTCACGCCTTGAACGCAGCAATCGTAGGCAGAGTCGGCGCTGGTTATCACCGCGAGCCCGTATTCGACATCATGAGCGAGTTCAGGGACGTTGTTGACGGGGTAACTGGCATCTTTGATCTGGGTCACCAGATTGTCTGCTTGACACAGGGCAAAGGCCGTTACTGTGGCCGCTTGGACTGTGATGGTCGTTGTGGAGGTTTGCTCGACAGTGCTTGTGCTTGGAGAGATTTAGCGCCGAAACCCTGATGAGAGGATGTATTCGAACTTACAAAGTTCCCGCTAGGCTCGACGTCGTGATCGTGGTAGAAATTGTCTCGGTCGTACTCGCTGGGGCTGAGAGAACGCTGGAAGTAATTGTGGTGGTTTCTGTCGTAGAAGTAGTGTCTGTGATGGGTACAAGAGTAGTGATCTTTGCAGGCGCGGTTGAGACGATCTTTGTCGTAACTGAGAAATATTCAATCACGCCAGTGCATGAATCCTAAACCATTTCGAGTCAGAGATATTCTTCCAGGACAGAAAGAATGTAGCGATAAAGCCTGTCTACGAAAACAAAGATCATGCGATATGTTAATCGGAAGGGTAAGTGAGGGGAGAAGTGTCCTTTGAATACGACATACCACTGTTGGGTAGGTATATGTAGCGGGTGTCACGGTGGCCGATATGCTGGAGGCAGCAGCGGCTGCGCTCACTTGGCGGACACCGATCGCGCCGCCGTAAGAGCCCTTTCTAGGGCTGTGACTGTCAAATGAGCGCTTTCTGTTGGGATAATCGGAGGGAAGGTAATAATACTCTGCATAACATGCTACGGGAGCTACGAGAGCGCGCTCTTGGTCAAACTGCCGCCCAAAAGCTCGGCCGACTGCTTTTCGTACTTGGAATATTCTCAAAATGCTAACGGAGTATATGCAGTAGTTAATGGACTTGAAGAAATATATTCCACATCGACAGTAGTAAAGACTGGGACAAAGACGGCCACTCAAACTGCATCAATACCAATTGTAACATCAACAACAACAGACACCATCACCGCTACATCTTACCCCATTGATGCTAGGTAAGTCGATTGAGACTTCTTCACCGACCTTGATCCTTCTAACCAATGCCAATAGTACAACCCTCACCTTTAGCACAACTCTAACGGTCCCTACGACCAATGTCAACCCACCGTCCACTACCACAGTGAGGTTAGTACTCATTCCTTTTCTTTAAAAACGCCCATTGTCACATCAAATCTAACCCTCAAACCCACAGCACCACCCTCACCGTGACCTACACACCCCCGCAAGCAACCTTCTACGCCGCCTGCGACCCTTCCACCAACCAAGTCTCCTCTGTTGATGGCTACGGCATAGACAACTTCGCCTTTGTCGGTGATGTCAACTTCTACGGCAACGGCAGCACCGCCCCGTACGACTGCTGCGTCGCCTGTATCACCGACCCCAACTGCGGTGCCTCACTCGACGCTGACGGGCTCTGCGAGCTCTTCTATCCGAGCACCACATGCGCGGGGCCTAATACTTTCGCTGGATACTACTTCGGCGGCCAGACTCAGAATGTGCCGCCGGGAGATGGCTTTGTGGTATCTGATGGGAACTGCGGGCAGGCGACTGCTGATGGAACCGATTGATCTTCTCTTTTCTGCGGCGAATAGGATAAGGGTTTTGTCACTCTTTATATTCAGTCATTGGCGGTTTGACGGGTCTTGTTGGTGGATCGCACCCAAAGTAGTTCATTGAGTCGCGAATCAAAACATCTTGAAGGTGGCTCTGTTGCCTATCTGATCACGCAATCCTGTTTCTTTCCTTTCATCATGGCTCGATGGATTCACAGTTGAGCCAAAACATCGAATGAACCCCACATATGAGGCAGAGCCAACAACAAGTTTTGGCAGATGCAGAAATTCCCCTTAACCGTAAGAATGCTCCTGCCTGAAGGACCCTTCCCTCAGTCTTCCGTTCCGACAACCCCGTTTTTCACCGTTAGTGGCAGAGACATCACGAGTCTTGACTTGCCCAATCAAATTAACCCCTCAGGAGCCTAGCAACAAACAATACTGGCAAATCGACGAAAGCTCTCTCGGACACTTGCTTACAGAGTATATCGAAAATCAGGATGAACGTCGCCCGAATTGTCCAGCTCGTCCTTGGGAAGAATAAAACGCTCGTCTCTCGGTCCTCGATCTCGACGCCTTTTCTCAATCCTCAGTCCAGGGGACAGGGCGATACAGCAACCACCAACTATCGCGTTAAGCGTGCATCCGACATCGAATCCCTCCAAATATCTGGGAGTACAATTAGAGATAAATATAATTTATTAAACGAGCGCGATATAATTATCGTTTATAACTTAAAACGGAGCGTCGATAGCACGACGATAGCTCGTTTTAAGATTATTAAGGTTTAAGACGATGAGGACGATGGATTATAGCAGAGAGCTTGTCGAACGGAGAAACGTTCGAAAGAGATCAATAGCTTATCTCGTCTTACGTAGAGACTTTGAAATGCTTGAAAGCGCAGTATATAGAACATGTACGCGTTTCGCTGGATGATCTTTCATCTTGGCATTAGGGGGAAATGACTGGTCATCAGCCAGTGAAATGGCCTGCCTTGGAGCTACCCCTCGATTGGTTCCCGAGGCATTCAGGGACAATTCATCTCGAATCATCCATTGGGGTCCGACCCATTCAACTCAAAGGCGGCAGCCTCTCTTCCAAATACTTCTCCAAATCGTCAATCTCTTTGGGTTCCGCCGAGTGCGCCAAGCCTTTATACGTCCTGAAATCAACAGTCCACCCCATTTCTTTCAGTATCTTTGACGTATCCAAGCCCCAATCGTGCTTTACCAGTGGGTCCACATCCCCGTGGCCCATGAAGATGGGGGTGTCCTTGTTTGTGCTCTCGGAAATGACGTAATCTTTGATCTTGTTGTGAAGGAGAAGGTAACTTGAGAGGCCGAAGATGCCAGCGAGTTTATCGGGAAAAGTTACGCCGGTGAAGACAGATATTGCCCCTCCTTGAGAAAACCCACCTGTGGTCTGTTAATGATGAGGTCCCAGCCCCGTAGAGGCAGAATCGGCCATACCCAGCACGATCCGTGAAGACGGGATGCCCTTCTCGACCTCGGCTTTGATTAGAGAATTGAAGTAGTCGCGGGACTTGAGTATACCGGGCCTGAATGAGTTTGAAGTCAGATACAGAAGTCAGAGTGTCTCTTTTAGAGTCAAAGTCAAGTCGTAAATAATTTCTAGGAGTCCGCTACTCCTGCGACAAGTCTTGCAATTCAACACGCCGTATCAAGCCGGAAGAAAAGGCTAGGAACAGATGACTCACTGGTCGTGGGCTTGAGCGAGATCGCCAAACGATGCCTGAACATGGCAATTAGCATTTGATCTCTGAAATTCGTAGCCATCACAAGAGATTGATCTGCTCAACAGAACAAGAAGACGAACGCGCTGTCGTACAATGTCGTACCAGCCCGGCATTTCCATTCCAAAGTTCTAACGTCAATCAGCCATGAAATACAGTCAACAGCGACTGCCGTACCACCGTGATTGGTATGTTTGGAGCGTTAGGGAAGACGAAGGCACATTCACTGAACCTGCCTCGTCTTCGGAAATTTTCTGCAATAGGCATCCTATGGAACTATGAGTATTCAGATTCGAAGCCGTCACAGAAATCTGTCAGGTCACCAGCCTGCCCCACTGCGAAAAGATAAGTTAGATATCTAGGTGATGAAGGTGTTGGATCATTTGAATTACGTGTCACCCAACCCATGTGCCCATATCACCGTCGCTGTATGCTTCTTCAGCGCGGGCACTACCAGAGGCGCCGCAGTCGCCATGTTATTACTATTATTATTATTCTACCTCAAAGTACTTTATGAGAAGGAGCAACTGCCTTTGATTAGAAGTAAGGATTGGTGTGGTCACTGGTGGGAGGATTTGGTTGTCTGGACTCTAGAGTACGAGTACGAGTAAGCGCGGGGGATCGATTTGCGGAGTTCGGGTTCGGAACAATGTTAAAACCCGGTGTTTCCATCGTCGTCATCGATGTCACCTTCGCCGCGCGTTAGCTGTTTTAGCTGTGCTCCGTAGGTACCTAGGTAAGCCTTTAATAGGCACCAGCTTTCGTACATTCATTCATTCATTCATTCTTTCTTTCCGTCCTCCCTGCCTCACGCATAGAGCATATTTATTCTTGAACCCAGCAACCATGAAACTCATCCAGATCCTGCCCCTTGCGGCTTTCTCCACCGCCTTCGTTATTCCTGACGAGCAGGTCATGAATCAGGTGGCCATTGAGTCTGACAGAGCCCCCGAATCTTTCCTCGAAAAGATCCCTTCTAAAAACAAGGCGATCAAGCAATTCGAAGATTCTTTCACTAAACTCATCGATACTTCCAAGAATGCTTTCGACGATGTAATCGAATACGCCACGGAGACTAAAGAAGAGGCCTCCGACAAGGCCTACGAGACTGCCTACCATGTGAGCTCATGGCTCGACTCTGCTACCGACAGGCTTCAGGAACTGGGGAAAGACGGGACACCATTCTTTGAGGATGACGAGGGCCATCATGGAGGTAAAGGTCGCAAAGGCCGCAAGGGCCATCATGGCCATTGCAAGAAGCCAAACCTGACCGTCTATGAGCTCATCGCTGAGAGCAAATATACCACCAAGCTGGCCGCCCTAATCAACGAGTATGAAGATGTCGTCGAGCTTCTTAATGGCACTGCTGCGAATTATAGTATGTTTTCCTTTCAAATTTACCCTCATCAACCTTCAAGAACGAACGCTGACAGGCAACACTGCAGCCGTTTTTGCACCAACAGACAAAGCTTTTGAAAAGATCCCCGAACACGCTCCCAAGCCGTCGAAGGAAGAGCTCAAGAAGATTTTACTTTACCACGTTTCGGAAGAATTCTACCCAGCAGGCAAAGTCCTGGTCACGCATACCGTTCCGACCCTGCTCTCAGTCGACACTCTCGGCATCGGGCCACAGCGCTTGGCTACGGAAATTGGTTTGAAAGGCTTAACGGTCAATTTCTATAGTCGCATTGTTGCCATTGACATCGTACGTCTACCGATACCTGTTTGACCGGGAGACGAATGCTGATCAACCTCCAGTTTGGAACCAACGGCGTTATTCATGGTGTTGACAGCCTACTCATACCACCACCAAAGGTCGCCAGCATCATTCAATTCCTCCCTGGCGAGTTCAGCACTCTCGAGCTCGGCCTCACAAAGACCGGTCTTCTGCCCGCCATCGCAGACACCTCGAACCATATCGGTGGAACAGTCTTCGCTCCCTCCAACTTCGCCTTCCAGAAGCTGGGTCCCAAAATCAATGGCTTCCTCTTTAGCAAATATGGTCAAAAATATCTGAAGGCTCTTCTGGAGTATCACGTCGTCGCGAATCAAACACTGTACTCGGATGCATACTACAAATCTGAATCCGTGGACAGTGTTGGGGACAATGTCGTGGAAGACGCAGGCGTCCCCAAGGGTTACTTTCACGTAAGAAGTGTCTCTTATTCGTGGCGTTCATCAGACCTTGGCTAACATTCTACGCCTAGATCGACCTCAAGACTCTCCTTGAGGACAAGTCCCTCAGCGTCGATGTCGCCCGCTATGGTCGTTATATCAACATCAAAATCAACGCCTTTTCTACCGTCACGATCGAGGACGGTATTGCGTCAGATGGCGTCATCCATGTCGTGAGCAATGTGCTCATCCCACCCAAGGCCGTCGACCGCGCAGTGCAGCATTGGGATGGTGAAGAATTGACCGTTGAGGAGCTCAAACAGAGACTTGAGCCTTTGATGGGCAACGAGAAGCCGCAGGAGCTGTGATTGCAGTTTTGGGCAATTACGCGTTGTATGAAGCTGGAAGTTGAAAGCATTTGAGGAATGTCAAACGACGATGGGGTACATGTCTAAAAAGCGAAAAAAATCCATACTGGAACATCTTGTAAAAAGACAATATACATTTTGATAGCGCTCAAAAATTGTATTCTGTACGCCCATTGTGTGCACAGCAGCTACGTCTCGAAGGCAGATGACATGACAGGACACACTCAGTAACTCTCCAAATGTTCGATGATTCTCCTAGGTTGACATGCACATTTGTATAGGGCGAACAATCCTCGGGTTTCCATCAAACTGGCTTAATGCAGATCATGAATGCGCTCGCTACACTACCAGAGGTACCTGCAGCCGATGGCCTACGGCTGCTCTCCTATGCCGCTATGCAATCATATGATTTATATATCGTACAATCTATTAGCGCAAGCTTGTTAACGGAACGGTCTTCTCGTGCAAGTACGCCTGCCAGCTACTCTTTAACTTCTTCAGCGGTCGGTAGATCTATTGCACGATAGAGGAGGATCAGAGCAGAGTGGCTCTCGCCTGTCACAGTCATTAGCATCAGGAAACCCCGGGTGTTGGAATGCGAGACTTACCACCGCCACTCAACGACTCAATCTTCTCCGCCTCGACCTCGCTTACTTTCTCATCGTTGAACCACCACCACTTGCCATCCTCCTCCTTCCTCTTGCCCGTTTCACGATCTATCGGTCCTTGCTTCTTGACATACGACGTGTAATGCCCGCTATCTGCACTGGCACCCTGGTGAGTCACCACACCCCTAAGCTCATACAGTCCCGACTTATTAGATCCTTCGTCGGCCGCGAGTTCAGGGTTGATGAGAGCGAAAAGCTCTTTTTTGGCTGCCAAGATTGATGCAGCTCGCTCGGAGTCATATTCGGCATCTGTCTTGTATACAGCATCCTTCATCTCCGTGTCATCGCCCTTCTTTTCTGCTGCCTTGTCGTTGACCAGCTTCTTCTCGCTCGCTGGACCCTTCGCCTTCAGCTCGTCTGCTGCGCGATCTTCTTCTTGCTTGTGTGCCAGCTTTTGGCGTTTACGAGCCCGCACAATGTCTTCTTCATCCTTGCGCACTTCGCGGACTTTGTCACGCACGGGCACCAGCTGCTTCCTCAGCGTCTCGGTGCAGAACTCAACCACGTCCAACTCCGCCGGAAATGTCACCTTCTTCATGATTTTTGACTTCTTACGGATAGTGGCTTTCCACCAGAAGCGAATGAAATGGACTGTAAGGTATTTGGGGAGACGCGAAATTCGGGAGGTTTTAGTGTATGCGGCGTCGCGATCAAGGATTGGGGAGTGTTTTTCGATCTCCTCTTCGAGGCCGGTGAGAATGCCGTCGCGAAGGTGATTGGTAACACCGGAGATATGGCAATCTAATTTTAGAAAAGTATCTTCACTCTGAATAGGCTCTTCGCCTGCTTCAATTGCTGCTGGCTCATCACAAGTAAGAGTTGAGGAGAAGCGGCCGGCCAGGTATCTGTCGATGAAGGATATCTCTTGTGGGGTTTTTGTCTCTCCGGCTGCAGAGGATGAGGCCGACGTGACTGGGCTATCTTTGACCTTGAGCTTTTGCCGTAGCTGAGATAAGATCTGTGTCCAGGCTTCTTCGGCATCTTGTTGAGCGTAGCCATGGCCAGTCCTTGACTTCTCCGCAAATTGGGGGAAAGTGGTCTGTAGAGCGTTGAGGAAGATCAATGGTGGGAAGCCTTCTTGCGTCTCCGACATTTGCTTGTATAGGTCTCGCAGAGAACTGGTGAGGTCGACGGATCCCTGCAGACCGTATTGGCTAAGATCAACCCCCCGAGAGGAGCTTGCTGCCCCTCCTCCTGCATACTTCAGCAGCTGTTCTTGCAGTTCAGGAACGGCGCGCAGAGTCTGTAGCGTCGAGTTCATATAGCACGTGTTGCCCAGGTTTTGCAGGCCAGCGGGCGTTGCCCCTTCAGCTTTTGCCGCCTCTGCTTCTGTCATGTCCTCCATGAATTTCATCTTCTCCTTTGGTCGCTCAAGGACCATGCGTTCATTCTCTGCTGGAGTGCCCATCATCATGAATGTTTGCCCAGGCTTCGCCCCAAGCTTCGAGAGCTCCGTCTCATCTTTGAGTTGGCCGCCTTTGACAAGTATTTTCTGTCGATCTGGCGCAACACCTGTTAAGGAGTACAGCTGGTATTTGAATGTCTCTCCTGTAGATGTAGGGTCCAGTTCCACCTCGTGCTTCTTGCCCTGGTGCTTCACAAATACTGTGACATGGTTTAGCTCACGTGAAGACCAAAGAGGTTCTCCTTCAAGGATCGCACTTCTTACCTTGAATGGCTGACATGATTTTGTGACTGCCGTTGCAAAGTGACAGGCTAAGGGACCTGAAGGTCTTGTCTATGTCGAGATGGAGGTCACCGAATGGGATCGGTATTTGCGGGCGACTGGAAGCAACCGAAGATTATCCGAAAGGTGGTACAAGGCCGCTGTATTTGCCTCAGTCCTCAGACGCTTCTCCCACACCCAAGCTATCTCTTTCGGGTAAAGAGCTTCAACTATATCCGAAGCCTTACCATTTTAGGTATAGAGTAGATGTTTCCGAGCTCGAGTTGGGAAGCTACTAAATCGGATTATCACCAAAAGTGGTAAGGGAGAAGAAAGATGTGAATGGGTTTGTCTAAGGTAGGAGGATTGATTATCTAGGATGGAGGAATCCTCCTGCAGAAGGATATACCCCCCGCTAAGCTATTACTAAGCAGCTGCTAAAGACTTCCAGGCTGCGCCTGTCAACTACTCCATGGGCAAAAATAAGAGCGTTCCCGCGACTATAGCTATACGTAAAGTCTTATATAAGCAAGACACAAGCAAGAGACAAAGAAAGAATTGCAGTTAAGTATTTCATGTCATAGTAGAATATTCTTTCTCGTAATCTCTTAACTCTGCTGAAAAGGTATACGAACTCGTCGAACGAAGAATCGAAAGAATAAACTAAATTTATCTAGATAAAGGCATCGAAAGAATAATCGAACTCGAAGTCTTCTGTAAGTGATCGATCTCGCATTAAAGAATATACTGAATTCTCCTGAAAAAAGTATAAAATTCGTCTGAAATCTCAAGATCTTCTTCGAAATCTTCTAATGATTTGAATAACGAGTAGTAATACTGTCGTAGAATCTGTCAGATAATCAGATCGAGAAACGAATTGCTTGAGATAATTCTCGTAAAACGATCCTCTAATATCTCTGTTATTAATCTATTATAATGTAAACGAGACTTTATGCGTGTCGCCGTAGCCTGAAATTTGAAATAAGTCTCTTTATCGAGATATTAGCTTGTCTGTCTTTTCTTGATATAATATAACAAGATTATTTATATAATATATCTTTCGCTTAATGCTTCTGTTATATTTAATAGTTATTTTCTTCTTCTAATGTATAAAAGCAGCTCGTATAACGTCGTAAATCTCTACTCGATATCGTAGATATACATAAACTTTCTTCTTATACTTTACGAAATTCTTTAGCAAGATAGTTTAGATAGAAATATCTCGATTAGATAGAACACGCAGTGTAGAGATAATAATCGAAGTCTTCGATAGAGAATCTAGCACGATATTCTTTAATAACATATTTAGATAGCTTATAATTCGAGAGTTAACAGCACTAACATTATCTACTAGACTTAGATCTTAGACTCTCTCGAACTTGCGTATAACTTCTTCAAAAACTCGATTTATAACTTCGATTATTTTCGTGAATTTGTGAGAGACTGATAAACTGTAATCGACGACAATATCTTTTCGTGCTAGAAATTCTCGAAGCTCGTCATAATTAAAGTGCTAATTAGAATCGAGATAGAAGACGTACGACTTTTGATAAAAGACGAAGAATATTCTCAAGTATCGAATTACGTCTTCGATATTGCTATTCTCACAAGCAAAGAGCACATTAAATTTAGATATATAATATTCAAGATTGAGAACAAATCGATTATCTACTAAAATAGTTTCGAGCGAGTCTATAAAGTTTATATTTATAAGTTGAAATAAGTAAGTGACGAAAATAAAGTAAAGAGATTGCAATCGCGTAGTTAAGCCGTGCTTAACACATTTTAAACAGTCGACTATATATCGCTTTATATTCTGAGATTAATCCAATTAATAGCAGAGATTGCGAAGTCGAGTCATTATCTTCGTCTTTGCTCAGTGACCACCAAAGTCGTACGCTTCTCGAAATATCGATAAGACTTTAAATTCTAAAACACACGATAGATAGATATTGTCAGAACCGTGCCCAGAGTCAAGTCTAATGGGGGTAAATTGAATAAGACAACTAGATAAGGAGGGAATATGTACAGAAGAAGAGCGCTTAAATACTAGGAAGAATCCCCGCTAGCCTATGTGTCAATGGGAATGTGTCAATAACCAATAAACACTCTATGTGCTAGACACATAGCCATAAACACTCCCTATGTGCCTGACACCTAGGGTACGTCCGTAACACTACCCCCCCCCTCAGGCAAGCGATGCCCCAGCGCTGTAGATTGGCCTGCGAGTCGTCTGCGAGCAGAAAGGATAAAAATAGTGGCGAGACCCCGGAGATTTCGGAGACGGCGGGGCCGCTTTGACTTGGCAACAGCGTTGTGCGGCCCTGGGTTCTCCGGATATTTGTTGTGATAGTCATTGACTACGTCCTGGGCCCCCTCAAACTCATCATTATCAGTATTCCACCAAGTGAGGGTATCGTCATCATCTTTCCATCTCACTTGGTACTGCAATTTGCCATAGTGACGGCGAGAGTCCAGGATATCTTCCNCGGCCAAGTACCTCATCAATGAGTGGGATTGGGTACTTGTTCTTCTTGGTAAGCTGGTTAAGTCTTCGGTAATCAACGCAAAAGCGTAGGCCTCCATTTGACTTTTCCGCAAAGAGGACTGGTGACGAGAATGGCGCTTGGCTAGGCACAATGAAGCCCTTATTGAGATGTTCGTCTAGGTACTCCTTGACTTTCTGGAGTTTGTGAGGCGGGAGAGGATAGATTCTGCTGCGGGGCAAATTGACGTCGGGTCCAGGCACATTGAGTTCGATCTTCGCATCGTACGGACGGTGGGGAGGGAGCTGATCTGCCCTAGAGCGATCAAAGACGTCCGCAAACCCATGGTACTCAGGGGGTAGTCGATGGAGGACTTCCCCAGGGCTCAGGGCGACCGTCTCATTAACTTGAACGGAGTCTGACTGGCTGGCCTCATACTCGGCGAGAGCATCAGTGATCTCAGTGTAGTTCAATGAGAATGTCTTAACGTTCTTATCCTTGCAGAGCGTCAAATAGGGAGCAGCCCCAATGGCGCAAATATCAATATCAGGATCTGAGCGGGACCTTGGTGTCGGAAGATCTTTATTCCTTTTCCCTGGGACCTTTTTCCTCTGAGAATCTGATTCCTGCTCTTCATCCCGACACGTAGGCCTAGGGGGTGCTTGGGGCTTAGCTGACGCTGGTACTGGCTGCGGAGAAAGCAGCTCTGGGGGAAGGCTAGGCAAGTCCTTAAGATCCGTGGGTTGGGCACTATCATGGCTGCAACGTCCGGGCCAGAAGAGTAGCTTGTCTCGCTGGCAGTCTAAGAGAACTTGATGCTTGTTCATCCAGGGCTTCCCAAGAATAAGACGATGCTGACCCAATGGTGCTAGGAGAAGGGGTACCGTGCTTTCCTTATGGCCACCAACGGAGAGATGTGGATAGATCGCCTGCGTAATAGGGTTCTTTGCCAGCTTGCCATCATATCCCTTCAATGGTCGGGGTGCAATGGGCGTCACTGCTATGTCTAGTGCTTGGCAGACTTCCAAAGCATACTCAGCGTCAATTACACAATATGCGCCAGTACATCCNATCTTCCACCACCCAGGCGTCTCCCTTAGGCGTCTCAACTGGCTGGGGGGAAGGATTCTTCTGGCCAGGCAGTGGGTCCGTCGGAGCGAGTGTCAATAGCTTAGGACTGAAGACCGGACGGATCTTCATTGTGGGAGGGAGTTGAAGCTTGTATGCGGATCCCACGACTTTAATGACTTTGAAAGGCCCTTCGTTCTTATGTCCCAGCTTCTTTGATGGGCGCGTTNTCGGAGACGGCGGGGCCGCTTTGACTTGGCAACAGCGTTGTGCGGCCCTGGGTTCTCCGGATATTTGTTGTGATAGTCATTGACTACGTCCTGGGCCCCCTCAAACTCATCATTATCAGTATTCCACCAAGTGAGGGTATCGTCATCATCTTTCCATCTCACTTGGTACTGCAATTTGCCATAGTGACGGCGAGAGTCCAGGATATCTTCCACCACCCAGGCGTCTCCCTTAGGCGTCTCAACTGGCTGGGGGGAAGGTTTCTTCTGGCCAGGCAGTGGGTCCGTCGGAGCGAGTGTCAATAGCTTAGGACTGAAGACCGGACGGATCTTCATTGTATGAGGGAGTTGAAGCTTGTATGCGGATCCCACGACTTTAATGACTTTGAAAGGCCCTTCGTTCTTATGTCCCAGCTTCTTTGATGGGCGCGTTGTTTCAATGTTGCGGCTGTCTAAGAAGACTATCTCTCCTTTCTTGAATTCGATATCGAGGCGATGTTTGTTCACTTGTGTAGCCATGCTCTCCCGAGCATGCTCCAAATTTGTCTGACATAGGCGAGGATATCCTTCATATGATCAGAGATATCTGCCGCCTTAGCAGCATCCAGTCGCTGGCGAGTGGTTTCATAGTCGGTAGGATCCGCGGAGAAGCTCATGCGAGGATTGAATCCCTTATTAGCAAAGAAGGGTGTCACTTTGGTAGAGGCGGATTGAGCGTCATTGTCTGCAAATTCCGCAATAGGAAGCCACTTGGCCCAGTCATCCTGCATGTGACTGCAATAAGTTCGTAAGTGATGTTCTAGATCCTGATTGGCACGCTCTGTCTGTCCGTCAGTCTCCGGATGGAATGCTGTAGACAGTTTGGCCTCTATGCCGAGCCGTTGGCAGAAAGACTTCCAGACGGTCGCTATAAACTGTGGCCCTCTATCGGAGATAATGCTGAGAGGCAGGCCATGAAGCCTAAAGACCTCCTTCAGGAGTATTAGCACGGTTGCTTCAGCAGTCGTTCCCCCGTCTTCCGTAGTGCAGGGAACGTAATGACGTTCTTTAGTCAGCCTGTCTATGAGGACACAAATAGAGTTCCATTGCTCTGACATAGGGAGCCCAGTAATGAAGTCCATGCTGATATCTTGCCAACGCTTTTGAGGGATAGGTAGTGGCTGCAAGAGACCATGCTGGCGATCCCGAGAGGCCTTAGTGCGATGGCATGTATAGCAGTTGCGAATATATTGAGCANGTTTGTTCACTTGTGTAGCCATGCTCTCCCGAGCATGCTCCAAATTTTGTCTGACATAGGCGAGGATATCCTTCATATGATCAGAGATATCTGCCGCCTTAGCAGCATCCAGTCGCTGGCGAGTGGTTTCATAGTCGGTAGGATCCGCGGAGAAGCTCATGCGAGGATTGAATCCCTTATTAGCAAAGAAGGGTGTCACTTTGGTAGAGGCGGATTGAGCGTCATTGTCTGCAAATTCCGCAATAGGAAGCCACTTGGCCCAGTCATCCTGCATGTGACTGCAATAAGTTCGTAAGTGATGTTCTAGATCCTGATTGGCACGCTCTGTCTGTCCGTCAGTCTCCGGATGGAATGCTGAAGACAGTTTGGCCTCTATGCCGAGCCGTTGGCAGAAAGACTTCCAGACGGTGGCTATAAACTGTGGCCCTCTATCGGAGATAATGCTGAGAGGCAGGCCATGAAGCCTAAAGACCTCCTTCAGGAGTATTAGCACGGTTGCTTCAGCAGTCGTTCCCCCGTCTTCCGTAGTGCAGGGAACGTAATGACGTTCTTTAGTCAGCCTGTCTATGAGGACACAAATAGAGTTCCATTGCTCTGACATAGGGAGCCCAGTAATAAAGTCCATGCTGATATCTTGCCAACGCTTTTGAGGGATAGGTAGTGGCTGCAAGAGACCATGCTGGCGATCCCGAGAGGCCTTAGTGCGATGGCATGTATAGCAGTTGCGAATATATTGAGCAATGGTATCCTTCATACCTCTCCAGTAGTATTCTCGACTGAGTAGTTCCTTAGTGCGCTGTACCCCAGGATGGCCACATGCTGGTTGATCATGAATTTCACGAATGATCTCGGTATGCATTGACTCTGGTACCCAGACTCTATGGGCGTAGTACAGTACTCCATCATGGACTGCACATTTGAGGAGTGGGATGCCATGGACTTTTTCTTTATCTTCTTCTTTGGCTTGGCGCAGTTCCATGCACATGGCATCATTGCGATTGGCTTCGCAAACCTGATGATAGATAGGATCATCAACCGCTGAGATTTCTATGCCATCGAGTTCCAATCGATCAGGCGTAAGGATTGTTTGATGCATTTGTCTAAGGCGATCGTCGTCCGGGGCCTGGGGCTTAGAACCGGCCATTCTGGTGAGAGCATCGGCCTTAGAATTCTGAAGCCCAGGCCTGAACTGGATTTTGATATTGAATTCTGACAAGAGATCCAAATATCTAGCTTGACGTCGACTCAGGTCACGTCCCTCTGCAAAGTACATTAGGCCCTTGTGATCAGTGAANAGGCCATGAAGCCTAAAGATCTCCTTCAGGAGTATTAGCACGGTTGCTTCAGCAGTCGTTCCCCCGTCTTCCGTAGTGCAGGGAACGTAACGACGTTCTTTAGTCAGCCTGTCTATGAGGACACAAATAGAGTTCCATTGCTCTGACATAGGGAGCCCAGTAATGAAGTCCATGCTGATATCTTGCCAACGCTTTTGAGGGATAGGTAGTGGCTGCAAGAGACCATGNTTCTATGCCATCGAGTTCCAATCGATCAGGCGTAAGGATTGTTTGATGCATTTGTCTAAGGCGATCGTCGTCCGGGGCCTGGGGCTTAGAACCGGCCATTCTGGTCAGAGCATCGGCCTTAGAATTCTGAAGCCCAGGCCTGAACTGGATTTTGATATTGAATTCTGACAAGAGGTCCAAATATCTAGCTTGACGTCGACTCAGGTCACGTCCCTCTGCAAAGTACATTAGGCCCTTGTGATCAGTGAAGATCTTGACGGGGATGTCAGTGCATTCAAGCTCAGGTCGCCAGTGNGGATCAACTTTAAGACCTTCTGTTGAAACTAGAAGTCCAAGAAACTTCGTTTCCTGCACGTGGAATTCGCACTTGAGGATATCTGCTTGCAGGCCTGCTTCCCGAAGCTTTTCCAGAACTTGTTTAACGTGCCTAACGTGCTCCTTTCGAGTCTTGCTATAGATGAGAATATCGTCCAAGTACGCCTGGCAGAACTCATTGAGAAATTCGAACAGGACCTCGTTCATGTATTGCTGGAATATGGCAGGGCCATTTGTCAGTCCGAATGGCATGACTCGATACTTGTATGCACCGAGAGACGTAATAAATGTAGTGTAGTCCTCGCTCTCGGGATGCATGCGAATTTTATTGAAAGCAGCAATGATATCGAGGCGCGTGAGATACTTGCATCCCTGGACTCGGCCAAGTACCTCATCAATGAGTGGGATTGGGTACTTGTTCTTCTTGGTAAGCTGGTTAAGTCTTCGGTAATCAACGCAAAAGCGTAGGCCTCCATTTGACTTTTCCGCAAAGAGGACTGGTGACGAGAATGGCGCTTGGCTAGGCACAATGAAGCCCTTATTGAGATGTTCGTCTAGGTACTCCTTGACTTTCTGGAGTTTGTGAGGCGGGAGAGGATAGATTCTGCTGCGGGGCAAATTGACGTCGGGTCCAGGCACATTGAGTTCGATCTTCGCATCGTACGGACGGTGGGGAGGTAGCCGATCTGCCCTAGAGCGATCAAAGACGTCCGCAAACCCATGGTACTCAGGGGGTAGTCGATGGAGGACTTCCCCAGGGCTCAGGGCGACCGTCTCATTAACTTGAACTTAGTATCCTAAATCTCTTCCCTGTAGCAAACAATGGCAACCATGAGGCTGAATCACGCAAATGGCAATCATGAGGCTATACAGAAAGTCGATACGTGGTTGCGTCTACCTAACGCCAGGGCTCTGAGTCCAATAGAGGCCTGAAAAGGCATATCCTCGTAACCCCAGCGCTAGACTAACTCCCATGCTTCTAGCAGCATAGACCTGGAGTGAAAAACGAAGCTATATACATGCAACAGGCGTGGGCGGGCGGGACGAAAGAATGCTATGACTCTGAAAGAGATCAATTCGAATGAAGAGTCAAATGCAGATAGAAGCCAGCTACTTATGCTGCTTCCTAATGAGCTACCTCCCCTGTAGAGGACACGTATTCCAACATTCCAACCAAGGCCTGAAACGATATAAGCGATATTAAGGCCTACTAACCCCCTGTCATGCAGGCGNCATCAATGAGTGGGATTGGGTACTTGTTCTTCTTGGTAAGCTGGTTAAGTCTTCGGTAATCAACGCAAAAGCGTAGGCCTCCATTTGACTTTTCCGCAAAGAGGACTGGTGACGAGAATGGCGCTTGGCTAGGCACAATGAAGCCCTTGTTGAGATGTTCGTCTAGGTACTCCTTGACTTTCTGGAGTTTGTGAGGCGGGAGAGGATAGATTCTGCTGCGGGGCAAATTGACGNCCAGGCACATTGAGTTCGATCTTCGCATCGTACGGACGGTGGGGAGGTAGCTGATCTGCCCTAGAGCGATCAAAGACGTCCGCAAACCCATGGTACTCAGGGGGTAGTCGATGGAGGACTTCCCCAGGGCTCAGGGCGACCGTCTCATTAACTTGAACGGAGTCTGACTGGCTGGCCTCATACTCGGCGAG
>NKYR01000116.1:51897-124439 GCA_003184365.1 Evernia prunastri
TCTCTTGGGATGAGAGTTCGGTGTCCACTAGAAAGGGACGGCGTGCATATGGATTCTCTGGGTTATCCATAAGGCACACTTCGTCAACTCTTGCTGTGTTTCTAGCAAGAGTGGCTAGTTTTTTGATTCTTCATCGGAGGATACTTGATCAAGACCGAAAACNGCGTCAATTACACAATATGCGCCAGTACATCCAGAATCAGCAAGAGCTTTCAGCGAGATAGTCTTCTGTTGGGATGAGAGTTCGGTGTCCACTAGAAAGGGACGGCGTGCATATGGATTCTCTGGGTTATCCATAAGGCACACTTCGTCAACTCATGCTGTGTTTCTAGCAAGAGTGGCTAGTTTTTTGATTCTTCATCGGAGGATACTTGATCAAGACCGAAAACTTGCTCTCCGCGCGGTATCTCATGGATTCCAACTTCATTGACTTTGGTAGCCTGAATGGCCAACTGAGCGGCACGTCCAGCAGTGTTCTGAGGTGTGTTGGGAGCATGTTGGCTAGGCAGACAGTTTGCTTTCCCACAGGTCCAGCAGTTCCGATCAGGGCTTGGCTGGAGAGGGGTTCGAACAGGGATAGCTACCGCACGAGAGGTTGCTGGGACTAGCGCCGTTGATGCTGCAGTGCTCCGTCGAGGGGAAGAGGCTGTTGCTCGGGGAGTCTCTTTCTCTTTTGATTTGACTTTGAGNTGGGCGTCACTGCTATGTCTAGTGCTTGGCAGACTTCCAAAGCATACTCAGCGTCAATTACACAATATGCGCCAGTACATCCAGAATCAGCAAGAGCTTTCAGCGAGATAGTCTTCTCTTGGGATGAGAGTTCGGTGTCCACTAGAAAGGGACGGCGTGCATATGGATTCTCTGGGTTATCCATAAGGCACACTTCGTCAACTCATGCTGTGTTTCTAGCAAGAGTGGCTAGTTTTTTGATTCTTCATCGGAGGATACTTGATCAAGACCGAAAACTTGCTCTCCGCCCGGCATCTCATGGATTCCAACTTCATTGACTTTGGTAGCCTGAATGGCCAACTGAGCGGCACGTCCAGCAGTGTTCTGAGGTGTGTTGGGAGCATGTTGGCTAGGCAGACAGTTTACTTTCCCACAGGTCCAGCAGTTCCGATCAGGGCTTGGCTGGAGAGGGGGTCGAACAGGGATAGCTACCGCACGAGAGGTTGCTGGGACTAGCGCCGTTGATGCTGCAGTGCTCCGTCGAGGGGAAGAGGCTGTTGCTCGGGGAGTCTCTTTCTCTTTTGATTTGACTTTGAGTTTCCAGTCCGCTCGCTGATTGTCGTCTAGGCGAAAGAGATAGTCTCGATATTCTTTCATAGTCGGGAAAGACTTGTCCATCAAATGATTTCTAAGACGGGAGGGGAGCTTTCTCTTCATTGATGAGATGATATGACGATCATCAGGATTGTAGTGCAGGACTCCAATAATTCGGGAGAACGTATAGATGAAATCTCGGAAGGAGTCACTGCTTGCCATAGTGATTCCATCAAATTCTCGTTCTGCCGTGACCTCACGGTGCTGATCCTCAAACAATCCAGACAGCTCATCAAGAAGTTCGTCAAGGGGACGATAGGGATCCTCTGCGCCCTTGCGTCGTCGATTGTATGTTATTTCGCCAGCATTTCCGCCGATACGACTCAGCGTATAGATCAGTTTCTTTGACTCTGTAGGATAATGGTCGGCATTGACATCGAGCTTCTCCATTATCTTGATATGCCACTCGTCCCACTTAGGGTCAACGCCGTCAGTAAACATAGGAGGATCAGGGCTCTTAGGTGACAGTCGTTCTTTCGTGACTTCTGGCTGAGACTGAGTTCGCTGTTTCTTCTTTAGATCCTTATTCTCTTGCTTCAATGCAAAGACTTCATCTTGANGAGATAGTCTCGATATTCTTTCATAGTCGGGAAAGACTTGTCCATCAAATGATCTCTAAGACGGGAGGGGAGCTTTCTCTTCATTGATGAGATGATATGACGATCATCAGGATTGTAGTGCAGGACTCCAATAATTCGGGAGAACGTATAGATGAAATCTCGGAAGGAGTCACTGCTTGCCATAGTGAGTTCATCAAATTCTCGTTCTGCCGTGACCTCACGGTGCTGATCCTCAAACAATCCAGACAGCTCATCAAGAAGTTCGTCAAGGGTACGATAGGGATCCTCTGCGCCCTTGCGTCGTCGATTGTATGTTATTTCGCCAGCCTTTCCGCCGATACGACTCAGCGTATAGATCAGTTTCTTTGACTCTGTGGGATAATGGTCGGCATTGACATCGAGCTTCTCCATTATCTTGATATGCCACTCGTCCCACTTAGGGTCAACGCCGTCAGTAAACATAGGAGGATCAGGGCTCTTAGGTGACAGTCGTTCTTTCGTGACTTCTGGCTGAGACTGAGTTCGCTGTTTCTTCTTTAGNCAGACAGCTCATCAAGAAGTTCGTCAAGGGTACGATAGGGATCCTCTGCGCCCTTGCGTCGTCGATTGTATGTTATTTCGCCAGCCTTTCCGCCGATACGACTCAGCGTATAGATCAGTTTCTTTGATTCTGTAGGATAATGGTCGGCATTGACATCGAGCTTCTCCATTATCTTGATATGCCACTCGTCTCACTTAGGGTCAACGCCGTCAGTAAACATAGGAGGATCAGGGCTCTTAGGTGACAGTCGTTCTTTCGTGACTTCTGGATGAGACTGAGTTCGCTGTTTCTTCTTTAGATCCTTATTCTCTTGCTTCAATGCAAAGACTTCATCTTGAAGGTCTGTAAAGTCTTCTTCTCGGAGTTGTTGTACCTCTGTTTTCTTCTGTTCTCGTTCAAGCGCTAAGATCTTNGAAGGAGTCACTGCTTGCCATAGTGAGTTCATCAAATTCTCGTTCTGCCGTGACCTCACGGTGCTGATCCTCAAACAATCCAGACAGCTCATCAAGAAGTTCGTCAAGGGTACGATAGGGATCCTCTGCGCTCTTGCGTCGTCGATTGTATGTTATTTCGCCAGCCTTTCCGCCGATACGACTCAGCGTATAGATCAATTTCTTTGACTCTGTAGGATAATGGNTTTAGATCCTTATTCTCTTGCTTCAATGCAAAGACTTCATCTTGAAGGTCTGTAAAGTCTTCTTCTCGGAGTTGTTGTACCTCTGTTTTCTTCTGTTCTCGTTCAAGCGCTAAGATCTTGGCTTGAATTTCTGTGTTAACCTTCTCATAGTGCCCGATAGCCAGGGCATAGCGATCAAGTTGCTCTGTATTGTGAATGCCAGCATCGCGTTGCTCACGGAGAGTTTGAATCATTTCTAGGACTGAGAGTACGTTGCTCTCTACGGACTGAGTTAGGTCCTCAGGGGAGTTGATATTCCATGGATCCAGGGTTGTATCGAAGTTCTCTCCGTCCTTTGGGATCACTGAAAGTCTTCGATCTTTCGTTTGTTTCAAGAGGCTGCTGGCTCCTTGTTGAATTTCCTTGAGAGACCCTTGCAGTTCTGTCATATCAAGTGGAGTAGCCTCGTTTACCGCGCTCAAATTTGCCATGTTGAGAGGAAGTTAGCTCTGAAAGTTGGTTTGTTGGGGGGGATTGGTTTGCACGAATGCTGGGGTGCTTGCACGTATGCAGCGAGACCTCCTCGTAAGGGGTTTTCCTTGTGGTCAACAAGTCCTAGCCACGAATGGTTCGTTTTGCCTGTAGGTAGGCCACACCCGAGTGTCCAATGATCTGCTATCGAAACAGCTTCACAACGGTCCCGTTTGACAATTTTATTTTACTGTTCGCTTGCCAGTACGAACGGAAGGGTGGATGATCTAGTTGTAGTGTCAGAACCGTGCCCAGAGTCAAGTCTAATGGGGGTAAATTGAATAAGACAACTAGATAAGGAGGAAATATGTACAGAAGAAGAGCGCTTAAATACTAGGAAGAATCCCCGCTAGCCTATGTGTCAATGGGAATGTGTCAATAACCAATAAACACTCTATGTGCTAGACACATAGCCATAAACACTCCCTATGTGCCTGACACCTAGGGTACGTCCGTAACANCTCTACGGACTGAGTTAGGTCCTCAGGGGAGTTGATATTCCATGGATCCAGGGTTGTATCGAAGTTCTCTCCGTCCTTTGGGATCACTGAAAGTCTTCGATCTTTCGTTTGTTTTAAGAGGCTGCTGGCTCCTTGTTGAATTTCCTTGAGAGACTCTTGCAGTTCTGTTATATCAAGTGGAGTAGCCTCGTTTACCGCGCTCAAATTTGCCATGTTGAGAGGAAGTTAGCTCTGAAAGTTGGTTTGTTGGGGGGGATTGGTTTGCACGAATGCTGGGGTGCTTGCACGTATGCAGCGAGACCTCCTCGTAAGGGGTTTTCCTTGTGGTCAACAAGTCCTAGCCACGAATGGTTCGTTTTGCCTGTAGGTAGGNTCTTTAGATCCTTATTCTCTTGCTTCAATGCAAAGACTTCATCTTGAAGGTCTGTAAAGTCTTCTTCTCGGAGTTGTTGTACCTCTGTTTTCTTCTGTTCTCGTTCAAGCGCTAAGATCTTGGCTTGAATTTCTGTGTTAACCTTCTCATAGTGCCCGATAGCCAGGGCATAGCGATCAAGTTGCTCTGTATTGTGAATGCCAGCATCGCGTTGCTCACGGAGAGTTTGAATCATTTCTAGGACTGAGAGTACGTTGCTCTCTACGGACTGAGTTAGGTCCTCAGGGGAGTTGATATTCCATGGATCCAGGGTTGTATCGAAGTTCTCTCCGTCCTTTGGGATCACTGAAAGTCTTCGATCTTTCGTTTGTTTTAAGAGGCTGCTGGCTCCTTGTTGAATTTCCTTGAGAGACTCTTGCAGTTCTGTTATATCAAGTGGAGTAGCCTCGTTTACCGCGCTCAAATTTGCCATGTTGAGAGGAAGTTAGCTCTGAAAGTTTGTTTGTTGGGGGGGATTGGTTTGCACGAATGCTGGGGTGCTTGCACGTATGCAACGAGACCTCCTCGTAAGGGGTTTTCCTTGTGGTCAACAAGTCCTAGCCACGAATGGCTCGTTTTGCCTGTAGGTAGGCCACACCCGAGTGTCCAATGATCTGCTATCGAAACAGCTTCACAACGGTCCCGTTTGACAATTTTATTTTACTGTTCGCTTGCCAGTACGAACGGAAGGGTGGATGATCTAGTTGTAGTGTCAGAACCGTGCCCAGAGTCAAGTCTAATGGGGGTAAATTGAATAAGACAACTAGATAAGGAGGAAATATGTACAGAAGAAGAGCGCTTAAATACTAGGAAGAATCCCCGCTAGCCTATGTGTCAATGGGAATGTGTCAATAACCAATAAACACTCTATGTGCTAGACACATAGCCATAAACACTCCCTATGTGCCTGACACCTAGGGTACGTCCGTAACATTATGAGACGGAGCGCCATCTTAAACGAGATAGCATTCGCCATACTTCTCAATAACTTCCTTAATGAACGGAATCAATCGAGGCAATAGCACGTATGTTTGATAGCGATACCAATCAATCCCTCCTCGGGAATTTTTGTTCCGCTCATATCGAACACCTTCAACCTTTGGAATCCGTTTAAGACGTCGACTTTTCGGTTTCTTAGCCTGCTCAGCAAGGAACTGCTCTCGTACGATTTGTTGTTGAGCATCGATATCAGCATTTCGATCTGCTAGATCCTCTTTAGCAGCCGCTTTCTCCGCCGCTGTCTCCTTGCCAAACATATAGCTCGGGCCCTTCATTTCAGACGTGTACGCAGCCCAAAACATAAGCTCCGTATATCCACGGTATCGTACATCCACGCAGTCCTTGTGGTAGGCCTCATCCTGAAGCCTAGTCACCAAGATCTGTCCCCGAGATTCGCCAACCCGCACCGAAGTCTCATCAGTTTGCACAATTATATGTTCTTTCCCTTCCAGCTTCGGTCCCCACTCCGTTACGAACTCAAGACGTTCCTCTTTCATTTCCGGTGTCAACAAAGGCTTGTGACGAGGTGGGTATCGACCATATCCAGCCCGAACAAACGCAGAGTTGATAGCTGACTTAGAGGCCATAATCCCAAGTTCTCGAGCAATTCTGACCCAGGGCTTGCGACGTTGGAATTTGTTCTTAGTGGCATGTCTGACTAGCTGCCGTTGCTGCCTCTCGTTAATTGCTAGAGGTCTTCCTTATTGAGGACGTCGTTGGTGGGCCTCTGAAGATAATGGGTTAATATTCTCCTTTTGCGCGTCTCCGACGCGTTTGAGAACATTTGCCACTGTTTTCTTATCGCAATGGTACTGCCTTGCAAGCTGACGATTGGATGTATGATTCTCCTTCTTAAGCTCTATCAGGGCCCCTCGTTTGGCCTCCGGAAGGTCTATTGCGCCCTTGGTACGTCCTATAATAATGTAGGTATTTGAATGGTTTTGGTGAGAAAGTCGCGAAATACGCGTTTTGCGGCAAAACCTCGGATGGGGATTAATTAAAAAAAAAGTCTGTTGTAGGGAATGCCACCTTCATACCATATACGAAAAAATACGGCTTTCCAGACCCCCCTCTTTTTGGTCTTCAAAGCATCAATTTTCACGCATTTTAGGGAACAAGTCTCTCAGATTCTCTTCTCTGGCTTTACTCCAGAGCCTTTATGAAGCTCTCGTATTTTCAACACTTCGAAATCAATTTCTGTCTATCGAAAGACCGTTCAACTTAAACTATAAGATTCTGTAGCACATTACTATTCATTCTAAGGCTCACAGATTTAACGGTCGTTGTATGTATCAGTATCATCCACTTTAACAGTCGACGTTTTGCTTAAAATCAGCACGCCTAATTACCCGCAGACTATCAGTCCGTGAGCTATTTCAATGACTTCGTAGACGGTCCGCAGACTAGTCTAAGTCTTTAGTAGACTATTAGTCTGTAGAGTATTCAAGAAGCAAAACATCCGAGTCACGAAAGTTACGGGTACTGCCATAGCCACTTTGGAATCAGGTAAGGGCTGGTAACATAAAAAGCTCGCAACGAAATGCTTCCTCAGCGCCACCGTCTATCAACATGAAATCCTTGCCTAAGCAACCCCCACAGACTTCTCAGCGTCATCCCCGTAACGCTACCATTCCTCCAAGAACCAATCTCATCCCGGGCTCTTCACATTCCCAACCAGCACGACCCCTTTGTTCGGATCCGACGCCAATCCGCCCAAAAACCCCTTTGCCTCAGTGATACACTCTTGCGCAACCAGCGCCGCGACATGGGCAACCAAGATGATCGGAAACGCATCCGTGAGCAGAGGCTTCTTATTGGCAAGCACGATACTGCACGGCCTTTCGTCTCCTATCGCACCTCCGGACCATTTCCACCGGGCCTCTGGCGTAGGACCCAGGTAGAATCGGCGCGACACGAGGACGTCATGCCTGATGAGGATTTGCTGTAGCGCTTCATAGTAATTGGCCATGTTTGTCGGAAGGAAATCCTGAGTGTCGTCGAAGCAGTTTATCGCAATGTTTGATGCGTCGACGAGGGAAGATGCGTTTAGGTTGATATTCAGTATTGGGTCGTTGCTTGATGTACTTGGGTCGCTATTTGAGAGCATGTCAGCCCAGAGTGCATTGGATTGGCTGGGCTGTAGAATAGCGTGGGCTATGCTCGTTAGATAAGATACTAAGATGACAGCGAGCGCGATCGAACACATGTTGATTGATAGGTAGTGTGGTTGTCAACGGATGGTATGAAGAGGTGGGATATGTTGCGTCATGTACATACCTATTGAGCCGCCCGTACTCGTGCGTCGGCAAACTGTAGCACCCGCAAGGTTCGCACTTTGCTCTGCCGACGTGGGAAGCGCTGCGAGATCGCTGTCTACTCAGCTTGGCTTGGCCACTTGGAATGAAATGAGGATGTTCCGTCAGTCATCCAAAAAAAGCATGGGTATAAGACGGGACAGGTGAAGAGACGAGCTTGCAAAGGTACTCGATTTCTTCATTTTGAATTTCTCTTTTCGTTCTCGCGATTCATAGCTACACTTTCCCTAGCTTCGGCCCCATCAATGCTCTTCCAATCGTTGTCAGCACGTAATGTTTCGCTATGAATCACAGCCCGCAGGTTCCTCCTTTCCCTGCGCCAGGCTCGACGCTACCTTTGTTGTACCATTTCAAGTATCATTCTTCCAGCAGCTTGGCCGTCGCTCGGATGTAAAATTGTGCACCAAAGCTCGCCTTTCAGACCACAGCGCAATGGGTCCGCCCTCAACTTCGAAGGATTTTCAACGTTATGTATGTTGTAGTTACAGTAGACCTGGCGAACTGTTCCGATAGCTTGGCGCGTAGGGTGCCGTCTGCTACAGAAAAATATATGCCTCTACGAGACTTTCGTTAGCTGCAAAACGAATCGGGTTTATATCGATCTTTTACTATACTCTTTCCCAAAGCGATTCACACTGGTTTCTGACGGCGAGGTCACGTTCACCGGAATAAGTTGACCAGCTTTGTTCAGCTCGAATCCATTGGATGGTGAATTAAACGAGCGACCGCGTTTGTCAGCTCAGCGTTCATGAATCCAACCGCCAAAGCGATCATAGTTAGACACGAAGCTTAGAAGCAGAAAAGTTGTGGACAGATGTGCTGGATCGAGACGAGGAGTTGCAGATATGCCTTCTTTACGCACGAACAGCTTTGACAGGTTCCAGTCAAGGGTGAAGAATACCACGTTGTTTTCGGTCCTCTCGGTTCACGATGTGATGATCGAGACTGTTTGGACCGCTTTCCCCCGCGGAAAGGACACGGGACGCTTACGAAAATTGCACGATCCTTCTAGCCCGTACTGACTCACTCAACCTGTAAATTGTAATTTTACAAAAGATTAATGATGGCGACACAACAGAAGCGGTAAAGATATCAAAGATGTCCGGCTAATCGTGGCGAATTGCAGGATACGCCGCTCCTCAGTTCTAAACAAGCAGTTTCAGACCTTGGGGGCTGTTGGAGACTCGACTGGCCCCGCTAGCGACCGTCTCACCCCAAACCACCGACAACTGTAACTCATCACTTCTTCATGGAACGCCCTCGCCTATCCAAGGCCTACGTCGGCTACCTTTTCATGAGAACACTAGATCTAGTGAATGAGTAAGTCGCTTTGCCTCTAGTCACCTGTCATAGTTGTCGGCGGCGCTGGTCTATTCCTGATGGCGTCTCATGATATCCGTCATCGCAGGCTGTGGACGGCTTCTTCCGAGACATATACGTTGTTGAAAACGGCTGCTGCTACATTTTACCTTTTGCCTTCGCTGCCGTTGAGTTGCTGTTGCTCTCAACCTTGATTTTGGGTTGCATGTGCCTGCGTGCTCTGATGTCGGCTTACTATTTTTGGGCTTTGATCTTCCGGAATCTGGGGTGTTGGTATCCGCATGTGTTTGCCTCATTATGAGTTTTTCTCTCTCGACTTCCTACTCTCTGGGTCTTTATCCTAGATTAAAATAGCGTCATAAGAAGATTTGCCAGAAGGAGCTGCGATTATGCAATTTGACAAGGGGGAGACTTGTTTAGCATCCGCGCACGCACGGGAGTTTGAGTGCAGCAATTGAACACGACTCAGTCTTCACGGCCTCGAATACAAGAATTACCGGAAATAGAGACAACATTTTCAATGGACCCGCCCCGTGCTCACCTGTGTGCTTAGGCATGTCTCAATTGCACAGCGCAACCTGTTCTGGTCGAGGGCTGCAAAACTAACTGACGTCCGTTCGAAAAAAGAGTTAAGAACAATCTCTCCTTCTCCCCTCTTCACGAGAATCACTTTGTATTTGAAAGATGAGATACAACAGCATCGTTTTCACTGGCGTGTCCGTACTCCAAAGCCTAGTATGTGTACAAGCTCAGTCCGATACCGCTGACTGCAGCAACCCAGCAGGTACTTCATCTATCAAACAGCCGCAATGACCCACCATCCGATTCTTGGAAAAAAATTCGTGTATTCATCAGCTGATCGCCCGCATAGGCGTAACCCCCATCAATCCCGGCTGCTGGAACCAACTCGCCATAAGCCAGTACATCACAGACTGGTGGTCCCGCAACAGTGCCAAATGCTCCTCCGGCCAATCATTCGCCCAGTGCTTCCTCGGCACCGTCGAGCTCGGCGACAGCGACTGCATCGGCATCACGAGCGCCACCTGCCCTCCACCCAACTGGTCCACCTTCCAGACCCAAAAATTCACCGTCGAAGACTTCTACGTGGCCTACAACATCCATTCCATCTGAGAGTTCTTCAACTCCTACTACCTCGCCATCGGCAACGCCCGATCCGCAGCGACGGACAGTGAAGCCGCCATCGTCAGCCTGCTCGACCCGCCCGAACCGACCCATAGCTCCCTCAACGATATCCTTACCGCTCTGTCGATCGGGCTGAGCTTTCTAGCTCCGAGCGTGGGTCCTCTAATCGGCACTGTGCTCAATGCCGCTCAGTAGGCCATAGCTGTCGGCAAGTATCTCTTCCCGCTTGGGACCCTGGATTCGCAGTTCGCACAGTTGAGCGAGATCTCTAACGCCCTGGGCACCGTGACCACCTACCTGCAAGACAACGTCACTTCGGCGCTCTCGGCCATCCAGCAAGATCCAACGTCCTTCCTCGCCTTTACAGGATCCGGCAACTTCTCTGTCACCCCGTTGCCGACCATCCCGTCGCAATCCGACGCCATTCTGACCGGCCTCAACACATACGTGATATCGCAGTGTCTGACCGCCAACCAATGGGTCGTTGCGCGCGCCATCGACACCTCCATGGACGCGGTCATGACGAACGGCAGCTCTCCCAACTGGGACATCCCCGGCTGCGGCCATGGCTACGACGGTAGTAGCGTCTGCGGCGCCTATCACTGGAACCCGGCCATCGACGTCTCCTTCACGCTGACCAGTGACCACAACCCGTCGCTGGACCCGACGAGCGACCTGCAGGCCTTCTTCGGCAACTGGACGACGCCAAATCTGCTCTTTAACGGCGCGGCGCAGTGTCAGGTGCAGGGCGGCTCGGCGGCGCCCGCAGTCAGCGTCTCGGCAATGGGCGTTACGGCTTCTTGTCTGAGCAGTGCCAAAGTGTGCACGTGGTGAGTTGATCTGGTTTATATTAAGGTTGAAGAATGCATATGGCTGATCAGTTGCGTAAGGGACCTGAACCCAAGCCACGTTGGCACGACGTACGAGTTCATTGACTGCCCGACCCAAACGGGCTTCGCGGTCGATGGCTGCAAGGGCTGTCCGGACGGCAGTTTCTGTGTAAATGTTCCGTATTCTTACGTTGGGGAATACCTGTTCTTTGGCAGCGAGTCATATGAGTTCTGTAACCAGGACGGGAAGATTCTGCAGAGTAACCATTAGGGTGGCTGACGTTGTGGTTCGCGTGGGAAGAGAAGAGGGTTGCTGTTGTTGTTCTTCCATCGGATTAATAGTAAGACAAGACGCATCTGGCTATCGAGGGAGACCATCGCGTCGCTATCTGGATATCAGCTGCATTGTTGACGTCCTAAAGCTGTTGGCGATATTACCAATACGAAATAAAAGCATCTCATAAAGTCTCGAATCCGATCCTAGCCAAAACCCTCCTCGTACCTACGTCTGGAGTCCCACATCACACAATCTGGACAAAAACCCACATCCACAAAGGCAAAAGATCCCCAGCACCATCCATCTCTTCCAATGGCCCTACTCAAAACTACCCCAGCGATCTCCCGAACACTGACAATCCTCTGGCTCACTTCCCGCCCCCAACCCCCCAAGTGAAGAAGCTACCACCAACAGGTCAATCATATCCTCTTCCAGGAAAATAAGACACTTTACTACGTTTCAACCTCATGCTATCTCTTAAATTAAAGCACGCTCGGCGAATCGAGGGTCGAGCAGCTACAATTAACGCTATCGTACATTTCCTCTTTTCTTTTACTTATGTATTTGTAGACATTAGAGAATAATAGAGAGATACAGCGAGCTTATATGCAATCGAGTGCTCGTGCTATTCAGAAGTGAGTTATTGATAGAGTGAGGACACCAATAGATGAAGCGAAATTCGGCTGACTGGAGATCAGCCCGAGTAATTTCCCGCACGGGTTTAAGCCTAACTAAATCCGAACTAGAGGCGGATTTGCCCCTCCTGAGATCCCCTCATAAACACCGGCCTGCTCCGACTCTTTCCATTCTTTCCATTCTTTTCCTCACCTCTTGCACTACGACGACGACGACGACTACCACTCCTTTTTAGACGCACCTTCCACTAGAGACTGAAACGAAATTATGGGTGAATGTCCGGCTCACACCCCCATCAAGGAGGTCAACGTTGGCGGCGGTGGAACCCGCAACCATGACTGGTGGCCCAATGAGTTGAAGCTCAACATCCTACGCCAGCACACAGGAGTCACAAGTCCAATGAGCAAAGACTTTGATTATCCCGCCGCTTTCAAGAGCTTGGACTACAATGCGCTGAAGAAGGATCTGCATGCCCTGATGACCGACTCGCAAGAGTGGTGGCCCGCCGACTTCGGTCACTATGGCGGTCTCTTCATTCGCATGGCCTGGCACAGTGCCGGTACCTACCGAGTCTTCGATGGCCGTGGTGGCGGCGGACAGGGCCAGCAACGCTTCGCCCCGCTCAATAGCTGGCCAGACAATGTCAGCCTCGACAAGGCACGCCGACTGCTGTGGCCCATCAAACAGAAATACGGTGATAAGATTTCCTGGGCCGATCTGTTGCTTCTCACCGGCAACGTGGCTCTTGAGTCCATGGGTCTCAAAACCTTTGGCTTCGCCGGCGGACGCGCCGATACCTGGGAGGCTGATGATTCGGTGTACTGGGGGGGCGAGTCGACATGGCTGGGCAATGACGTCCGCTACGCAGATGGAAACAAAGGCGTGGAGGGACATGGCGTCGTAGATGGTGATCAACATAAAACGGGTCATAGTGACATTCATACGCGCGACCTGGAAGATCCGCTGGCAGCTGCCCACATGGGCTTGATCTATGTGAACCCTGAAGGTCCCGATGGCAAGCCCGATCCTATCGCTTCGGCCAGAGATATTCGCACTACCTTTGGACGAATGGCCATGAATGATGAGGAAACTGTCGCCCTCATTACGGGCGGTCACACTTTTGGCAAGACGCATGGTGCAGCTTCCTCTGACCACGTGGGCAAAGAACCGGAAGCGGCCGGCATCGAGCAGCAGGGTCTTGTAAGTTTTGCTTCCGGACTTCTTTTACTCTGTTGAGTTTGAATCTTAAAGATCATGACACATGTGCCGGGAGTAACCTACATCTGAGACAGTTCACTTGATCAAAATTGTACCCCCAAGAGATTTGCTGACTCTGGCATTGTTTAGGGGTGGAGCAACAGCCACCGTTCCGGAAAGGGTCCTGATACCATTACCAGCGGCCTGGAAGTGATCTGGAGTAAAACGCCGACGAAGTGGAGCAACTATTACCTCGAGTACCTTTTCAAGTACGATTGGGAGCTGACCAAGAGTCCGGCCGGTGCCAATCAGTGGGTGGCAAAGAACGCTGAGGCCTTCGTCCCCGATGCCTATGATTCAAACAAAAAGCATCCACCGACCATGCTGACGACCGACGTTGCGCTGCGCTTCGATCCAGCGTACGAGAAGGTCTCGCGTAACTACCTTGAAAATCCGGATAAGCTTGCTGACTCGTTCGCCCGTGCATGGTTCAAGCTGTTGCACCGAGACATGGGGCCTCGATCTCGCTGGCTCGGCCCAGAATTGCCGACGGAAGAGCTGATCTGGGAGGATCCAATTCCAGCGGCCAATCACCCGTTGATCGGCGACGAGGAAATAGCTTCCCTGAAAGAAAAGATCCTGAGCTCCAATGTGGACGCTACTAAACTTATATACACGGCTTGGTCATCGGCTTCCACTTACCGCGGCAGTGACAAACGAGGAGGCGCCAATGGTGCTCGCATCCGCCTGGCTCCCCAGAAAGACTGGAAAGTGAACCAGCCACAACAGCTGAGCGAAGTGCTGAAGGCATTGGAAGGCGTACAGAAAAGTTTCAACAGCTCCCAGCCTGGCGGAAAGAAGGTATCGCTGGCCGATCTGATCGTACTGGCCGGTTGTGCTGCCGTGGAAAAAGCTGCCGGTATTCCTGTTCCTTTCACGCCCGGCCGCATGGATGCTTCGCAAGAACAAACCGACGCCAAGTCCTTCGAACATCTGGAGCCAGCCGCCGATGGATTCCGCAATTATGGCAAATCGTCGTCCCGGGTGCGTACAGAGCAGTTCCTCGTCGACAGGGCTCATCTCCTGACGCTCTCCCCTCCTGAAATGACGGTGCTGGTCGGCGGCCTGCGTGCCCTGAATGCCAACTACGACGGAAGCACCCATGGCGTGCTCACTAAGTATCCAGGTCGACTCACCAATGACTTCTTCGTCAACTTGCTAGATATGGGCGTAGCTTGGAAGGCAAGTGGCACCGACGGCGAAGTTTATGAGGGTATCGACCGCACGAGTGGCGAGAAGAAATGGACCGCTACCCGCGCTGATCTGGTGTTCGGCTCTCATGCCGAACTACGTGCCATCGCCGAGGTATATGGCAGCGCAGGCGGACAGGAGAAGTTTGCAAAGGATTTTGTTGCAGCCTGGGACAAAGTGATGAACTTGGATCGATTCGATCTAGCCTACTCTGCCAAACCTGATAGGGCTCGGCTGTAAGTGTTTTACTGGGCAAGTACCTGACTCCTCTAGCCTTGTGATCCTATTGTAGTAGATTGACCTACCGACTCCTATCATCACTTCTACATAGCTTGAAAGGAATGTTTGACCTCCTCTTCCGTCACGCAAGCATTCTCGCTAATGCAATGAATACTCGGACTCTTCAAATCTGGTAGCCAGCCGAATGAAGATTTCAAGGCAAGGGCTTTATAGAAAACAAGCATCACTGTTCGCTTTCACCCTTTCTCCTCTGTATACTATAATTTGAGCTTAATAACCACCAAAATCCATTGACATAAAAATCGTCGGGCTTGGTTTTTTCTTTGAGTGGAAATAGGGCTACCTGTGAGACGCTCAATGAAGGCAGATCAGCAACCTAAGCATAAGAGAGCACTTGGAAGCGAATGCGGTGCTCTACGCATATTCTGATGCGTAAATGTAAGACGTGGGCCAGTAGAATTTACCGCCACCACACCCTTATACCCCAAAAGCCTCGCCTGAGCCGGCAATCATCATTTAGGCAGGTTTGATGATTATCGACGCGCAAAAAGGAAAGCGGAAGCGAGTGAGCAACGGCTCAACCGTAGACTTGGGAAATTCTGGAAAAGCTGAGCTTCCCTGGGTATGGCATAAAAGGAAGGTAGATATTCTCAATTCCCTGGCACCGTCTTTCCTAGCTGTGTGCTGATATATCTTGTTCTGAACGAGTTTTCTCCAGGCGATTGAATGGGCTATCCAGAATTCGGTTCACGTTATCTTAATGGGCTAGAGCATTCACAGAACGAACGTCATCAGTACAAACCGAGATGAGCTCGAGAAGAGTATTTCGAAGGCTTACCGTAAGGATATAACAATGTTCTATGCAGCCAGCGGCCATGGTAGTAATAGCGAGTCCGCTGCAGAGAACGACCTCCCGACTGCATTCATTTACTCTGTTAAAATTGGATCAGCGAAAGCGATTGGAAGCGTATAAACCCAGCTTGGCTTTGAACAAGTGGACTTTTATCTTCCAGGTCATAAGATTGCCCTTGACAATTATCAGCCCGCCAAGGGACAACCTCAGTCAGGCAGCTCCTTGGCAACAGCAGTAGCTGCTGGTCTTAATGCTGTGCTACAGTAATGCAATAGTATCGCAAATCACGAAAACACAACCTCCCATGCTCTCGACATAGGTCGAACTAAGCGGGCCTTCAAGCACCTCTGTGCTTCACAGAGCAAGTGCCCGGAGGTCGAGAGACTTTTTGGTGATACCAGAAATTTAGACAGACCCGATGGGGTTTTAGAAAGGTACCAAAATATTGCGGACGAGCTTCAGATGTCTCGAGTATAAAAGATAGGAAAGATTTGCAAAGATATTGCCTATAGTAAGTGACGCCGGACGAAGCCTGAAGCTACGCAAGTATTTTCCTCCCAATTTTGTGAAGCAGACGACTATCCATCCGAGACAGTAAGACGTTATCCATCTCTTTCATGATCATATGTGTTCATTCATTGTTGACTTCCTTCAGCGATGGCGAACTGATTTCAGCACACATCAGGCCATTTCCTCCTCAGTGCTACAGTCCTTCTCCTCCACAGTATCGTACACGATCCCACTCCGCTAATTATGGTGGCCGGAGAGGATTCGAACATTCCTCCTCCAGATTATAAGCCTGATGTGCTGCCAATACACTACACGTCCGGTACGGCGAGATAGGAGATGGATGGGCTCGGAAGAGTGGTTGTTGGGCTCGGAAGATTGATGGTGGTGCTGGTGCAGCCACGGGTTCACCATCTGATTAGCCACTGGAAGCCCCAGATACATGACGACATGCGGAGGATCAGAACTCAGATACTGCTATCACCTATTAGGGAGTGGAGCTGGAATAGTGGAGCATGACTGCTTGATTGACTGAGAATCTACCGAGTGATGGAGTGATCAAAGAAGTCTTCTCCGGAGCAATACTCGATGTTACCCCCTAATGCAACACACCCACTGATACAATATCCTAAAATCCGAAAACTTCATAACTCGTCCTTCTATAACAGTATTTAGAAATATGTAAAAACGAAACAATATAGAACGTAAAGTCTAGGTTCTAAAGCTTCAAGAGTTCTTCGAATCGAAGTTGTATTAACGAATGCATATAATGATATAACAAAGTCTGTCCAAGTTCTTCGGGGCGGCCTTTTCGAAGGCTTTTAGGGGCGGCATACCCCCCGGAATTATCGGAACTTAGGGTATTGCATTAGTGGGTGTGTTGCATTAGGGGGTGATCACGAGTATTGAGCCATAACACTTTCAGTGGCTAGTCTTTACGTAGAATAGTCGCTTGGCAAAAATCCGTCTGCCTTGAATCTCCTGTCTGCCTTGGATGAATCTAATAAGCCCCCCCCCACCACGCGGAGCTCGGCATCTAGCACCTACATCGTACAACATAAAGCTCCACCACTCTCTATATTTTGCATTTCTTGGAATTATATCCCCTATAAAAATTGCTAGATGCTAGAGAGCAGCGATTTCCTTTCTTCCTTCTCAACAGTATATTATCTCACGTGCTTCACGACTCGTTATATTCGGCATGGCTGAACCTTTGTCGCTAGCTGCCAGCATTGCTGGCCTTATAAGCTTGGGTCTCGACATCTCACAGATTACCCGAAAATATGTTCGCGGAGTTCGCAGAGCACCAATGGATGTCAAAGAACTTCTTCAGGAGCTTACGGCCCTCGTTAAGGTCCTCCGCCAATTCAGCGAATTGCTAGACCGTGACAGAATTGGCGAAGCCAACTTTGATCAAACCTCAGTACTTTTTTTGGCGCATGAGGCATGCCGAGAAGAACTGAGAACAGTTCGTTCAAAGCTGCTCAGCAGAACCCGCGGCCATAGTATCATTAGGGCTCTAACGTGGCCCCTTGTTAAGAAAGAACACCAACAGACCATTGCAGCCATACATCGCTGGGTGCAGATCTTTCAATTTGCGCTGACAATTGATGGATGGTAAACCGCATTTTCCTGACATATGGAGAAAGGAACTGAAAGATCTAGTACTCTGTTGACGAACACGGCTGGAGACGTTGTTTCTGTACTGCGCTCTCAGTTACAGACTTTGGAGGAAACGAAGAAGATAGCGCAAGTGGTTCCTATCCTCCAAAGAGGTGCTCAAGAGGCATCAACTTGCATAGAAGTCGTCTTGGATTCAGTTGCATTGTTTTCAAATACCGGCGAGGACATGTTCAACGTGAAGGAAAACGTAGAAACTCTGAAAAGACTTGCCCTAGGTAACCTTTGCAACATTAATCCTCGTCACAGGACGTGTTCACTAATCTACGGACTCTCATTAGACGACCAGCTACAAAAAGCTCAAAAGTCTCAAACTCGCGTACGGCAGAAGTTGCTGGAATGGCTCTCGCCTCTGGAGTCTCGATCAAAGCAGCTAGACGTCCTTAGCCGTCGGTCTCCGTCTACAGGGGAATGGCTTCTCAAAAAAAAGATTTCCAGATCTGGCTGAGTGGCAAAGGACCCTCACGTTTGTGGTGTTCGGGAATTCGTTAGTATCCGAGAGAGTAGCTTCATCGAAGGAATGTTACTGACAAAAACCAGCAGCGGGTGCTGGTAAGACTATTCTCACGTAAGTAATGTCTAAGATCTCTTATCACTGAGCTCAAGAAAGGCATCTAGATCTATCGTAGTCGACCATCTACTTGAAAATCCGCCTAATTTCCACACCGCTGTCGGTTATATTTATTTTGATTACAAAGACAAAGATACGCAGAATGTGTCGGCGGTATTTTCAAGCATTTTACGCCAACTGCTTGAACGAATTCGTACAATCCCCCAAGAAATCCAACATTACTATGACTCTTTACCCCCAGAAAGGAGAGAGAACAGCTTAGACATTGACCAATGCGTTTCATTCATTCAACTTGTTTGCAAAAAGTTCGAGAGCATTTTTTTGGTCTTCGATGCTCTGGATGAGTGTCCCGTCTACGATATCAACACCAATGAGCTTAGGTCAAAAATGATCTCTACAATAGAGAGAGTTTCCCATTGTGCGGCGATATTTATCACTTCTCGTCCACATCTAGAATTAGCAGAGGAACTTCGCGAATGCACCAATTTGGAGGTTCGGGCAACCGACAGCTACATGCATGCTTATTTGAAAGCTCGCACAGCTAGTCACGCGATCCTTGGAAGAATCTTTAGACAAGACCCTGGTCTAGAAAGCCACCTCATTGAAACGATTTGCAATAAATCTAATGGAATGTAAGCCTCTCGGTCCATTATTTGTGTATGTTCTAGCTAACATATCATAGGTTTCTTCTTGCTCGGCTTCAAATGGATTCTTTGATAAATCAAACCAGTGCACGTAATATGTATAGGGCGCTAGACCGCCTGCCGGAGAAGTTGAATGAGACATTCGATGATGCTATGAACAGAATCGATGCTCAGCCTGAAGAACATTCAATACTGGCAAATCAAGTCATATCCTGGATCTTCTACGCCAAGCGGCCTCTGCAAGTGGCTGAACTTCGAGAAGCCCTTGCTATTGAGCCTGAAGACACAAGACTAGACCAGTCTGGCTGTCATGACGTACAATTGTCGCTAGATGTATGCTGCGGTCTTGTGTCTATCGACGAACAAGATAATGTCATACGTTTGGTTCATTACTCCTTTCAGCAGTATCTCGAGGATCATTGGAAAACCGATTGCCCAGGTTCGAATTCGGGTATCGCGACCATCTGTCTCACTTATCTGACTTTGGACGACTTTTCTCCGGATGCAATGGAAGATACGAATGGACCTACGGCTCGGCTACTAGACGCAACATTGTCAAGTCACTCTCGATGGAAGGACTATCATAGATTTTTCTCATATGTCGCCTCACATTGGGCTGAGCATGTGAAAGGCAGTCTGGAAAAAGAGCTAGAATCGTTAATCATACGCTTCTTTCGTAAAAAGGTGCATTTGTTGTATGGCCTTCAGGAATATAATAAATTGATGTTCCGGAACTTAGACTATGACAGCTGGCCACACGAGCCCTCACCACTCCATCTTAGCGCCTACTGGGGTCTATCACATATAACGAATGTACTGGTCGGTCAAGGCGCAGATGTGCATGCGGAAGACGCTAAGAAACGGACACCTCTCACTTGTGCCGCATTGAATGGCCAAGTAGACGTTGCTCGTGACCTTCTAGGTCTTGGGGCAAGTGCCAATGCACGAGACTCATCTGCCGCGACTCCCTTGCACGGTGCTGTTATAAATGACCATTTCGAGGTTGCTAGGGTTCTCTTAGAGCGTGGATCAGACGCGAATGCAGAGAACATGGATGGATCCACGCCAATGACTCTTGCAGTGTCTGATGGCAATCTGTCGATGATGGACCTATTGCTTCAGAAGGGTGCAGAGGTGGAAAAAATTGGGGAGCGTGGTCTTTCCCCACTTGAGATTGCAGGCCGTGGGGGTCATACAGCTGCCATTCAATGGCTTCTGATGCGAGGAGCTGATATCAACCATCAGAATGCCTGTCCTTTAGTTGAAGCGATGTTTGCCAACCAGCCACATATTGTTCGCATCCTCCAGGATGCAGGAGCTAACATCAACGCGATGAATCAATTCGGTTACACAGCGTTAGGCGCAGCTGTAAAACAAGGCAACATGATCATTGTCCAGCGATTGGTAAATGCTGGGGCCGACGTCGGCCTCAGTATGAGGAGTCTTGCAGATGGCACCCCGCTTCAAATGGCCGCCTTCAAAGGAGACGAGGCCCTTGTAAGCCTCTTGCTATATCATGGGGCTAATGTTCACGCCCGAGGAGGGGAGCTGGGGACGGTCCTGCAAACGGCCATATACTCTCAAAACATTGACGTTGTCAAAACGATTTTACGTCAGTCTCCTGACGTTAACACAAGTGCGGGTAGCTACGGAACAACGCCACTTCAGCTTGCGGTGTTGTTGAGAGATCCCGAGATCTTGACTGAACTGCTCGCAAGTAATGCAAATCCGAACATACCTTCATCGTTTGGTATCATGCCTCTGCATTATGCTGTGTATCTTGGCTGGGAAACAGGTATCGAGAAGCTCCTAAGGCATGGCGCGAATCCGGAAGCCGTGGATCTCTATGGGCAATCCTGCTTTGACTCGGCACACCCGGACAAGAAAATATTACGCACACTTACTGGGAAACACTTTACTTATATCCCAACAAAGTATGAAACCCAGAAGCGCCGATTGAAGCAGGCTGTTAAAGACTTGGCCACCGCAATTTTGCCGGATCCGAACCGACGGGACGGACGCAGATTGGATTACCATCACCTGGGCCATTGCTTGTTGAAATTGACTGATATTGACGAAGCAAGGACGAGCTTTGAACAGCAGATTGTGAATGTTTTTTCAAAACACGAGCCCCGACATAACATCTTGTGTCAACACTGCGATAGCAATGAAATCATTGGTAGCCGGTTTGTGTGCTTCTTGTGTCCTGATGTTGATCTCTGCAGCACTCACATGAGTCAATATCTGTCGAATTCTCCAGATCCAAGATGCAAGGCGCACCAGTTTCTCAAAGTCCCTGGGTCCAAGTGGAAGAATTACGGAAACAGCAAAGTCAATGATCTGGGCGAGACCGCCAATGATTGGTTAGCACGCCTCATCTTGAAGTACGGAGACGCAGATAACCAGGGCTCCCCACGGACCAAACCGTTGGTCTATCTAACAGAGGGTAATGTAATGAAGTTGATTTCATTTGATTCCTCGCTAGGGCGAGAGCCGATTTCATTTCAATTTCTTCGGCAAATGAAATCAACCCTACTTTCAATAAACTAATTTATTCTAAATAGTGCATTTTGTAGAGAAAGACAGGTCCTACAAAACGCACTACTTACTTCTAGATTCTGATAGAAAACAATAATTAAATTAGTTTTTGAAATAAATTCAAAATAGGTGGTAACGGATGCTCCCGAGGATCGACGTACTAGTACAACATAGTGCCTCAGCTTCACGGGTCTCTGTAATTCCACGCCTCATCATCTCCGCGTTATAGCAAATCCTGGCGCTTTGTTGGTACATTATCCTGTTCGTGGACACAAGCCGAGTGTTTTCGATTTATTCCCTCGTACTTAAAGAACATTGAATCACGGGCGTGAGTGGCGTTAAGTCTTATCTGGTTGTACATTAGTAGCAGCAGGACTAAGCTCAACCGCAAAGCCAAGGTGATCCGGCATCGCTAATTCCGCAACTTAGGCTTCAAGGACATGGCGGTACTTTACAGGTGATTTGGTTAAGAGCCAATGGGATGTTGCTCTTATCCAAAGCCCAAGTAAATGGAGCTTCGATACGTATACTCCTAAGTAAACACAGGTAGTAGCAAGTCACTTCGCATTTACACGAAAGAAAAACCCTGTAGCAATACTTTCTGTGCCCAAATCGACATCATCTCATTGATCAATCAGTATGTTCCATCCTTCTTCAGCTTCGTATAGCCCTGATATATGCTCAACTGACTGTCGTCATACTCGTACTTACTTAATTGAGGGCAGTCGAGATTGACCACAGCCTTCGTGACAGCATCGTTGATCTGGGCGACCGCACCGGCGATATCGGCAATGACGCCCGTGTTGCGTATTATATCAGGGGAGGCGACCGCGACCGATTGCAACAGGAAGCAGGCGAGATTGTCGCCTTGAAGAAGCGTCTCGGCATTGTACAGCCCGCCCTATACTCGCAGTCAGCCTAGACCATCACGTAGTGAGACAGCAAACTCCATTGGTCCCCCCTTGCAGTGGAGCGGAAGGTAAGCTACTGACCGTCAGGTTTGCAAGGTTGAGGCCGGTGAAGGAATTCACAGTCCCAGTGTTCCCGCCGAATGCGACCAGCTCTGGATTCTCTGAAAAGAGCTTCGTGAGATCTTGGTCAACTAATGGTACATCGTAAGGGTCGTCCGCAGCGCGTGTGTACCAGTTATCCGGTATCCTTTCCGTGCCGGGAGTATAGACCATGTTACTGTCATCGGTACCCGTCATCGCATAGAAGGACTTTAGCGTATTCCGATCGAGGAACCCCTCTGGGTAGGCAGCCGACTTGTTCGCGAACATACGGAAGATGAAAGCATGGGTGCCTGCAGGGATCGTCAAGCCGAAAAAGCCGCGAAAATAGTAAGGGTTCTGGGAGACAGATTGCTGGTCTGAGATGTGTTAGACGCGGCCTATCTTATTCATTGCTGGGGTGGAGCTCACAGCGTTTCACAGCATTAGTTGCTAATAAATCAAGGTCATAGTTCGGATTGGAGGCTCCAGTGGCGGGGAGATCATATAGACCTTGAAAGAAAGGCATTTGCGTAAGATAGGCCTCACCACTAGATTCTCACGTTAGCTAGAAGCCCTCAGACTCAGCGATATATTGGTCTTACGCACAATTGGTACAGGTCTCCTCTGGCAGGACTTGCATCTCCTTCAAAGCGGTTGTGGGCGTTCGAGATCCCTCGTGGCTGGCCTAACAACCCTGCGGCAACGGGAAGACTGTTCCCAGGCGGACCGCCAATAGAAAAGTAGTTGCCGTCCCCAGCCTGCACTGATGCTAGTGCTGATAGGAAAAAGGCGAGGTCATCGCCTGGATAGCGGGTTTTTTTCAGTCAATCCCTCAGGGAGAGAACAAGCAAACAGGAAACCAATACGCACCGGCTCCATAAACTTTGACAATAGCGTTGAGCGCCTCTTGAAAGTTTGTGTATCCATTGCGTGCAATGTAGCCATGGTTCGCCAGTGAGTTCATCGCAGGACATGGTCCACGAAGATCTGACGCCCCGGGGGCAATGAAGGCGTGAGCGTTGGAGACGTCGATATGTTGTGCCACAGGGTCAAATCCCTGCCGTCTGTCATGACGGGGAATTGCTGTGACAGTTGCCGCGAAGAAGGTGAGAGTAAGTCTGAGGTGCATCTTGAAACAATTGAAAGTAGCTTGCGGAGAATCTCCAAGTATGGCATTGCTGCATGACCATGGCGTCTTATGTTACAATTTCGTGAGTAACACGAAGCCGAGTAAGCTACACCTTTGTACATCCACCTACGTACATGGTTCCTCTTAGAATATTATGTGCCACGTTCATCTGACGAATCAAAACTACAGGCAACCGATGCCCGAACTATAGCGAAGCTAAGATTCGTTAGTTTCACTACGCCCCGGAGAAGTGTGGGATACTTAGTGGGATATCCCGTTCCATACCGCACCGTACCAGATTAAAATATGGTATCGAGGGAATGGATACCACATCTCTTGAAAAGGTGTGGGATGAGAAATTATAGATTTTATGGAATGGTGTGGGAAATCTATAGCATATCCCATTCAAGTGGCGTAACAAAAACTCAATATTACTTGACTATCGTAGGTGACCATATATGTGGTGGTCGCATGTGCTATTGAGTTTGACCACATTCTCCTTAGTATTCTAGTCACTCTAGATCTCCGCCATCTTCTCCGCCATCTTCTCCACGGACTAAGTGCGGAGTTTCTATCTTATTAAATTAGCGCTCGCACGAAAGCTAATCGAATTAAAGGGAGCGTACGTCTAGAGCTTAAGAGTATGGGTCTAGTCAATAACGGATATACGCGTAGCAGGTGTCAGAGTAAAGGAGAGCAACTAATAGCAAGAATTAGAAAGACGGATTTATCTTAAAGCGTAGGATTTGAGTATTCTATCTCGAAAAAATATTTTGACATACGAAATGCAAGTGAAACTCGCGAGCTTGTAAACCATTCCAATCGTATTGATTTTCAGTGTCCAATTACCGGCCTGTCTCATCCAGCGGCACTTACAGGCCAGACATGTGAGGATTAATTGCGAACCCTTTTCCTAGTTCGCTACCCAGCTTTATATCCTCTCTCAGGTGCTTCCCCCCCGCCTCCACCATCCCTTGCTCTTTCTCACTTAAACGCTCCAGCGAAGTAGCGATTGTAGTAGCTCCTTCCACCTGTTTTATATATCAGCATTGAGTCTCTCAAGACACCGATGTCCTAGCATCAGCATATCATCGAGTCGACTTACAGTAAATTCGACGGGAGCGGAGAGGTAGTCTACTTGGAGTGTCTCTGAAATACCTTGTCCTCCCTCAATGCCGCTTAAGTAGACGAAGCTACATTCTCGCATTCCTCTTTCACCTTTCAAGGCCCGACATACTCGCTCTGTCATTCTGATTGCACACGACAGTTAGCGGAGGCATTTCAATGCAACTTTGAGCTAGGTCATGGTGATTGAGGGAAGAGTACCGAAAAGCTGCATAAGCAGTCGACAAAGTCGCAGCAGCTTTCCTGTCCTTCGCCAAAAACACTTCGACGCCGCCATAGCGAGTGTCTTTTCGCTCACCCCGGTTTTAGCGCTTTTCTTCCTGACTGAAGGGAAAAGAATGTTGAATACTCACGATACACCAGCTCATCCACTTCCTCGCTTGATAGCCTGTTTCTCGCTAAATCTACTAAACTAAAGAGCGGCACCATTGTCTCCGCCGAGTGGCCCCCAATCACATCCACCTCCACGCGCTTCCCATCATCTAGCACGGTCCCAAGCTTTTCTCCCGAAAACGTCTCAGCGCGTACTACATCAAGTGTCGTGACGCCCAAAAGCCGTCGAGCATCAAAAACTGATTGTCTTTTGAGGATTTCAGCTGCGAAGGGTATAATGGCGTTGATGGGGTTGGAGACGATCATCAAGAGAGCTTGTGGGCAAGTTCGAGCGTATTCTGAGAGAAAAGACGCGATTATGGGACCGTTGTAAGTCAGCAGATCGTTACGATGGGTGAATGTGACGCCTGAGGGAACTAAGGGAAATGGTCAGAGAATTTTACCATCGGGGGAAGGTTAAGAGACATACGAATGGAGGGACCTGCGGCCACGATGACAAGGTCTGCACCTGTAAGTACTTTTGTGAGGCCGTCATCGCTCGCTTTGTACCCTTCGACGACCTATCCAAAGCTTCGCTTAATACAGAGTGTTTGACTTAATTGGAGTTGGCTTGCGCTCTCTAGCTTACCTGCCGGACGGGGATGTGAGACAGATCGACGGCAACGCCGACTGCTCTGCTACGGTCGTATAGCGCAAGCTCGTCAACGAGGGGACTTAAGCGCAGTTGGAGACTCAGCGCCTGTTTCACCGATTGAGCTTTCGTAAGCCATGTTCGAGCGAAAAAAAAAAGTAATTCCGCTCACCTGACCAACACCACCACCGGCGCCGAGAACAGCTGGAGCGAAGACTTAGCGATCTGGAGATGATAAGGTAAGAGGATATACGAACCGACTTTGACCATGACGATGAGACAGTCTCGGGATAGCGAGATGTAGGAACTAATGTAGGAGTCCAAGTTCCAAATGTGTGACAGCATTTATCTAGGCGCGCGATTTTCTAGTGCCGCGCCATTCATTCAATAACACATTTCCTTGGACCGCAATGGCGGTAAAATACTGTAACTTTAAATAGTATAAGTTTTAGAACCCTCAACCTGATAGATTAGGAAATACCTATGATCAATTACTCTCAACATCTCTCTGACGGCAGATGCTTGATTGGACTCGGCGCTTCAAAATTCTTTGTCTGTCCTCTCTATTGGAAGCACTGCTGGGGGATTTCTGTGAACAAAAGACTAAAGTTGAACTTGAGAGTGTCCCGCGACAAACCAAAGCAACCGTCAAACCAGAGCTAATCTTTGAGTGAAGTCGATCTTGCGTGAATCTCAAGACATTGATGGCTATGAAGGTAATCGCTGACAGCCGATCTTGCATTTGCACTGCGTTTGTAGACTCCCCTCTGTCTTTTAGTCTTAACACGTCAAGGACCGATGAAGTCGGGGCCAGTCGCCGATCACTCTATCCGCCGCGCTGTAGATTTCACTCGAAGTCAGGCCGAACAGTGCCACTCGGAAAAGGCAGCGAGCTATGCGATAATGCTCATGATACGCCAGACTCAAGTATCCAGGTCCAGCGAACTCCTCAAAGATGCGCTTCAGCTCCTGGTTTTCCGGTGTCGAGGGCACATCATTGGCTCCCGGCATCTCATATGGCCAAGTAGGCCAATCCTCGTGCAGAAAATCATCAGGGTTGAAACCCCATAGCCATCCCGGAGGCTCACAGTTGACAAATTTAGGTGCAACGATCGCTTCGTCCCAATCAATGATGCCGGTGACTTCGATGGAGCTGTCAGGAAGGATGCGCGCCATGATGTTGCGCGGATACAAGTCGACATGGCAGAGGCGATGAGTATCTGTGTTAAACAGGCCCAGTGTATGCATCTCTTCGACGACCTTGAGCATGTCGTCCCAAATACCAACGGTCCGGTCAACCATGTCAGCATTTCTAGCGACGTCGACTGCCCGCCAGCGCGCAATTTGATGTCTGAAGAAGTTAACGGTGGATTGAGTCTGACGTGTAGTACTCTCAGTCAGAGGACAAGACTGCTCTGCCTCTCCGAAAAGGTCTCCGTCGGTGTCTCTCAACTCGAATGGTACCACATTATAAGAGCTTTCAGCTGTTGTACGTCCAAAGACACTTTCCACATAGCCTGTTGCCCGGCTTTCAAGTGCCAAAAGACTTCTCTTCGTACGGCCTACTTCACGAGCAATCGTGCATCGCTGCGTGTGGTTGAGATCGGCCCACAAGATTTCAAGATCACTCCCGGGAAGCCAATTTTGAACGACATAAGGGCTCTCCAGTGGGTTCTTGTTGCTCAAATCTTTAGCAACGATAACAGGCATTAGAATTGAAGAATTCTGGGGTACGTACTCCAGGGTTGCAGCTATTCGTTCGATTTGGCCTTGGCCCCATCTTGGTACCCGGAGAATGAGTTTGCGTCCCTCAAACCCTTTGCCTTTTGATAATGGCAATGTGATACCCACGATGCGGTTATAATCGCCGCCTCGAAGGCGCTCAATTCGCGGTTTATCTTGAGCAGGGATCAAGATACGGAAAAGGTTGTTTGCGCGCATCCGTGTTGCTATTTTGCTGTTTGAAAACGCTAGTTTGATGGATTTCCGTGAAGGCCAGAGTGAAGGCCAGAGGATACGGCAAAGGTTTTCGACGCGTAGTCTGAACGCTTCGTAAGACTCCTGGTCGTATCTAAGAGTAATATCTCGGAGGCTTCGTCGGCGGAATGTGTAGACCCATGCCTGGAGGGTGCTGGGGATCTCGGTAGCTCTTGGCCCGTCTCCTGCAAGGTGATTGCTGTCATCGTTGGTGGAACTAGCTGAGTACCGTATGCTTTCAAGAGCTTGCGAAGCTAAATGTCTGAAACCTGATGAAGCCTACTTATCTCGACGAGAGAATAGGGTATGACTAAAGTGTCGATGTGTGGAGAAGCAAAAAGATGGTGCCCAATAAGTCTGTCGCAATGAAAACCAAGGAATAAATCTAGCCTCTTTGCTAACTCGTTCACACAAAAACAAAGAAATCCATGGCCCAACACTCAACACAATTTGATTTGTAACGGCGGACCGATCATTTGTTTGTCATTGGTGCATCTGTTTCTGTCGTCTGCTCTTTTTGTTGCTCTCTTTCCCGCTGAACCCCCCTTGTTGATCAATAAACCTGACTTTGTCGCATCGAAGTATGTCATTACCTGGAGAAACAGGTTTCCTCTGCGGGTCACGTACAAGGGGATTGTTATCTCCTCAAACAAGTCTGAAGATAGTACAGCGCTTTTTGAGAATGACACTCTTTGCACTAGTCGACACCGATATCTTTCTATATTCTGCTCGCTGATGCTATTTTCTACCACATCTCTTTCATCAAGCAGTTATAGCATTCAGCGCCACAGAGCATACCTCACAGCAAATTTTGACTCTTGGTCAACCTTTTAGATACCATACGCCATCTTCTAGCCCTCAGCAGAGATTGACCAAGTCACACCACTGTGGAGGTCCTGGGAAGGGCATGATGGGTAACTGTCGCCACACCAACGGTATACGCAAGACTCATCAGGTCAAGTGTCGTACAGTAGTTGAAAACGGACATGTATGCAACATCAAGCATCTCACGATTGAGAATGCCCATCTTGTAGGCGCTGATATCTAGATTGTGATCAAGAACGAGACTCACAAGTTTTTTCTAAAGATCGTCGCTAGTCATGCTGATGGATGGAAAATTGGCACTGTCAGCGTAGATAAATGCAGAAGCTAGAAGATCTCAAACCCCTAATCCCAACGTGGCTGTGCTGGCCTAGACATAGCCCGCTTCTGCAATCCGAGTAATGCGTACTACCCCAACGTCTCCATACTTTCTCCTACTAGCACCGCACTTGCAAGACAACGGTACGCACTCGCGATTGAACCGTGTCCCTGCCATTACGGTATCATTGGTATGACAGATATAAAGCTATCGAGTATCTCTGTAACAGCTGACGGCAGTAAATGTTTATGCGAACTACAAGCGTATTAAATGATTGAATCTGTTAGCGTAAACACGCAAAACACGAAGAATGACAAGTCACCGAAGATGCGAAGCAGAGATCCATTTCGCTCATCAAATCTATCTTTCAGATGACTATCAGCGCGAATCAGTGATTTCGATATAGATTTTCCTGTCCTCAAGACCTAGAAAAGTAAGATCAGCCTGCAGAAACATCTCGTAATTAGGTAGGCGGATGATGTTTCCTACCCAGACCATAAGCGATACCAGGTTTTCCCCGTGCCGAAACGCACAACCTGGCTACCGCGGTAGCATGCTTCCACAGGGCATACCATTTTTCCCGGTCTGGAGGTCCAGTGGTGTACACAGTGATCGAACATCGGCGACCAGCTAGCAGTTTTGATACCATAAGTATCCACATCTGTGCCCTGCTCTATTTTGGGAATTCGAGGAAGACCCACGCTCTGTGATCGTATACGGGAGCCCGACATCGGCGTTTACGTTGTTTCTATCGCCAAACCTATGCCACTCATCCGTAGCCGGCATTCGATTCAGGAGAGCGTCGCAGTCTTCAGGAACGGGCGTGGTGGGTCCCCCACAGACGATAAGGCTAGAGTCGAATTTAGTGAGAATGAGACCGAGGTTCGCATTCATGCCTTGGGTGGCAATCAGTCAGCATTGCTTTTCACATCACGTTCAAGGCCCGGCGTGACATTCCTCGGGTGAACCTTCTGAGTGTGCGGTACTAACCCATATCTCGCGCAACGCCACCCCTAACCTCATTATCATCGATCTTGCACGCATTGATCATACTCTGCGACCACTGTCTAAACTGCGCTATCGACGCGAAATCAGAGCGAGAAGCGTCTGCGGACACGACTTCGATGGCGCACGCGCCGTCGGCTGCAGGATACGCAGGTATTAGCCGCAATAGCATCGCTTCAGCACAGGGAGAAAGCCGGTGAACGGAAAACGGCGCAATTACAGTCCATAGACATATAGGGCAGCGGCACATCGACCCCCAGCCCACCAGGACCGCGTCGGTCTCCGAAGCTGAGGATGTCGTGGAAGCCGCGGGGAAGGTTCGCCAGCAAGGCAGTTTGCGCACCTTGGCAGCTGTCGAGGAGGATTTCGTCGCCGTATTCGGGACCGCCGTAACAATCGTATTTTGGCTCATGCATGAGAGATGTGTTTGTATGCCAGGCGGATATTGACCCTATCGCGGAGTTGATTTCCGGGTCTTGAAGGAGCTGTAGGCTGACTGCGATGGTAGCAAATAATATGGTTGTGGAGGTGGAGAAGGGTATGTACCTTGTAAACATGGTACCAGCTGTTGGATAAAGGACTTATCCCAGAGTTGGGTTACAATAGTGGTAAAGGATGGAATTCAAAATCTTAAGGATCATCTTCAATAGAGACTCTAGATGCGTGGGTCTTCGCGAGCCGTCAGAACCGAAACAGTACAGCGGCTAAAAGGAGGGACCTCAGCATTGCGCCGCCATGTGCCGACAACCGTTCTGCGGCTATCAGATCCTGTGTTGCTAAAAGACCGCGGCTCAGCTGATAGGAATACATTAACCCTTGGGAGTGAGAGGAGGAGAAGTCCCGTGGATTGCTGAGTACATGGCAAAGAAACTCTTATCGCGACAGCTTCCGCATCGCGAAAACATCATGCCATGCGACCGAGTAACCCCTTGTCTCACTGTGATGAATAGCTGAAAAATGGCTAGATAGTGTACTGTTTTCTCATTGACAAAGAGGAAGCAGACCTTTTTGTTTACCAATGGTCCATCAAGCAAGCCTAGGCATTCTGAGTGCAACAATAAATCTCTATATTTGGAATTCTTGGCTTCTCAAAGATGTCTGTCAAGCAAAATTATTCCAGCTGCGAAAGAGACCTGGAGCGTGACAGCATAACAGAATGAGCCTCAGTCCGACATTCACTGCTGCGCAAACATCTCGTCCAGCTCGCCGAAGTCGATCGCCTCAACACCAAGCCGCATCGCGATGCACTTACTCTCGATCTCTCCGGCGCCACTATCAATCATGCCGTGGACTGCGCCCGCAGCTGTTGCCAACACGCGGCTTGAGGCCTGAACACCAGCACGTTTCGGTAAGAGTAGGTTCGCGACTCGACTCGTCTGCGTTGCCGCCATGAAGATGTATCCCACCACGAAGGGAAGCTGGTTCTCCTTCTCCAAGTAGCCGGGACCGTACATCTCGAGCAATTGAGGTTTGCACTCCGCGTTGACATTGCGTAAGAGCATCCAACAGAATCTGTGCATCCGCAGGTAGTCGACGCTTAGTTCGAGTGTTTCGGCGTGTAGGGCGTTGACGAGGTCTTCGAGGAAATCGGTGGTTGGTATGGACTTGGTGTTTCTTTGGGGCTTGCGAACAAGTGATCCAGAGGCAGCCGTCTTCACCCCAGTTGGCTTTTTCGCCAACTCTTCGTTATCACTATCATCATCCATCTTTCCTTCAAGTACCGGCTTAATAGAGTCAGGGGTCCAAGTCACCGCACGCTCGTTTTTGAGATATCTCCCCTTGAAGAGCGCACCAGCAGCGCACAGCGTGGACAGGGATCTAGGGCCTCTAGCAGAGACTACTGAGGCACCTTTCCTACGGTTGTTGGCAAACAGGCTAGCAGAGTAACCTACGCTCAGGAGAAAACGCTTGAGATAACCCTCAAAGTCTTTTGGAGAATCGCCGACGAAAAATGTCTCGGTACTTTGCAATGCAAGAAGCATTTCCATGTCTTTCCATGCTTTTGGTAGGAGCCTCTCCTGTCGGGCAGCATTGTAGAGGTGACCAGCGTACATGATAGAGCCCCAGGCATTGACGAAATCTATGCTCACTTCTTGTGCTTTTGTTTGAATAGAAAACGAGAAAAGGCCACAAAGGAGGGGGTATTGCTTTAGGAGTCGAAAAGGCTCCGGAGGGGGCAACACCGCAGCTTGTTCAGCCTATTCAGTATTAGTCGGCTAAGTCGAATGTTCAATAAATCGCACCCTTACCTTTTTCAGCTTTTCGGCCACGGCATCGCTGTGAATCCATTCTTCAATTACTCTGAGAGTCTCATTGAACTGGGAATCGTTCTGCCTAGGCCAATTTTCGATTCGGAGTGATTTGTGGAAATCCAGGTTCTGTTTAATCGACGCTCCGATAGCGTGGGCGGTCTGGCCAAGTTCTGTATGCCCCTTGGCGATATCCCGACCGAGTACGTGCTGCACATCAAGAAAGCACTGAGCAGCAAACACCAGCCAAAGCGGAATGGGCTTCCCGGGAGCCATTTGACGAATGCCTCGTAACAGCTCGTCCTCGGCTAGAGGTGATTTTGACGTAATCATGGTCATAAGCATGAGATCGGGAAATGCTTCCATCACAACGAGCTGATCATCATGATATTTGTCCCTGGCGGATTTCTTGGCCCAATCGATCGTCGTATCACGGTTTCCGTAGTATCCAGGCTTGTAGAGTGGTAAACTGTTGGGAGAGATGACCCTCTGCAGAGCTTCAAGAACCATATATGTAGGCATCATGACCTCTTCCGCGAGATCGTATACTTCAAAATTTAAAAGGTCATCGGCTCGTTGCTTGCTATTTGGCTTATGACCGCGATGCAAGCACTGGACCGTATAGAAAAGGTGCACGATTTTCTCATAGTCAGACTTGTCAGGGAACTGCTTCAAAAAATCCTGCTCTATACTGCGGACAAAGTCGATGGCGGTATTCGTGGTTATAGAGACCGCAACGAGACTTAAGCCGCCATCTTTGTAGCTCGCCCATATCTGGCGAAGGAAAGAGCGGATGCTCCTCACATCCTGGAACAAACAGTGAGCCGCCAGATACTGTTCTTCCATGCTTTGCACCTTTTCCGCTTCGTAAATAGGCTCCGGAGAGGATGTAGTATCCGTTTTGCGCTCTACGTCAGGGGCATCAAGGAATACTTGAGACGGTTCTTCGATGTCCAAATTGTCAAACAAGTTACTGATTTGTCCATTGATCTGCGTGCCTGACGCCTCTTGGCCATCCACGCCCGAAGATGGCTTTGAGAGGAAATCCTGTACCATCTCAGGTGGCATGAGGGGTTTTAACATCTCCCGAGTGCGCTCAAGGATGCCGAGGAAGTACGCATGGCTCTTGTTGCTCTCTTCGATCTCAGCCGACAATTCAGAATCTGCCTGACTCTGAGACCGAGTGCTGGATTCTTGGCGAAGCTTTATGGCTCGATTGAGAGCTTTTGCCAGATCAACCGGTACTTTGACCGCCGGCTTGGTGAAACGAGCAATGCATTCAGCCAAAGGAGTGAAGTCTTTGACTTGTATAATGTACTTTGGGCCAGCGGTTGAGCCGCTGGCATCTTTTGATGGCGCTGTCTCCTCTTTAGCCGCGCTTTTGGCTTTCTTGCGCGCAGCCCCCTTCAGTCTCTGCGACGGACGAGCTGTTTGAGGCAGGGAGGTGGATGGATCAGGTGAGGGTAGAAGATCAGCAGGATAGCCGCACTGTTTTGCCTTTTGCGCGAGCCATTTAGCAATGGAGTCGGTGTCTTGTTTATAGGTCAGGTAGCTCGATTGAAGGAAGGTGGGCAACATGGTTATAGATGACAAAGATGACGAAGATGACGAAGATGACGAAGATGCAGTGCAGTGAAATGAGTGAAAGCAAGAATTGCAAAGGCTCAACGGTTTGAATGAGATGACAGATATAGAGCTGTGAAGCTGTGATGTGATCAAAGGGACAAAGAAAGACGGTCAAGTGCAGGAACACTAAGGTTGTACTGAAGCCATAAAGTAAGGTACCCAAGCTTTAATTAAACTCAAGTGGAGACGCGGAACCTTCCGTTGCAATTCAGTGCTGTGGAAACCTTCCCGCCACATTCCGGGATAGCTTCCGGGTACGTCATCCGCCCTGTATCACTTTAACCATACGCTGGCTGGGGAAGGGGCTCACATCGAGCGGACAAGTTCCCCGTGTCCGACAGATCTACGACCCTTGGGCCTTGAGAAACACAGGACTACGAAAGGAGACAGGATCAATCTTACATAGGACCTTGGGAATAGCGAACAAATCTCGGGTGCTGCTATTGTTTTTCACATGTCTTTTACGAAGCGATTACATTTCCGCAACGGCTCCTCGACATACCAGGATCCGCGGTGCGGACCTTGGGCACGTTCAATGCTATCATACAAATTGATCAAGAAAGTGTTGTGAGAGCAGAGCAACTTAGGCGCAGATCACTGAGGAGATTTTCGACAAAAGGGGATCGGAGCAGCCTTCATCGTCGACCGAGTCTCTGGCTACGCTGTTTGGATGGGCGCGAGGAATTAATACCTTGACGTTGTTTACATTGTAAGTGTTGCAGAGATGATGGAGGCCGACCAGCAATGCAAGCGATGACACGTCCGCGAGACCACTGCTGACGAACATAGCCGAGCTGGTATCGCATACCGATTAACAGAAACGTACTTCACAAACTTGCACCGGCGCTCGAATGAACAGCTGTCGAACTCTAACCTAAGATGAATGAGAATCATAAAATTCAAGATTTCGCATAGTTTCTAATGACCATCGCAAACTAAGTAACAGACCTGACCTTCCTTCATGTTCATCCTAAAAGATACCTCCAACAGCGTCGACCAGGACAGCAAAGTGAGAGAGGGTAATGTATTCATGTCTCATAGCAGCGTCAAGTCCAGTACCCTACACATGATTTACTATAGCCCGTCGCGACGTCGTAAGTTGGAGGGCAAGTCGTGTTCCAGATGTTGACGCACTACGTAGAAAGTTTTAGTATTCATGGTCTATGATCTCTTCTCCGGAACAGAAGGCATACCCTCGCTCCGCCAGTCATTAGATAACAGGTTCCGTCACGCAGCGTATGGTTGTTCGAATCCGGACTGGTGGTCTGCAGATAGGTTCCACACTCCTTCGGAATCGTACCTCCATACGGAATACTGTCAGAGGGATAGGGAGTGCTCCAATCAAGTTGCTCTTCCGACGAAAGGAACCGGCTGAGGGAATATGACCGGACTATGAACGGAACGGGCTGCATGTGATCATAGGATAGGTTGAAGTCTATGCTGACAGATACAGGGCTGTAGCCGCAACTTGTATCGTTGAAAAAGGTGATATTGACGCCAGCCCGGTTGAAAGTGGGAATGTGCGTTTGGGCAGGCCTTGGGGGCGGACTCGCGACGCCAGGACCGAGGCCATAAAGGAGAAGGAACACCGACAGGATCGAGGATTTTATGAACATGGCAGGGTTGAAGTCAGTTGGAACTGAGTAGCTTGTTGGCGATTTCGCGTTGTCGATGGAACGAAGCGTTAGTCGATAGAGATGATGGCAAGTAACAGTATCTATGCGGCTTCTTTTCGCAGTGGATTCGTAGTGCACGGGTTTAATTCGGATGCAGAGTGTTCAGAGGTCCAGCTCGAGATGTGAGAGGGTTTGCAGGGTGGATTCAAAAAGAGGTAGCAAAAGTAGGAATAGCTGCGCTTCTATATCTGTTCGTCGGCCGCCCCATACTGTAAGATGCGTGGCATTCTGCCTGTGAGTCCTCAAACCATCTTGAAGCTGATATCAGTATCTCAATCACGTGTTTCAAGTCACAATGTATCAGCGCAATGGCTGGTTGAGATTTTTTGGAGACCGCGCTTTCATCTATGCTTGTACGAACCACATTTCATGTTCGTTTGGGTCGTTGCAGATGGGCCATTGTCTTGCTGATTCGCGAAAGCTATTTGATGCTGCTCGTGCTGGAGAAGCTTGAAACCCAGACGAAGATTCCGTAGTGTTGCAGGCCTTGGTTTCGGGGCCCGTTTCAGATTTTTAAGCAAATGAGCGAGCGTTGTCAGGAAGTAGATACCGGTGTTGATACCTGTGTTACCATCATCTAGGCTACACACTTTTGAAAACTCCAGAGTTCTGCGCATCGTATTTCTGTAGACAAAGGGGTAAAAAGTACTATGTGAGGTTGGCTTCTGCGGGGGTCTGACCAGGCAAAAGCGATTACTCATGAGCTGACTAATACCCGCCAGAATTACCTACCTACGTTACCTATTTCTGCCCTGCTCTTTCCCAAAAGATGATTAATTTCTCTTCCCACCTTCCACAGTGTTGTCACTGTGACACTTCCGTCAAGGAAGTTGCCTTTGCCTTGTAGCCAACAATTTATTATTGTAGACTTAGGTCTTGTAGTCAACATCTCTCATCCCAATAGTCATCGTCTCTGTCCATCGTCGTTACACAAAAGAGTTCGGTCCAGACAAGCGTCTCTTCCAGCTCTCCTGAGACCGGCCAGAACAAGAAGTTATCCCTCTACGAAGTGAGGTCTATCCTACCTCGTTCAATGCTACTCACCCGCTTCTAGTCACCTCTTGCGTAGCCTTGACTTCCGTTTATCCAAAAAGCAAGCAATAAGAGGCATCGCCATCAGATAAAACCTGTTAACACAAATCATCAAGGCACAAAACGCGCCTATCTCATAGCACTTTGCTTCTATCGGCCGCGCAATTGTTCGCACGCAACGGATCGCTCTACCGTTGCAATTTCTCAACATTCCACGACATCCCTTTCTTCCAGGAAAGCGCGGCTCTAGTCATGTCTTCGCATGCCTTTAGCTCCCTCATCTTGTGTGAGCTCATGAAAGAAATCCAACAGCTCGGACCAGGGATGGATTATTATGAGGAAGAGTGGGTTCACGCCATGACAGATAAATACTATCGAACAGTATTGGAGCAGCCAGTGGTGTGGATGACCGAGGGAGACCGTTTCTCAGCGGGGGAATATCTAGCTAAGTTCGAAAACAAGGGTGTGTCTGTAGCGGACACAGCTACCAAATTGGACCGCAGCAAGCACGCTGCGGATATCAGGAAGTTCTTGAAGGCCAATCACGATGACCCGCCTCCGTGGATGTATCGTGGTAGGGCAGAGAACATCCAGGACTCTTTGCCTTGCGACGATGGGGCTCCCACAAGCTTCAAGGAATGGTTCGCCGTGTACGCAGTATGGAGGATGACACGGGCTTTGAAAGAGGTTTCTTTCCAGGTCGCTGCATATGGAAGATTCGATTGTCTTATCAATTCTCTGCCGAAGCCTTTCGAAGATAAACTGGACGAGTGTTTGCGAATCACAGATGCCTCAGCCATCATCCCCGCTCCCAATGGCCACGGTCTTCCCATCACGAGAAAGGCTATCAATTCCGTCCTGATTACTTCGGATGACGACACAAGTGTCCCGGGGTTCGTCAGCAACGACGTTATAGACCGATGGTTCCACATTCTCGTCTCGGAACGAAACCGACACAAACCCGGCAGTACCGTCTTTATACACCCACAGAGTCTCGAGCTGGTTGGCACAACGCATCAAAAGGTCGCAGAGAATCGAGCTTTGATCGATCGAGATGTGGACACGGTGCTGTTTCCAACGATGTTTCCCGGGGGAGATGAAGAGCATTGCGTCCTCCTCGTGGCGTTCCCCAAGAGGCGCACGATTGGCATCTACGACCCTCGGGGATCTGGGTCAGCCAAGCGTTTGCGAGAAAATCATTCTTGGGTCGAGAAAGCGCAGCCGGGAGAGTCAGCTTTGATTGCGCCATGGGTGATAAGGCTGATGGAGATGGACAACCCGATGCAACTCGAAGACGACGCGTGTGGCGTTTTCATGCTCATCAATGCCTTGTGCCTCTGCTTGGCGAAAACCCCTTATCACACGTACAATCAAGACGACGTGATGTTTCTAAGGAGGTACATCGCAGCAGTCATCTGCATGGGAGAATTGTCAGAACCGGTCTTGAAAGAAGGATGATCGCTTTCTGCTGGTTGGGTATGGATGGCATGCATGCAGCTCACGGAAACAGATTTTCTTTTTTTCGCTATCAATAGTTGCCATGGGCATTACCGTGGAGCCTGAAGAGCAGAGTAGCACATACCATCAATAGAGCAGCATTCATACTATTCGGAGACGACAGCTGGATTGATACTTATCGCCCTCTCTCATGATCTTTGAAACACGTAGCGCGGCCGCATTGCGCGTTCCAATACTTGTAGCTCCGAGTAAAGCCAGCGCATGTCTACATATTTTCGAATGCATCTATCCCAATCCCTTACAGTAGCCCTTGTGCCGCCCCCGTCGTTGCCTAGTACCACAAACTATACCTCTCGAACTAACATAGCCTACAAAGTGTCAGCCTGTGATTGGACACACCCACCTACCCACGATGCTCGGATCCCAAGATCAATCTCTAGATGACCTAGAGCGTCAGGCTGGGGTGACTTCTCCCTGCCAGCAAGAGGCAGCTTCCCCCATGAACCATACAGGCGAAAAGCGCTTTCTCCGTTACACTGCCTCGAACCTTTCCGTCATCGTCCCAGATGAAATTGCCAGGCAGCCAAAGCTGGGGTGGATCATCGCAGGAAAGAGGCTTGCGGAGTTCGGTATTGTTCAGGGTCAGTGTCTTTCGTATATTCTCTGAGTTTGACGCCCAGCTCCCTTGTCCGACCAGTCTTATATTGCTAAGACCGAGATGCTTTAAAGTAGACGCGTGACGAACGCAAAAAATGGCAAAGTCCTTCTGAGCTGTGTTGATTCTCTTGAAGTGGATGCGCCGAAGTTTGGTCCAGTGGTGCTCACACAAAATGTGCTTCATTTGCGTTGGGCAGTCATTTGCGTGGCAATGGAGCGCCATCGAATGGCACTTGAGGTCCGGCGCTGCTTCTATAACATCGCATAGCGCATTGTCTGCGAAATATTCTTGACTTCTGAAATCTCGACTTCGATGTCATCATTCAAGGAGAAACCGGTTGATAGATTGAAGTTGAGTACACGGAGTTGACGTAACGGCTGCTTCATCATGCTCATGTTATTCGCCTTGTCTCCCAAGAATTGCCAATTGACGTCCCTACGACAAGACTCCTGAGCTCTCTCCCAGCGTGGTAACTGCGAAGCAAGGAGCGAAATTGAGAGACCACGCACGTCCACAAAATCAGATGTAACTTCGGTAGCAATCTTGACGTTGCAACGTCGGCCCAGAACTTGAAAACATGGCGGAGGTGTGCAATGTCTAGACTACCCAGACGAGCCAGCGACTGGTAAGACCAGATTGTGTCTGCGCTTTCTGGCGGTAATCGGTCAATGAATCTGGTTCGCCCGATGGTGGGCGTGTTCTTTGTATGCATTGCTTTAAGATATTTGTGCGCTACACCTGTCAAAGTACCTGTGGCGCGAGCAAAAACAATAACATTGGGCGCAACCGGATGTGGCTGTCATGATTAGTAAGCGAACGCGTTTGCCCAAGACGCGCCACGCGCGTTCGAAGGAGTCATGCCTCTCTGAGTTATGCCTATGTCGTGAGCATCGCCCAGCCAATCGGCCTAGAATGGAGACGAAAAGGTGCACCGCACTTAAGGTTTCTGACGAACTGCCATGTCAAGACCCAGCTACCTCTCTCAATGGCCTATTCTGCCAGCATCATTCCAACCAGTGTCAAGGCTAGTCGCCTTTTTTTATGAGGAGAAAGGAAGCTAATCGTAGCTTTAGGTCTATACCAAGGCTATAAACGCCGCAATGCCCGCCTCGATGCCCTCAAACCTCCCACCTATCTTGAGCAGACTCTTGTACCACTTGCCAACCAGACCTTTAGCGATGTCGAGTCGGAAGCAACGCTTCACGAGCTTCACGATTATCTTCTACTCAGATACAGGCTGCTTACCAGGGTGATTGGTGCCCGTAAACTCCACCACAGCCGGTTTTTCTCTGCGAGCATAGATTATGGGCATCAACACTACATAGACAACCTACAGAACCAGAGGCTTATTACAGTACGTGCACTGGAAAGTCTGGAGAAAAGGACCGCAGAGGTGCTGTTCCTGCAGCAAGAATGGTTCCAGTGGGCCCGCGACCGGCAGAACGAGGAGGAGAAGTCACGGGACAACGAGAAGAAGAAGATTAAGAAAGAGGCTGCTTTGCTTCAACGATACCAGAGCATGTTGGAAGCTCATGCCAAGGATTTGAAGAGAAGGGAAGACTTGAAGTGCCAAGATGCATTCTTGAATGAGGTATATCAGGAGCGGATGAACCTCAAGAAGGATGAAGACGATGCTTGGGACCCCATCGAGGACGTTTTGGAGGACGAGCGGGCAACATATTCTGAGATCATCAGTTTTCTCCTTATGCTGAAGGATGAAATCCCAGAGTCTGATGCCCAGTCCCGCGAGAAGACGGCCGCCTCTACTAGCACGGGCAAGAAAGGAAGTCCCCAAAGGCAAGCGACAACAGATTCTGGGTATGGATCTGGTGTAGAGACAAAGTCACAAATGCGGAAGCGGCTAAAAGATGGCACTTTGTATCCGCAGGGCGCCAGTGTACTAATCCGCGGAACGCCCAACAATCCAATAGAGTTCGCCGATAAAACCCCATCCATGTCTGATGATGAGATTGATGTCCTGTTGGAAGAGGTTTCTGAGATCAAGCATCTACTATTTTGCCGGTTGTTGCTCTCTCACGCAAGTCTGCTACCAGCAGCGATACGAGCCGACAGCGTTGATGCTTTCATGAAAGATGCAGACGTCAAGGATGCTAACCTAAGAGACCTGTGCTTGAAGATGGAGAGCCCAGGGCCCCAGGAAGTTCGTGATGCTTGTGCCGACTTACTTCGAAATGAGGACGAGCACAACGAATCATGGTGCTGCCTTGGAAAGGCGCAGAAAACCGACAAAAGCAAGGACAGTAGCAAGAACCGATTCATTCTACAACCGTATGGAGGGCATGATCTTAGATCTTGGATGCCGAAATCTACACGAAAGGCACAGAAGATAGACAGCTCACGGAAAGCCGTTTTGAGCAAAACGATCGGTCCCACAGAAGTACCTGATGTTGACTTCGGCATTGTCGATGACCAAGCGGAGTATCGCACGCAAAGGATCCGTGTGAAAATATGCGGGAGGTACATCTACAATTATCCCAGCGAAAAGGCTATGAGCCGCGGAGGATGGTTACACTTCAGCGTTATTGCCAAGGACAGTAACCTCTCGGATGCCATCAAGCTCTGTCGAAGTTGGGACGAGTTCTTTGAGCTGAGTATCCTAGCCATGTATCAGTACTTTCCTGCGGCCAATTGGCTTTTGTGGGCCGCGGACCGAGAGCAAACGCAATTGATCACCTTGGGCTTTATTCCATATGGAGATATGAAGCTTGCGGGCGAAATGACAACCACTCGCAACCGGCAGACACGAAGAAAGTTAGGCGCTGTTGAAGTGAGATCATTTCTTGCTGGCTCAGTCAAACGGAACGATCAAGCCAGCCGCGGCCTTATAAAGCACCTCTCCATGCTAACACACCGTGTGTTTGTCCTAGTGCGTGACGCAATAGACGGTAGAATCTTGATCCAGCCTCCTCATGGAGAGCGATGGTTAATGCGTAGAGGACTTGAGACCATGAGTTCCCTAGCAGACCAGGAGTGGGTTGTAGAAAAGCAAGTGGATGGTAGCTTCTTTGAAGAGTTGGAGAGATCTCGCAAGTGGACTGTTGGGTTCAGCGAACATTTTGACATCATTGTATGGGATCGTAAGGCAGGTTTGCCAGGTGTGCATGTCAACTTCACTGTTTTAGAGGTAAGCACGCTAGGGATTTTCCACCATTGTTATCCTTATGCTGATACCCCATTCTAGATGCTGATCAAAGCACATCGATGCCGCAGACCTGTAGATATCTACAATGTTGCTGCCCCTATCTTGAAAACCCTCATAACAGAGGCCAACAGTCATCGGTCTCGTGGCATCAAGCCTGGCGAAAGGAGCATCTACGACGAACTCCACGATGAACGAGCGCGAATCCAGCTGTCTGATCCAACAAGGAAGTTCAAACAGGACATACCGCAGTCTTTATTCTATAACGAGATGGATGCGCTTGAAGATGAAATTCTTTTCCCAGAGGAACATCAAGGCGAAGACTCCTCCATTCCTGTAGGCCAGAGCACAAATCTGTTAGAGCAGTTCGAGAGGCATGGACAGCTCAATCCTATGCGATTTGCACTCGATCTAGACACGGACGAGGAGCTTTCTGACGAAGATAAGGACGGAGAATCCATTACGCATGAGACAACTGACGAAGTATCCTCCGACGAGAACAATTGTCACATTTATGATTCCGGTATTGACCATGCACCTTCTGGAGAAAAGCGTTCCCATGTTAACACGGGCGAAGGACTTACAGGTAGGGAAGAATTTCCCCTCAGAGCGTCGAAACATCCTGTAGCTACGATTTGCGATGAGCTTAACATCCCCTTGGAGGACGATTTTTCAGCGGCCATGTGCCGGGAGCTTGCAATTTTCGACGACAGATACACAAAATCCATGACCTTAGCTGAAAAGATTGCCTTTAAAGCGATCCATGCGCAATCTAAGGCGGCGTTGTTTATTGGGGTGGGCCCCTTCAGCGCGAGCACGGTCCCGGAGATGAGGAAAAAATATGAGAGATCAATGGCTAGAGAGAGTTCTAAGTGTAAGTAGCACCGGGGTATTGCCAATGACCTTTTGCTAAATCCTGTGCAGTTTTCAAAGAAGCATGGCACAAAGCCGACTCAGAGCCCGGAAGTCAGCATAAGTATATGGAGTCCAGAAAGCTAATCGAGACCGCCCGAAGATTCGATCAAGCTCGTTCTTCCATGACTTACCTGATTCCTTTCGCTCTTTTGCGGTTACAACCTCTTGAACATCGTCGAGTCATTCCTGATATGCGGCAAGCTTTCACCATGATGTCGTTGTTCTTTCCCTATGCAGCCGACTTTCTAAGTTCCGCGCAAGGCGAAGCATTTCAAGACCACTTGATCCTCGATCAGAAATCTCGGGCTACGAAGCCTCCAGATCGTCGAAGCCATCAAAGCAACACCGCCATGCCGCAGAGCTTCTGGGAAGAATGGGACGTTCAAAGGACGAGCAACAACTATCCTACAGAATGGAACAAGGCGCTCCGACCAATGCTAGCTAGGCGTGGGTGGTTTCCTTTGAATCTCCGTCATCTCTAGCTAACAGTGTCTAGTATATCGCGAGGGTATAATCAGGAATTCCTATAACGCAGCGGTTCAAGGCCAAGTGATAGCGGCTCGAGAACCAGGCAGAGAATTAGACCTGTACTGCGACTTTCGAGCAACGATCGAAGGCACCGAACAAACTGCCACAGACCTTGAAGAACCTGCTACAATAGACAAGCTCTTTACCCGTGCGCGCCAGTTCGCAGCTGCAAACCCCAAAGCCCGTTTCGCCTTCCTGCGTACATGGTCATCTCCTCATTTCTACCCTCTTCTCATCGGTCTGGACAAGAGATGGGAGCTTTCATTCGCCGACGGCCTTGGCAGGACTTGGGAATGGAAGTTCATTCCGAAAGATATGCCGTATTCGGAATGGAGTATTCATCGCCAGTTGAACCAGCGGATGGCCCCCTACAGACGCTTTTTGGGTGAGAATGTTATGGTTAGAAGAGATTCACTGCTTGTGATGGCGAAGAATGAGGATGAATTGTTGAAGTTGGCGAGCGCGGCTACTTATGCTGTGCAGACGTTTGATACTTGGAGGTTGGAAATCGACCTCTGGCGGAGTTTTATTAATGTGGACTTGGCATTTTTAGAAGAACTAGATGGGAGGTGGACAGAGTGAACTTGTGTCACCCATGACTTTGAGCGATGGAGGATCCAAATCAAGTGGAAAGCGGTGCGTAAAGAGAGCTCGAGCTTTCTGGATGGTAATTTAAACAAGTTTAGCAGCGTCCTACACCTTAGTGGTGCGAGACCCAGGAACTAGGAAGCGTCCTTATTGACAGACTGCCTTCAGACAAGAAGTCCGGATTGCAAGATGTTATCATTTCAGTTCGCGTATTGTAGTGATTGGCCACAATGTACTAGCCTATCGTTCCGATGTTGGGGGTCCATGCTCTTATATCTGTACAGGTGCTCCGAACAGGTGCTCCGATGCTCGGCTTGTGCAAAATACGCCTAAAGAATTATATGGAGGCTCCATCCTTTACTGTGTTGATCAAGGCTGAGGCCGTATTCCCCCCCTCCTCTCTTCGCCTCCAAATACCTGCACTCAGCAGTTGTCAGCCACTCGGAGTTCAGACAAGTCTTGAAGCATATCTCCAATGATGAAAGCGCTTCAGACAGTCTAAAAAGCAATATAATGAGAGCACTTGAGGGCGTTCGACCAGCTAAAAGGCAACTAGCCAGAGGGGGATCATGCCAGAGTCCCTTGCCAGATCCCCGCTCTGTCGGTGCTCTCAACACACATTTACTTAGCTTATCGCGGCAGCCCCTCCTCGGCCAATCTCTCCCCCCCTTTCACCTAAAAAAAACAACAAACATTTCTCCTTCCTAGGTCATCAGATATGGAGACCTCATCTCTAACCAATTACTCTCGTCGTGTCAGGAGCGGACGCGTTTTTACTTCAATGTGAGAAGCCGGCGTCTTGTCCGTCTTCAAAGTCCAAGACCAGAGCTCGCTCAACACCCTGTCAAATATCTCGTCACCTTCTTTTTACCATTCTGAGGCCAGTACGCCGGTAATCTCCGCCAGAAGATCTGTCTCTTGCGCGTCTCAACCCAGCCTGGAGACACTTACTCGAAAGAAAAGGAGGAAAGAAGAGAAAGGAAGAGAAAAGGAGAGAAAAGGAGAGAAAAAGAAAAAGGAAGAGGTTAAATAAAGGGAAAGGGAAATAAAAGGGAAAAAGGAAATCCTCGATAGCTGTGACGTGAAGCAAAAGTGTTCGCGCTGAAGGAATTAAACACTCTCAAGGAGTATTTACTCAACCCCAGACACTACTCGCTCTCGACGCGAAGGTCGTGGGAGTCTTATCAATCCGGACTTTCTCAACAGAGAGCTCGAGGTTGTTGAGGCGTTTCGATTTGGCGACAAAGGGTTTCGAACATGGCGAATTTACGGGTTTAGTGAAAGAAGGGTGGTAATTTCTGGAATCTAACTGTTGAGCTAAAGCTCCAGTCAGTGAATGTTTTGTTTTTAATGTACTTTATAAAGTACCAGTGCGAACCATGTCTAGAAAAAGGCTTGGCGATGTGATTACTCCAATAATCTCAACACATTTAGCCCCTTGTAAATAACCGCAATAGTCTACCTATACTTCTTCCACATGCGAAATCATTAGCTCTGGTAACATCATCGTTCCCCTCGATTTGCTTGCACCATGGATTCCGATTCCGCTTCATCTCGTCCCAGCGAACCCATGCAACCCCCTAACGAAGAGTAGAGTGATTATGACAGCAACGCAGAAAATAGCAGTTCCAGCTATTGCGAGCAAGTGCTGACGTCCTCTAACCACAGCGTGCCATAAACACATTGACACCGCAATGGTATGCGAACATATGAAGAACAATGATGAAGTCGCCCACGCCGCTTGAATGAAAGAGCTAGAAGAGAAATACCCAGATTGGGTCGGCTTTAATCAGATGGGGAGTAGCACTAAGGCTCTGGGCTATTATGATGGTATATTCAATGTATATCAGGGCACCGTATGGGCTAGGGTGGTGGAGAAATGTTCATAGGATCTTCGTAATCAACACCCTTCTCTATAGAGCCTCAGCATCACACGTTTACCGTGTCTTTGACGGTGATGGCACGCAAAGTATAATAGACTATTACATTGAGGGCGTAAAGCAGACCAAGGAGGACTAGCCCAACTGTCATGCCTGAATTCTCTAGAGAGATCTGATTAAGGGAAAGGAGTTAGAGGATGCGGTTTGGGTCTCGAGCTTTGTGTCAACTTCTTCCTCCACTCCGAACAAGGAACAGTCGGCCCTATTCAGATCTGAGTTTAATCCTTGACACTGATTCCCTCGCAGTCTAGTTATACTCCACTTGGCTTTCGTGATACGTTTTAGGACTACTTTCTCATTGGCAATAGCTCCTTGTGAGAGGGCAACGTTCAGAAAATCCCCAATCTAAAAGTGATTGGCGAAATAGAGATGAGTCGATAAACTCATAACGAAAGAAATTCTTTGACTACGAGCATAAACGATAAGCAAAAAAAGACAGAGAAAGAATAGAGGAAACGAACAGAAAGGAATCCGAAATCAAAAGTGTTCATGCCTGCGGGCAATTGCTCATAGAGCATTCAAACCCACAGATACTACTCACTCCTTCTCACCCCTGCCTTTTCCCCCAGACTAGTCCGGGTTTGTTGTTGCGCTTGGATTCGGTCGGCGTATCGAACATGGTGAATCTCGGGGGTGGTAAATTCTGAATACTAAATGTTGAGCTAAAGTACCGGTCAGTGAAGAGTTGATTCTAATGCAAAACATATAGGAGTGAAGTAGATGGAGGGCTTGGCGGTCCGGCCAATCGGCAGTTTTCTTCCGGACTCGTCCACCACTTGCAAACCTACATTCCTACTGGAGTTGTACAGTTATTGCATTAACAGAGTCGAGTCAGGTCTTTAAGATTGAAAGAATGGTCTTCGATGTACGAGCGTAGAGATAAAGAGGGACTGGCTAATTCCGTTCTTGATGTCCAGTCTCACGGTCTCTGTCATGGAGCAGACAAAAGTGGCTTACTTTTCATATGATGTTTCTTGGAGGAAGGAAACTAATAGTCCATTTTCTTGCTCGAACCATTCAGGCACTGAGCAGTCTTGTTATTCGTCCACCGCGATGGAGTTCCTTTTCGGCTACAAATGTTGACTGTGACGCTTGCCACTAGCATTTCAAGGGTCAACCTGCACGGCCGCGTGGTCCAAGCAGTTCTGGCAGGCCACACAGCCGGTTTGGCGAATTAAGGACTAGTGTCTTGAATGGTGTTCTTCTATTGGCGCACGATACAGCCTTCCGCGTTCTCTTATAGGCATTTCAAAGGAATGTTCAGGACGATAACGCAGCGGGCTTGCTCGCTGCACACCCGAGAGGAGAGGCCGAAAAGTTGACACAGAGCTTTCCAATGATCCTGCTCAGAATGGACGCGCAGAAGGGATGAACCGAAATTTTCTCCTGCTACGACTATTATGTATTCCGCCAGCGCCGTCGTTTTTCCGTTCCCTTACTCGTAAAATATCCTGACGACGAAACTTTACGTTTTAACAAATCTTTCGTGTTTTACCAGGGGTTTCGTCTGTTTCAGCAGGTCAGAGCCATTGCGTAGGATCTGTCGCAGGGACAGGCATGGTGTTCACGTCGCTGAGGAACTCGCTGCAAATGGGTTCTGGAGGTTGATTTAATTCATAGATCCGCGCTCTCCATCATAAATTCATTCGAGTGCCGGTTCGAAGGGGCTAGTGCCGAACATCCCTCAGTCAAAATCATTGTCCCTACATATCCATAATGCCTGCCCTGCCTCCACTAGCAGGCACACAATTCCCATTAATCCACCTCGCCTCATCGCTTGCCAAGAATCCTACAATACCCGCCACATCTTCCGGCATTCCAGATCTCTTCTCCGCCGTCGAGCCCTGCGCCACGAGGGCAGCGAGCTTCTCGTCTCCTTTGAGCGTCTGTGCCAAGAGGTCTGTCTCAGTGGGTCCCGGGCTGACGCTGTTGATCGTGATCTTCTTCTCCGCTGCGTACTTTATGGCCAAGCTGCGCGTAATGCTGTCGAGTGCGGCTTTCGACATACCATATGCCATTGTTGGGTCGAGATTTGGCCGTTTGGAAGCTGTGGACGAGATGTTGATGATACGGCCGCCGGGACGGATATGGGGAAGAGCAGTGCGGATGAGCTGAATGGATCCCCAGCCATTGCCACGCATCATTCGCTCGAAGCCTTGATATGTCATCTCTTCGAAGCGTTCTTGGTATCGCATATCGGAGATAGCGGCGTTGTTGACTATGATGTCGAGATCAGATGTCGCAAGACCGGAAAGAGTAGTCTTGACGACGTCTTCACCAAAAGTTGGGGACAAAATATCGGCTTTGATGGCGATGCAGCTGGCGTGAGGACTGACTGCCCGGATTTTGGCTAGTGTGTTTTCTGCGGCCGAAATGTTACCCAAGTAGGTGATGGCAATGGCAGCAGCTCCTTTGCGAGCAAGTTCAATGGCGATGGCAGCACCAATACCGGGGGAGGCTCCTGTAACGACAGCGACTTTGTCAATCAGGGGGGCAGGAATGGTAGTCGTCATGACGAGACTGGCTTTGAGTGACAGATGTCGGTCTTGTAGGCTTGGGTCAATGATTCAGGTGAGCATCGAATACAAAAAAGCTACTATTCAAACGAGCATAAGGAGTGATGAGCGAGTTCCTCGAGGATGAGGCGGCCTCTGTATTAGAGAAGTCAAGAACTCGGATGTAGGAGCTAAGATAATTCTTAAAGCCGATGGATCCACCTTACCCCGGGCCACACCTTCCGGGTGCCCTTTCCGTATTGTTTCGGGGGGTACTGTAGAGTGTGACTTACCAGTCATTAGGTGACTTGGTTCGGTCTTGCAGATAGCGAGGAGATATATGCAACCGTGTAACCAGTGCCTCCTGTTATAACAGCTCATTCCCAACGGAGCAACTGAGTCTCTCACAGGGATGTACAAGGCTGGCGCTTGACTCCATCGACTTTTGGTGAGACCTAAAGATCATGCGCTGGAAGCTTAGGTTATGTAGCCTCGCAACTAGCTAATTATTAGTATTTTACCTATGCTAGAAGGTAGAGGAACTGTTCCGGGCGGACTGTCCAGTTCATTTGATGGAGAAAAACATCAAATATAATCGGTGTACCCGATACCGACATGGCGATGCTGCAATCTTCCGGTCTACCACTCACGGCAGTGCGTCCATGTTGCATGATAGCCCTGCGTAGCCACTCGTGAGAAGGCGGTGGGGGATCTACAGAGGGAGATGCAAAGTACTGGAAGGCAGTGCAGCTCGCTCAGCCTGCTTATCGTTCGTTACCCCGCCTCTTGCCTTCTATTTAATCGTGATTCCCACATAGAACCCAATGTTTCCCAGCACACACATTCGGGGAAGTCTTGAAACCAGACAGTAACTTCCAGTCAGCGATCCATTGCAGGACCTCCAAGGAAAGACCCCTCTTGCAAAAATGGCTCTGCCTCTAGGGGATGCAATACTCTGTCCTCTTGACAATCGACGCACATCGCGCGAGCTCTATGTCAAACTCTTTGTTGTCAATTTCACGGTCTTTGCTGCCTATGCTCATCTCCTACATATCCGCAAGATAGAGGGTTTGGTTAAGTTCCATGGTCTAATGGCATTCTTTTGCTGCCCACTTCTGACCGTGTGGTATGTTGCCGGAGCTGGCATAGCGCTTCTAGTTCACACGCTGTTGAATTATGGAAACAGCGAAGCGTTTACACGAGCTGTGGGTTTACTCTTCGGCAAGCTTCCCGGCCGCGAGGATCGTGATCATTGGCGTCGGTGGGATAAGGATCCAGTGACCTGGCCGCCTAAATCATGGTACAAAGCATCACGCGGGATAACTCTGCAGTTTGCGCTTCTGGCGCAATGCATTGGTTCAATAATTCTTTTCTTTCGACGAGTTCAAAGACATGCAGACGTAATGTACGATCACCGGATCTTACAGTTGGCCGTCGGGGGGGTTTGTATCGCTATTCTCACTACCACACACATCCTGCTTGAGCCCAAGTATCCCGTGAAGATAGAACGAGGAGAGCGCTGGCTTCAGTTTATACGACCTTACGTCCTTCACAGTCGGAATCGTCGTGTTCATAACGCATGGTGTCTTTTTATGATGTTTTGGGACTTACACATCGCAGCCGCCACACTTTTTGCTACAACCTTCCTAGATCTTCGAACGGGTCTATCGTTGATCAAGAACACACTTCTCGAGGGTTGTGAAAATTTCGTTGCGATGATTATGTCTGGCAGCATTGGTGCCGCATTTATCGGAACCCTCCTCACATCCATAATTGAACATCTATTGAGATATGGAACCCGTCCGCCAATTCTGGAAGATACCGACCTGTCCTCATTAGTCATCGCGGTTTTGCTTCTTTCAGTGTCTATCTCTATCTCAGGCTTGTCGGTGTATCTTGAGTATTTGAGTCTGACGATGGGTATTTTCCACACAGCTAGCATAGGCAGCTTCAGTACCCTGCCGACTGATAAGCTTTGCCCAGAGGCATGGAAAGACCCGGTCGCGGACTGGGTGTGGTGGTTGGCTTGAGAGGCGAGAGGAGTGAGCGTCTTATTCACAACCTTGAGCCGAGTTTCAGTAGTAGATCGTAGGATAAGGAATCGATGCATCGTTAGGGCTTTGCGAGGAAAAGGGATGCTGGTAATCGATGTTGCTGTGTATCGTTGGCGGTCTCGTCAGATAACAATGTTGATCTCTTTATTTGGCCTAGAGATCGTTCTTTCATGAATCGAGGTAACGTTATTACGAAGCAGCTTCCCTAAAAAATGAAATCATTAATCTATCTCGGCTTGTATCAGAAGATCTCAATCGAAATTTCAAAGAATCGGCTTAATAGAAGCGACACGACAGCCACAGGATTCGATCTCAGCGTAAGACAGCTCGATGTGTATAATGTACTTATAATACTAGGCCACACCAACTCCCCAGACAATGCATGCGGTTGCACTATCCCATTCACCTCAGGCAGTCAGACTGCAGAAAAGGTTCGTGGATGGCCTCGGTGTTCCGTTGTTTGCCGATTACGTGGCCCGATCAAGGGTTTGCGAAGCTGGTATGCCTCTGGGCTCTAAGGGAAAAGTAAAAAGGGAAGTAGTTGGTTCGGACGGGAAGCGACGAGTGTTATGCGCTTCTGGTACTGACAGCTAAGAACCCCCATCTGGCGCGCTTCTAGCGCTTCCCGAGACCCATCAATCTTCAAACACGGCCCACGGGCGACAAGCTTCCGGAAGATTTGATGCAGGAACAAGCAGATGATACACCCCACGACAATCTTCCGTTCGATGGCTGAGCAACCTCAAACAGGCGTTGTCTCGCCGAGGAGTCGTTCAAGGCTTGCGCTGTTTGCGAGAATGTCTCCCAACCTCTCCGCCACCTCAAATTGATTTACGATCTTGTGAAACGGACCATGGCCAGAACGGGACGGCAGCTTCTTTGTTTGGGGCTTATCAGTCAATTGTGGAGACTACCAAGATTCTCGTCTCAAAGTTACGCGTCATGCGTCTCCGGCCCTTATACATCTTTATTGTTCCTTTCGATGGCTTTCCTATCATAATTCTTCTCTAACAGCTATTTTCTTCTCTCGTTGCTTTACATACCCACGGCTTGTACATTTCCGTTTTGTATAGAATTTTCACGGAGCGCCCTTCTCGGCGATATCACTTATTCCGTGCGAGCATCTGCGCGCAGGACACCCGCGAAATGATTGGCATTCTCTGCCTCTTTCTGACAGCCATTCAAGGTGTATATGCACAGACTGCTATTTCGCCGTACAACGGACTTCCTTCTCCTCCAGCCAGCTTAGTATCATCGTCATTAGAGCCCCTTGGAAATGCCGCACTATGGCAACAAGCGGTCGCATTAGATGTCGCGAATAACATTAGCGGAAAACACGTCAATCAATACTTCTATACGGCGATTGCATGGTGGCAATCTCTAGAGAACAGCAGCAACAGCAATCTGTCGGGATCATCGCCTTCATTCGACGCAGGACCGGTTGTCTCTCAACTCCTACAACATCTGCAGAGTTACCCTACACGTTTCGATCAGGCGCAAGCTTCAGATCCACACCGTACTCCGAGTAAGTAAGGCTTAGATGAAGCCTTGAGTACCATGGTCTAACGTCTTACTGCAGTTGCCATCGCGTCAACTCCTCAACAGACGATCAAGTCTTTTGGTGCCTCGGGCGCATGGTGGCCTAACGATCTTAATTATTTTCCCTCCGCGCAGCAGCAAAATCTATCGCAGCTACTCTTCTCGCCCGACTGGCTCCATCTAAGCGGCTATCGCTATAACATGGGTGCCAGTGGAGATCACGACAGTGTCACTGTGAAGACGGGCGGCGTCCCCGTAAGCCGAGGGGTCGAGTCTTTCATGAATACCGATGGATCTTATGACTGGACTCGTGACGGCCCAGGCATATATTACCTTAGGGCAGCGGAAGCTGCAAATGTCTCATCCATTACCTTTTTCGTCAATGCAGCACCTTCAGGCTTGAATGCGACATCCGCGCCCTCAGCGCCTTGTGGTGGGACTCTAGAAGTGACAGCAATACCGGCATTCGTCACCTATATCGATAAAGTCCTAGCGTACTGGGCTGATCAAGGAATCACAATCGACTACATCTCACCCATGAACGAGCCTGATGACTCATTCTCCAGTTGTGGGCAGGAAGGCATGGCCGTGCCTCAGAGCATTCGTACTGCTGTGTTCCAACAGCTTCGAGCGGCTTTGTCAGCTTCGACGTCCGCAGCCGCAAAAGCTGTGAAGATCATGGGCGACGAGACCAGTCAGATAGCCAGTCAGGCGCTTATGAATTATGAGAATTGGTTGCCTGAGACTCTGACGGCCAAATACATCGATGCCATTGCGGTGCACATGTACGATTGGCCCGATGATGCGACGCTCTTGAATTATGCACAGCTTGTCAAAAACATCTCAGCAGGGGGCACTCCTCCACCGGTCAAGATGACGGAGATCTCATCCTTCCAATCCGCACCCGGTATACGTCGCGAATGGGGATGGACAGGGCCGTCAATGCTGAACGCGCAATATGATCCCACCATGTCCAGTGCGCTCGACATGGCACGCATGATCTGGCAGTGGCTGACCCTCGTCAACGCTGAGTCCTTCGACTGGTGGACAGCCGTCAGCACCATGATCCCCTGCTCCCCGAGCACTGATGCCAGCTGCGCTACCACCGTCAAGAATGGCAGTGGGTGGAACGATGCTCTCATCTACATTGACGCTGACTACCAAACCACCAAAGACTACAGCTTCTACTTGACCAAGCGCTTCTGGGTCTTTCGTCATTTCACAACGTTCATTCGCCCGGGCTCCGTACGCTACGACATCCCCAACGAAGTGCTTCCATACGGTACAGTCGCTGTGGCATCGTTAGGTGCAAACAGTATCTGGCAAGCGACCTTTATCAATCGCAACGATACCGCCCAAGCCGTCACTATAAGCTTACCTGGGACTGGAGCGAAAATTCAAGGAGTGGTTCAAACCACCGATGATGTGGACTGGGGCAATGTCGAATTGCCACAGGTGGCTTCGAACAACGAGATCTCGTTGACTTTGCCGGCACGTGGGGTGTTGACGGTGCAATTCAGTGTCTCAGGACCGTTGAGTGCGAGGCGTACAGAGGACGATAGCGGCGATGAAGAACATGATTTGCCAATGCAGCCACGACAGGGGGGCCGTGGATGGCGAATGAATCTGATTTCAGAGCCAAGAAAGTAACAGTCTAGATCGTAGTGTCTTAGCATCATCGTCCATTGAGTATTGTCTAGGATGAAATCTCCCTTTTGTCTTTTGACTTTACATCCCTCGCATTGATCTCGGAACCACTCATTTCGGAACCATTTACATCTCCCGCACACATCTTCCTTGAATTCAAATCTCGAACATTCACATACCTCCTATTCATCTTTCTGAGATTCACCTATTCACATCTCGAGCACTTCACCCATGGACATTCTGGTCCATGCCAATCCCTATGCTTCATTTTAAGTATTCTTCCACGAGTTCCATACGACATCACCCTGCCAGCTCGATCCGCCCGCTTTACCTTTCTGCAAAATTGACCCTATACAAATACGTACCACACGCTTGAGTATTGGACGATGTCATACCTTCATCAACTTTCGAGACACGAAGTACTCCTTGATAGCAAATGCTCTCATTATCAGAAGATCCCCAAAAAAGCTGGCATACATGTTAGCCAGGGCCACACCTTCCGCCCCACGAGGATGAAAGCGACCCTACCCCCCACACCAGCATTAACAGCGTGCGCGTGACGGCCTAGTACTTACCAAGACCTGTTTCCCGGGTGATCATTGAATGAGAATTCGATCTCATATGCGAATTAGGTTATGTGTGCCAAAAGAGGCTACTACCCAAGTGGAGATTTTGATAGAAGGCGGATGAGGATTTCAAAGTGAAGAACAGCTCGATCGAACTCTGATATTGTTGCTAGTGTTATTTATGTTCTAGTCAAGAAGCTCCTGACTCATGGCAGCTTTAGCAGACGATGGGGAGGAGAAGAAGAAAACAAGCCTTTGCGCTGAAAGGTAAGTTAGGCATAGAAGGAGGTGAAAATGGAGATGGCTTTCGCGCTACCTCTAAAGTAGGTGTAGGCCGATGGGAACGGAGTAGAGAGAATTGGAGAGATGCCCCGAGAAGCACGGTATCAGGCTCGCTCTTACAGCATCAGCTATGTGCGGCTTCGCGCACCGTTCAATATTAATTATGCTTCCGGAATTTATTACTAGCTACCAAAATATCTAATCGACAGGAATGATATCTGGCATAGGATACGGAAGCTCGCCCTTGCAAACGACCGCCGCCACGAAGCGCCTCAGAGCCTCGTCATCTTCACGAGGGGAGTATGCCCCCGAGGCCTCGAATCCAATAGCGACAAGTAGCGCATTGACGCAGACGCAGATGCCGCAGATAGAGCCATCAACCTGTTGCGGGCAGTCCGGCTCCTTCACGTGCCATTCCCCACTCCAACTCTCCCCTGTGGCGTCGCGGATCCACCGATGCACAGCTGCCAGTGGGCTGGTCTTGCCGGTTTTCATGGAATCGTAGTTCTCCAAGGTGCGCGTTTGCGGGGACGCGACGATGAGGATCCAGTGGCCGCCGACATGTGTGGGGAAGAGGATCAGGTCGATGCTAGATAGACTGGAAATGTCCAGACCGGCTTTCTTGGCACTGGCCTTGGGGTCGGTGTGGTGGAGCCTTTGCACCACGAAGCTGTTAATGACGACGGTGCTCTGCTTACGGTCGCGCTTGTTCCTGGCGGCAGAAACGATCCTGAGGAAGATGTCTATCATGCTATCGTTGACCCAGCCTTTCGGGCTGTTGTATTTCGCCCGTTCCATTTCACGAGTCGGTACAATGGTGGCTATATCTGCCCTCGTGATAGGGACCTGATTGTAGTGGGCGACAGTCTCCGAACAATTTGTCCTGGACAGGATGTTGTTCAGCGTGTGCTGCCAGGGGCTCGGCAAGCTGGCGATGGCTGGTGTCGAGTGCATCTTGACGATCGGTAGGTCCACTTTCGCCTCGTTTCGTGCATCTCTGTGGGCAATGGTCCCGACTTCCATTGTCTCGTGTATTGCGGCACTGTCAGGCAAAGTGGCCTGAGGTTGCTTGACCTTGGCGAGATGCGTATCCTTTGTAGGCCCTGAGAAGGCTTTAACCAAGTCCTCTCCAACTGCTTTGTAAACAATATTAAGGTATCGATGGGCTTGCTCAAATTCATCCGAGGGAAGCATCACGCAGGGTTCTTCGATCAACTCAACGGCGTGAGTGTTCTCGATGTGGCTTGCCCACTTCTGTGCCGGCGACTGCATTTTCCGATCTCTGATTTTCTTCAGGAGCTCGCGCAAAACGCTGGAGCTGAATGGTTTACGAGCCGGCATGGTTGACGTAGAGGGTTTGCAGTTGGTGCCTGGTGGCAGGGTTCTGTAGAGGTCAGTCTAGCTCGCACTGAACCACAAGCCCCTCGCTATCAAGGACAAACCCTAACGTGAGCGCAAGATCACCCTTATCTATCTTGACTGAAGCAAAGAAAGTCCAGTGCACCGGAATGCGTGCTTGAACAGATCGAAATCGAAAATGGAAAAGTAGGGAACTTCAAAGTCGGATGTTTTCCGATGAAGCATGAAATTGATCACGTGCTATATACGTCAACTTCGGAGAAATCGCCTACTCCAATCATGTAGCAAAGACTTCTGACCCGAAAACCTTTGACCCGAAGAAGAGGATTAGCTCGGGTAGCAAGGCTTTCGCTACGAAGGATTCTTCTTTCCTTGAATTGAAACACCTAGCCACTCACAAAAGAAGGTCCGGCCTCATAGTGGAAGCGGGGATCGACGAATCGTGTGACGCAAATGTGCTTCCTTGGCATATCTGGCCGCGGCAAGTTTGGTTGCCTCGTTTCCATGCCTTTCAAGCACAACGACCTGTCAAACATAACGAAAAACACGGATGGTGATCGAAAATGATTGAACATTTTGACCGCCTGGGCTAGCTTTCAAACAGGCCTGATCGAGGCCTGAGTAGGCGTGTTCTGGAAGCCTAGTGCTAGAGAACTACTCAGACCTCTAAATCATACACGCGGATTAGTCTTCGCGACATCATCGCGCAGTAGATGATTGACGGCCAAAGGTCGGCCGCACTAGTGCTGAACGGGACAGAAGACGCTGGTACACGGTGTCAATCGTATACGAATGAGACCGGAATGTTTGATAGCAAGAAGACTGGAAAAGCGGAGAGCGTCTGCATCGCTTACGGCGAAAGAACTGAAATTAGCCTTTATAATACCTACATAGTAGCAAGAGGAGTCGAGGACCGAAACAGCGGAGATTGACTTCCTTCTCACATGGCTGCAAAGACAAAGCCATACCACTTACGACAAAGAACTAGAAAGGAAATCTCAAGAGCATGAGATAGACCCACAAACTACCAGTTCCGCCATTCCAAGTTGCAAGCATAAAGCTCCAGAAAGCTGACACCGTACTCAAGTAATCTCCTACTCTACATTGCAACACATACAACACCCTAACAACCCATGACCACGCCTTAGCTCTACTCTCCAACCTCGACCTAATCCAACTACCCAACATTTCAAACCCGAAAACCCACCTTGCCAAGTAACACAAGAGCGAGCGCCCGAGTCCGCGCCTTGGTTTCAATCAGCACGGGTAGAAACGGACTATATTCGAAGCGATCTCCCTTTCGTACAATCTCCTATAGATGGGCTACCCAGCGCAAACAAGAATAAAACAGATTGGGGAGCGGTAAGTTTGGAGGGGGAAAGGTAGAAGTGCGTGCATACAGTATTTTTCTCAACGAAGCAAGGAGTATGGGACCGTGAGTGCTCGGCACGATGTATTGATACCGCACGTCGATCGATCTTGCTCGTGCCGTCTTCCCTGACCGCACTGACAGTCTCAGATTGTGGGGGTGGGGGCGGAAGAAGCTGGGAAAGTGCGCAGCATGAGCAAGAAGAGAGAAGGGAAGGAAGGAAAGATGACCGTATCTTCCGGTGGGTTCGAATTGAAATCATCAAATCTAAGGACTTATCAAAATTTCATGTAAGAGCCACTACAAAACCGAGAGGGGCTGAGATGGAAATGATCGTATTCTTTATCTGATGCTATCATGTATCCTCTCTGATGTTTCTAGCTGTCCATGCAGTAAACAGTAGTCGTTGATCTCTGGTACAAAGCATTGCCATACATAGACCAGCTGCTACAGAACCAGCACTACATTAATTTCATCCTTCATCAAATCGCACGACCTTTTGCACATGATAATCTTCATACACACATAACCTTCTCCCTCCTACATCAAGCTAGATGTACTTCTTTCAGTGGTAGCTTCACTCAAACGCATGCTCTTTGAGCAACTGCCCGCTCGCCATCTGACCTACATGCGTCTGGAGGAAATCTTGACCTTTGCGGCGGATAGCTATCCAGGCTTGGACAAAGGACAGGGTTCGTTCCGTAGACGGGTTCAGCTTCGGACCAAGATCTTTGCAAAGCTCCACGTAGTCTTCAAATGTGTTGAAGTAGACTTGGCCGGCGAATAAGTTGAGCTCGCGCCGCAACCCACTGCTCAAGTTTTGCCACTCCTGCATTGATTGAGATGGCGGTTCCATGCCAAAGTCGACGGAGCCCATTGACTTCGTGACCCGGGGCTCATAGACATGGAGCTTGACGCCGGAGGATGGGGCTTGTATCTTGGGCATCAGCTCGTTAGCTTCATACTGCGAGATAATGAGTAGGAAGCTTGGCTTGATTTCTTGCTTGGAGGTCAGTACCCAGTTCACTGGTCGAAGGTAGCTGTCGTAGTAGCCAGATGAAGGCTGCTTCACAGTCCGGGCGAAGTCACTGGTAACCCTTAGATGAGTCCAAGGGTCCGAATGCCCACGTGTTTTTACCGAAATCTTTTTGACCACCCGGCCATACGCCAAAGAGAAGCGTACATAATCCTCGAAACGGCCTGAGGCCAAGAATGCTTGAAGGCCAGGATCGACCGCAGGACGTAACGCCGCCACCTTGGGAGGTCGCTCAACTTGGGTCTCTTGCTCCACTTCTTGGGCCACTTCGCGCTCGTGTTCTTCGTGCATCGATGCGCCTTCGGAAGCGGTGGAGTCAAGATCTCCCCACATTCCAAGAAGGGTCTTCACTGCTGGGTCAGCGTTATTCTGGCTGGACTCAATAATTCTCGGTACAATGTTCGTCTTCAGCGCCACTGGTGCGTAGAGGTCATTGAGCCTCTGCTCTTCTTTCTCCCTGAAGGCAGTCACTAGTCCGGAAGACTGGTCTACTTCCACTGCAAGCTGCTCGAGATCCTTGTAGGTGTTGGAAAAGTGGTGCATGGTGACCTCGCGGTGGTTGTGATTAAGACCTTGCAGAATTCGGAGGGGCTGGGACCGCTCAATGCTCTGACAGCTTTGCTCGAGAGCCCATGCGACGACATCATAACCATTCAATTGATCTTCTGATTTCCCTGTCAACTCCATGATATTCTGGTGGACCTCTGGAGGAGCCAAGAACATGAGCGTCTGGCCTTGCGCAAGCTTACGCAATCGCATACAAGCTGATCACTGTTAGAGTGTTTCCGTTCACGGCGTTTAGATTACATACCTTGAACAAGTCTATCTTTTGTCAACCTTGGGCCCAGTGTGACAGCTGCCCGCGCCCTAGCCGGCAGCTTCAGGTCTGTACCCCTCGTGTGCACTTCATCCAGGTACACAACGCAGCGATCCATGCGGTTTTGGAAAGATGACACAGCGAGCTTCTCCAACTTTGAGTCTCGCGTCATCACCATTATATTGTCATCCTCATCAAAAAAGACACCGGCGTCTACATCTGAAGTAATCTCCATCCATGTTTTGACGAGATCGCGATTAGCCATTTCTAGAATCTGAGCACCAACATCAATGAGGACTCTTATATTGGGGTCAAGACGATTGATGGACGCGATAAGGCCTTCTGCTGACAATTGCCGACCCAGAGTATCACGTGCACAGCGATAGAGCAAGTTCTCTTTCCGCAACACGTAGTCAAGGACTTTTCCGCTAGTATGCTGCAGTTCTGGTAGGTCTCGCTGGGAGATGGATAATGGTAGGAGGAACCGGTTGTCATTTGTCCCGCTGAAACCTGTCGTGAGATGTGGTCTTTGATTCCCGACAATGTCCCAACCTGAAGTGGAGAGCTTTTCATCGAACTCTTTACTTTCCTGTGGAAACACAATGTTTGCCATGAAAAAGTCTATCATCTTTTTGCTATATCGCAGAGCTGGGAAGAGTTCACTGTAACATTGCTGATCGTCCTCAAGGTTGACAGCTTGCCAACTGCATAGGTGCTTGGGAAGATCGGAGCAACGCTTGGTCCACAACGAATACTCGAGTGACGGGTCATCCGACTTTTGTAGCAGCTCGAACGCCTTTCGCATCTGATCGTTCGACAGTCCAGCATAGTAATAGCTCATGCATGTCAACGTAACAGCTACATCTGGATGGCCAAATTCTGCGCTGGGCGACGGAACACCTTTGGCATGATATGGTACAGCGGACAGACACCTTGTTGGATGTAGACCATAATTAACCGACCATCTCTTGCTTCGCAGTACGAAGAGCAGAATGTCGTAGGCGAGAAAGCCTCTGACCAGCAGCAGCTTTTGGATGAATGATTCTCGTTGGCCGAAAAATTTGGTCAGTTTCCCACAATCCTCGTCCGTAACTTGGCGATTCTGTATGAAGTTGAGGACGACATTTTTGACGTCTGGCAGAGAAATTTCGAAATTGAGGCCCGAAAGCTGGCTGTCAAGCACATCGCGGGCAATCCTAGCAACCATTTCCTGGCTGATCTTTTCAGAAAGTAGTCTGATCATTGGGAAGCTTGAACTCGTGCGATATTCCATCTCGATGTGGCTGGGAAGTTCTATTTGTAGATTTGAGGCATGCTTCTCGACGAGATCAAATATGCCTTGGGTAACGAGCCAACGATCAGGCTGCCCATCCATCAGGCGCTGCGAGCCCAAAGTGTAGATGAGTTGAAACTTGACGTCCAGCAGCTCGTCGCTCTCGTCCAGGATGTCGCGGGCATTTAAGTCGAGCCACCGCTGTGACTGAAGCAGCCGTGAAGCTATTGCAAAGTCGCCCGAAGTGAGGCGTTCGATGCCCATCAGCTTGAATGATAAGATATGTTCAGGTTGGGCAAGAAGAATTCCGCGATGTCTCCGGCATGACTCGTGTAGAGATTGAACCTGTGAGATGACGCTCTCACTCATCTGTACCTTCCTTGAAAAAGGCATGGTAAAAATTCGACGATCGACCAATCCGCCCAGTCGCTGAGAGATAGTGTCGTTCATTTGCCTAGCAAGAGATTTGAGCACAATGACTCTCGATAATCGATTACTGCTGGCGATTGCGACTGCGACTAGAGGCACGATAACAGAGGATTTGCCCTCTCCTGATTCCCGTTAGCCTTAAATCTTTCGAGTTATACAAGATGATACGCACCCATGTTTAGTTGTACAAGAGAATTTTCCGAAGCCGATGGCTGAATCATCTCGAGTGCGACACGAGCTTGCGTAGGTCGTATCAGAAAGTCACCTTCAAGCTCCATGAGCAACCAATCAGGCCAACGACTCGCCTCCCAACCTTGATGGCCCTCATTCTCCATCTCAACACAAAAACCTGAAACATCGTTCCTCTCACCAGCCAGTACAAGCCGCCTAGCCCGTTGTAGAGCTGTCATGGACTCGCCTAATGTGAGTAGACATTGCCTCCATGATTCGGAGAGAGAGGTCGGGGACCTGGAGGACAGGTTGGCAAGCAGAGATCGAAGTGTTACTCGAGGCCAAAGGCCACCAAGTTTGAGAAGCCTCGAAATGGGGCTCTTGGCTTCAAGGCGATCATGGATGCATTTCAGAGCCTGGAAACAATCGGTCTCACATGTCATGCGATGCATGAGCGTATCATTCAAGGTAAACGGCAACTCCTGGCGCGTTATCTGCTCCTTGTGGTTGCTGAAAGCATCATAGCTTGCCGAAAGATCATCTCGATACTGTGTCCGTATCAGATAGTGGTTGCTTCCTCCTTCATCACATTGAATCGCCCCAATCAACTCGCAAAGTTTTTCATTTTTCTGAGTAGACTTCAAATCACGCTCTAACTTCAAGACACCCGGTTTCAGGAAGATGAATGGGCTCATTTCCGACATGAGATCCGCAAGTGATGGTACAACGCCATGCTGACAGGCTAACTGCAGCTTTTGTGAAAGATGCCAAGCGTGGGGGTCGTACTCCGGTAGATGGGACTTCTCACAGGCTTTATTAAGGACGGGTTGAATCGGTTTCAAGTAGTCCGAGAACTTCCCATTCGCAGTCCAAACGTAAAACAGAGCGGATATTTTTGGTCTCGCTGTGCTCCAATTGAGATGGGTTGAAAGCGTTTCGGAAGGGGTTACAGGTCCACTGGTAGGCCACTGTACCTTGTAGTGTTGTAAAACGGCCTCAGCTTGTTCTTTTGATTTTGCGTTGTGTTTCCTGCATTCCGCCTCCCAATATTCCCTATTCTTCTTTCTGCCTGGACCATTGTACACGCTCATATTGTTCATGATGGTATGTCGAAGAACATCTTCCCCAAGATTTTCACCTTGACTCAGATGGAAGTAGGAGTAGTGCGACGGCACGGGTATGTCTCGCAACTCCGAGACAAAGGCGAATGCTAGCAACGTCCGCAGAATTGTAAGGGAAGTTATACCCCGACCAAAAGCTATCACCGAGAACAAGAACATTAAACGATAGGTATCGAGCTCTAGAGAGGCTTCCCGGCATAAATTTTGTAGGGGCGCCCAAGAGGAGGCGAATGATACGTTCAATAGGTCGGAGATTGGCCTGGACGTATCATATTTGATTTCGAGCCCTGAAACAATTCCTAAGTCAAATAAGTCTCTCTTGAGGTCGTCGGAAACTTCAAGCTTCTCGGGCCAATCTCGCACAAGCAAAGCCATTTCAAAGGACCTCTGCCCCCGTACAGTTGCGGAAGGGCAACCACGGGCCTCGTACTCGGAGTCGTCACTACGCGCATTGATGTCTCCGCCAAATTCTGAATTCCGCAAGCATGAATTACGGATCATTCCACGCGTCAGAAGATGGAAGTCCCGACGTTTATACAGACTTTCAGCCGGTCGAGCATCTGGATAGAATACCATATAGTCATTCCCAGATGTCATGATTCGCTCCGCTAGAGGTAGAAAATCATCATGCTGCGCCATCGTGGATAAAGTTTGGTCCCACCTCACTCGCTGCATGACCTTGAGATAGCTGGGATAGTACTCGCGACAAGGTGTGAGAACTGATATCCGTGTCAGAAGATCAATTGTCTTTTCGTCTGGTGGCTTGACAAAACTCAGTGACTGTTGCCGGAGATAGGCAAGTGCTTCTTCTGTGCCAGTGCGCTCTGTGAGGGGGTCTGGTAGCGTATTTGTAGTGATGGGGTGTAGGTAAGCCTTATAGATGGTACCATACATGCCACCGCCTCCTTGCAGACGCCGTAGCGTTGCATCGATAGGGTACTGGAAAAGTCGTATCCTCGGACCTTGGACGGAGATGAAGACTTCAACATGAGATCCTGTTCGCGATGTTGAGACATGGCCTTCCGGGACCAGGAGGATGCGGTCATGTTTCCTGGCGAGTTTCTGTACCCCTGAAAGCACGAGACGGCTTTTCAATCCAATCAGAGTCCCAACGGACTGGTCCGGATCAACAATCTTGCAAAGCTCACGGCATTCAAACTCATCGTCATGGTTTAAGAAGAATCGTAAGTCATACCGTGGCAGCGCAACCTCCAAGCATTTGGAATCTGACAACGTCACATGAACATTGTCCATACTTTCTAGGGCCCCAAAGATACCCAAGACCTTATCACAAGTCATGCTCCGTATATCCAACAATCTCCGATCTCTTCGAACCAGGGTTGAGGTAGATGTAGGCTGGTATAGGAGGTACCAATTATCTGGACTGGACTGCCATCGTTGGTTTGACGGTCTGAATTCTATCTCCTGGCGCGCAATATCCAGCCAGTGAAAGTATTCGTCGATGAATGCGGACGGTAGATCGTGGAGGAAGTAGAGTTGCGGGATGAGTTCCAGCACTTGAGATGCCTTGCGCATCCTGATCACAACCTTTTCCCCACGCATCCCGAAGTAGACGAGGTAGCCATTAATCTCCTGGGCGGACATATAGAGCATGCCATCCATGTCTGATGAGAACACGTGCAAGATTTGGGCGCCAAATAATCTGACGTAGAGCTTATCTCGGATATAGTTTGTTGGCAGCCTTCCAAGGGGTCTGCCTTCGACAAGCAATTCGCCTTCCAACGTGTTGTAATGTACTTGCTGTGACCTTCGATCAGGAGATGACGCAGTCCTCATGCAAAGCCAACGTTCGTTGGGAGGCTCGAAGGCGGTCCAGGGTGAAGATTGGGGCTGGAAGCCGGACCATTGTTGCAGTATTGCAAGTTCAAGACCATTACATTTGCCTTGAATGATGAGTTGGCCTACAGTGCGATGAAGAGCCTGGGAGGTTTTTCTATCTCGCAAGAGTAGACGACGGAGGTCATCGGTGAGCAATGCCTCTTCACCGGGCAAGTTGTCTCGCACATGCATTGAGGACTCCGCCCAGATCTTGAGGTCATCGGCATTGCTCATCACTTTGCGGAAATATCTGGCATCCACATCGTATGTCATTTTGCAAAGAATGGCGGCTTTCAGCAGGCGCTGCTGCAACATAAGGATCTGCTTCGGCTCAACGGCTTTGTGTAGGATCGGTCCCAGAATACCAATCCACTGTGCAGTGACCATGCGCATCTTCTGAAGCAAATCTAGCGCATTGCTGTTCACGTTGGTGTCCGGCGATAGGGAAATCACCCTAAGAACAATAACAATCAGGAGGAGCATGGCGTTATCGCTCTTCCAATTCGCCGAGATCGATGCCAGGACCTTGGCGACGTTCGCCAGTAGCTGTACGCAGAAAGAAGGAGACTGCAGGTCGAGATGGCTGTTCCGAAGGTCCGAGTCACCGCTTGAACCCGCCTGCCACACTGCTTGGGTGATGAGCGTACAGACTGCTTCAGTGTTGAGGCTAAGGTTTGAGGCTATCAGCTCGCGCTTGATGTTCTGCCACTGGACTCGCTCGCCATCTGCACGCAAGGATCCAAAGCTCAGAAATTCGTGGAGGCTCAGAGCCTTACAGCATGTCTCTTGATCGGCAATGACCTCGTTTTGAGAGTGCGTGACAGAATTGACAGCGTATTGTAAGTTCGAGTATGGCCCGTCTGGGAGCATTGTGGTACATTTAGCATGAATGTTAGGTGCATCCACTTGTTCACTGATCCAGCATGCCTGAGCTGGATGGAATAATTTGTACTGCAGTGCATTCTTAGCATAACAGCGGTTCAGGACTACCGGAAACTTGAAATGATTGTAGTGCGATTGCGCGTATGACTTTGTCTTAGAAGCCAATGTTAGACGAGATTGCCTCTGTCTTGCATAAGAACAGAGACCGGCGTATGCTAACAGCTCCGCGGCTGGGCTGTCGCCTTGCACTGGAGCTTGCCGACCAAGGTCGTGAACCAGCAGCCAGGTCAGATTCCGCCAAGCTGCGAGCTCAGTGGGACAGTCCAATTCAACAACAGCTGACACGCAAGAGGCCTCATACTCTGGTAAAGGCCACTCGTGCACGTCAATAGTCATCGCATCTGCTCTCCTGTCAATGAGGCATTTCTGGCAATTGCTCGGGTCATGACGCATAGCACCAAGCTCATCCTCGGTCAACTGGCAAGATCTTCGCTTTGCATCATCCTTCAATTCCTGAAACTCGTCGGACATTGACCTCCATTCAGCTTCTTTTTGCCTTCGCATGACGGAAGCATCTCCTTCTATGCGAGCTCTTAGAGCTTGATGGTGAGGAGACGAGGCGTAATATTGCACGGTGAAAGAATCCATGACAGGATCGGAAAACATAGACGGATTGCTGGGCTTAGCTTGTCTCTCTCGGGCAGCAATATGTAGCTCGACCTCCCGAAGTCTCTGCATCTGGCCCTGCTTTGGGAGTAGCAGCGGGTCGAAAAGGTTTGACGCGATGCCGGGAGGAAAGTCTTTCAGTAATGGCAAGAGCGTAGACACCAGTAAATCGAGCGTATACCATAGCTCAGCGACGACGAGAATCATGGTCGACATCTGCTCGGGTACTCCTTGATAAAGTCGTAGAGCTGCGTCTCGGTAAGCTGTAGTGACATTTGCAAGCGCCATGCAGTCTTCCGGGTCAGGTACCGCAACGTGTTGCTGTCTCCAGTTCGGTAGACAGTCCAAGACCCAGGCTTCCAATTCGGCGACGGTGTACAGATTCTCGTCTTTGACGGTACCCAGACCGTCAAGACTGGGAAGACCACGGTGCGAGCTCAGCCATGTGCGACAGTTTGGATTAAAGGAAGACTGTGTTTGGAGCGTACTCTGGCTTTTCTCTAAGATAGCAGTAAGATGATGCTTGCTGGTGTCAAGGCTTAATGCTACATCGCATTCAAAGTTGCACTCGTCGACGGTGAATGGGCGCTTCTTGTCGTGGTCGCACACAGCCTTCCATGATCTTTGTTGCTCAGCATGTATGTTTTCGCAGACTTTCAGAGCTCTGTCTTGGACGAAACCGAGAACCTTTGGACCGAGCTTCGAGGCACGTCTGGCGACCTTTGCTACGATGACATGGCAGATATCGTCCAGAAGATTCGCAGCGAAAGCTCGGGACGCAATCTCTGTAAGTAGGAAAATCATGAAATTTTTGTACGCCGATGTTCCTTCCTCGCTTCCCAGTGTATTGATGAGCGTCGTCTGCAGCGCGACACGGAGTGCGAGCCACAGAGGCGATCGTCTCCAGGGAATAAGGCAATCATTCCATAAAACGTCGTCTCTTGTGCGCTTCTGGATTTGTTGAACTGTGACGGGTTTGCCCAATGAGGCCAGAATGGCCATAACCATTTCAGTCACCAGGCCTGGATTCGTCGTGTCCCGAATTTCGCCTGTGAATGTACCGGCTTTGTGGCTTTGTGGCATCATCTCCTGGATTTCCTCGATGTCTAGCTTTGACAACTTGTCGGCCAGTTCTTCTTGAAAGTTAGTATCGTGAAAGACCTTGAAGGGAATCGAGACAGCATGCGCTGGAAATCGGCGCGTCAAGGCTCCTTTGGCGGCTAAGACTGCTTCAGTCTGAGGCGAGGCTTCGAAGCACTCAAAGATAATCGCTTCCTCGGTTTTGCGCAGGATGAGCACCGCATTCTGAGCTCTGAGGTAGATAGGAAGGATGAAGGGCTCGCCTAAAGACACTTATCAGCTCAATTATTCCTACTACCATATCTCGAGACTCACTGGTTGTCTTCAAGCTTTGGAAAGAGCGAACGAGTAGATCTGCACTCAGAGCGTATGTAGAGATCAATAGTGCGCAGCGATCGAGCATCGCTCCAATGCTGAGCCAGCCTGCGTGGATGTTCGAAGATTGCGGGTCTACACTACCGAGGTAAGTGTTGACCTGAGCTGAGAGAACGCCAACGAGATCTCGTTCGGCGGCTCGTGAGATCTGAGAGTCTTCCGCTTTCTGTGGTAAACGTGGCGGTAGGATGACATGGTTCACGATGAACTTGAGGGACTCTGGCGGCAGAGCGGCCATGATCGTTGTTGCGTGAAGTGTACAACCGCTGTCGCGTGAAGTGTATGCGAGAGCGGCGGACTGGGGGATGTTGACGATGAGGGTGAGAAGTAGTGTAGAGGTACACTAAAGAACGAGGCGTTGCTGAGCGATTGAATCAATCAAATCTTAGGAGAAAATGCTGTTGGTGAGTGAGGTGATTGTATTGAGGTAGTGTTGGTTGGCAGAAAAAGAGGAAAGGTGATAGTTAAGGATGAAGTTCAAGTGAGCTAATTTGACTGTTCTTTTCAGGCAGCGTGCCGTTTTCCTAGCAATCCTGCCCGTATCAGTGTGCTTGTTTGATAATTGATTATGCATTTTGGTCAATGACATTCCTTTCATGGTTTCAGTCCAAAAGAACCCGGCTCTTGTCTATCAGGTGCGAGACACATCTGCAGCAAATCTGGAATCTTCCTACGATTTCGAGCTCATATTCAAGCTGATTCAAAGGGATCCTCACGCATAAAGCTTCCTCTCGTGATGTATAAGGAAGCTTTGGAAGGGAACAGAGCCTGAGTAGTGGGCTCTTGCAGCGAGCAAGCAGAATCACCAAGCCACGCAATTGAAAGAGTATACCCACACAGCATCAATCCATCACGTCTCCCCTTCTCCCCAACAGCAGAAATCCATCCCAGCCCACCCCTCTATCCTCTCCGCAACGCACCCAGCTCCATCCCCACGCGCCCATCCACCTCAGCAAATTATCACCTCGTGAGGTATTGAGTCACACCCTACCCCGCCCAACTCCCTCTTCTTGCTCTCCTCGAGCCCTCATACCTCTGACCCTATCCACGACGTTTCTCCTAACTCCAAATCCACGCTTCATAGTAGCGTTGCGAATTAGACCAGCGGAGTTGATCATGTTGAGGGAAATTCTCTCACCGACTCGGTGCAAAAGGCGGCCCGGATAACCTAGCACGCTAAGACCCATTTGGGCTTGGGTGTCCCGCCTTTTTTCTCCCATTTTTTTTTCTTTTTTTGGCGCGCAGTTTCGGCCCTCACATATTATCTCCAGTCACCGAAACTTCGTATGAATGTTGTTGCAGGTCTCAGCACCGGCGCGAGCCACGTGGAGAGGCATATGGAAGGTAGTCTTCCCAAGTGCAGCAAAGACCTGGAGTGAAAACGAAGGCATACAAGCGCGCGCGCGCAGGGAAGAATGCCATGCCTCCGGAAGAGATGGAATCGAAATAAAGAGCCCAACACTGGCGGAGAGTCACGTCCCTCTATGCGGAAGTGCCATATTATGCGACTGGTCAGCGCCCAGTCCCACTGTGGCGAGTAGTGTAGAGTAATGAAAGCAATCAATCGATTAGACCTCGCAATCGGATGGATAATCAAGCTCGAGGTCCTCCCACAAAAGCTCTTCTTTCCACGAAGCTCCTTTTCCTCATCTCTGTTGCGGACATCTTTGGCGCAACAGACCATCACCACCCTGCTCTCCGATCAAAAAAAAACACCACCTCAATTGAACAACAGACGCCGAAACCAAACCGTCCCTCGCGGTAAAAGCCAGCGGTCTATGAACCCGTTGACCTTCTCTTCAATCTCTTCTGGGCTAGGCGCCTGAACACTGAACAGTGCAGAGCAATTTCCCGTAGCCAGTAGGCCGCTCTGACCAGTCTCGAATGAAGGTATTGCACACACACACACACACACACGCACACACACGCACCCATACACGCACCGAATGCTATTTGGTGACAAACCCAACTGAGTTCATCGAGTCGGATTCGGGAACAGATATACATCCGAGAAGGAGTATGCGGTGTTACTAGCTGCGGCCGGGTAGAGGTCGAAGGATGATGGGTGACTTTTGACGCCGACTTGGGATTGGTTGATCATGTGGGACAGAGAGGCTGTCACTCGCTGCTTTATTAGAAGTTAAAGCAAAGACGTTGGCAGATTCGAGTTCCGACCTCCTATACACCAATCTTTCATTCGTCTTGCTACAGAACATGTACTCATACACCATCCCCAAACCATGCCCATCCATCATCAAAACCCCCCACCCGAGTATACAGTATTCCAATCTCAAACCTCCCATCAGGCCACATCGCCTCTTAACGCCTCAACCACCTCCACCCCAACACTATTTTACAGCATCGCAGCTCCCCCTGCAACAGCAGCCAGTCCGCCCGCAACGACCCAATCCGGCGCCATCATCGCGCCAGCGGCGGCTTTAGTCGCAGCCATGCTAGCGGAGCTGGAAGTGGCGGTGCTAGTCTTAGACGTAGCGCTAGTCGCGGAGGATGTTTCTGTTCGGACGCGGGGGGCGGATGTCAGTCATGGCTCCACTGCAGCGTTTGAGGAAGTGGAATGGAGAGGGGGGGGCATGTTTACGTGAGCTTGTACTCGAGCTTGTACTGGACGAGGCGGCCGCTACAGGGTCGCCGGCGCCTTCGTCGGTGCCGCCGCTGTCTCCGCTGCCGCTGGAACCGACGGGGGACTGCGGGGTTGCGGAGGCGAAGAGGAGGAGGGTGAAGGCGAGGAGGAGTTTGAGGAGGTGCATTGTGGGAGGTGAGGAGGGGGGGTTGTTGGATTGGTGAGTTATGAACGTTACGCAGGAGGATTGTTTAAGCAGAGGATATGGGCGAGGAGGCGTTTGCAGCTCTTAAAAGAGTGTATGAGGTCGCGGTGGATGGGTCAAGATAGGTGACGACAGGGGAAAAAAGAAAGTATTTCCATTTTCCGAACATGTCCACTATCATCAGCATATCTTGTACCAGATTTGGGATACTGGAAGATGCAGGTTCTGCTATCCTGCTCCTCTCAATTGGAGCGGAGAAAGCACGGGGACAAGAGTGCGATTCTGATAGGTTGCTGGCCTTGGAGTCACTAAGGTAACTGCTATCTTGGGCTGCTGACATAGCGAGATAGCTGCTTGTACGTCGACTCTAGACGACATTTGAGGTAGATCATTGTCGATCCACGTCACGTGCAATTGGGAGAAATGCATCCACTACCCAAGGGAGCAATCGAAATCATGTCATCCCCGTGTCATCGATTTCCTAATCTTGGCACCGGCGGGAAGCGGCGGGAGTGGCGCAACCTTAGATTCCTGCATCTTTTCGCTAGAATAATACCACATTACTTTAGTCGTAGTGCTTATAGCTTCAAACTCGGCACTTGCTCCGGTTGCTGCGGAGGAGGGGATCTTGCATACTGAAGTCGAGATCAAACTTTCATTCAATCGTGTATCCTTAAGTCAAGCTCCCCACAGTGTATTGAACAGGGAAATTGGAAGTGGAGGATATTGATCCAGACGATGAATGCTTCCCCATTGACTCGGACGGTGTTCTTTGAATAATTGAGACATCAGCCATGGTCTAAGCCAAGTCCGGGTACACATCGAAGAGAAGGGTAAGAGAAACAACAGGGCAAGCTATAAATATAGGTGGCATATAAGGATGGGTGTTTTATACTCACCCGAACAGAGTGGTGTGTTTGCTGCTGTAGGTAAGCTTATTATTGATCACCCCCCCGGAATCTTCACGAGTCGAGCTGGTTGCGTTGCGTACGTAGTCATGACATGTTTGTTGATGTGGTCAAAGTCAGATTCAATCTACTTTTCCATCCTTCATCTTGACATCAGTATTGCGTAAAAGCGTAAAAGTGAATCACTTCCAGACGGGCAAAGCATTCTAGAGAATAATGAGGAAACTGAGTTGTAGTCGTACATTTTCCCGACCAGCTTACCATTTTAAACGACAGCGCGATCACTGTATAAAGTGTTTTGGTTGAATATAATTGCTCAATCAGCATTAGCATTCCTCACACTGGCGTAGCATTCTTGCTGATGTGGCGACTTATATATTCTGTGGAGGGGTGGCTTCAAAAGTTCTGGCGGCCAATCTTTATTTCCCCGCACTCCCTCCTCTTTTATCTAGGACCCTCCCTTACCTAGCAGCATCAACCTCCCGAACCTTCTGCGGCGAATCATATATCTTCCTCGTCGCACTAATACATGCTATGACTGTAGCCATCAAAAGGTGTGGGGCGTGCAGCTCCTTCGTGTCTTGAGACGGGCGAGCCAGCTGCACTTGCTGACACCTACATTTCAGAGCTTACGATAGTTCACCTCCTCCGCTCCTCCCTAACCCTACCAAATGTCATGATGTCAATTTCAAGAGGAAAAAGGACGCGGAAGCTTATGCACAAGCCTGAACGATGGAGGCAAACAAACACACATGAGGAAGCCACGGGTGCGGGGAGGCCAGACACTTTTATATCCTCCATCCCCTTCTCCTGCAGGCACCGGTCTTGAAACAGTCAACACCCAAAGATTTCGTTCACCGAGATACAGACCACTGAAGTCAGTAACGCCAACATGCGTCTCACTCTTGCTTGTCTAGCTACTCTCCTCGCCTCGGCCCTGGCCGTTCCAGTTGAGAAGAGAGCCAACACCCTGCCACCAGTCGATAGCGCTACCGACGAGTCCGTCCTGCAATTGGCTCTCTACCTCGAACACCTTGAGCTCGCTTTATACACCGGCGGGTTTGAAAACTTCACAGATGCTCAGTACACTGCTGCTGGCTTCCCCGCTGGCTTCCGCGAGAACGTTGGCGTGATTGCTTCGGTAAGCTCACCCACAACGTCACCCTCTGCAGAAGTAGTAAAGCTAACGGGAGCCTCTGATAGCATGAAGCAACCCACGCTGCTACCATCAGCGCCATCCTCGAGAAAGCTGGCTACACCCCCGTCCCAACATGCAGCTACAAATTCCCCTACAATTCTCCCACCTCCTTCGTCGACCTAGCGAACATGATCACCTCTGTCGGTATCGGTGCATACCTGGGAGGCGCGGAACTTCTCACGGATGACCCTGTCCTAGAAGTCGCTTCAGCCAGCATCCTTACTGTTGAAGCCCGCCATGACGCATACCTCCGAGCCGGTGTCGGTGCCTCGCCCTTCCCAACGTCCTTCGACACCGCTCTCACAGCTGTCTTCGCCTACAACCTCGCTCAGATGTTCATCGTCGAGTGCCCCCAGCAGCTACCCATCCAAATCCTTCCCAGGCTAACCCTCGAGTCACCCACGCCACCTTCAAACCTCCAGCCTCCGACTCCTGCCGGAACCCTGCTCAAATTCACGTATGATCCGTCAACATTCTTCGTTCAGGTTGCTCCCAACACTCCGCTTTACATCGGCCTGATCAATATGGTGACGAACATCACCTACACCGAAGTTACGAGCTGCGGTACTGGTTGTGCCACCATACCCGTGCCCGAGGGAGCAGCTGGTGCGGCATTTGCCGTGCTCACGACCTTCCCCACTGCGGATGCCTTGACGGAGGATCAGCTGTCGAGTTTCGGAACTCTTGCTGGCCCGGCGGAGGTCATCCTATCCTAAACCGAGACGAACAGTACTACGTGAAATCGGCGGGTGGCAGCAGTGATGTCTGAAATGGGGCAAAAGCGTGCAGTTTGATGACAATGCAACGATATGTACATAGCATTAATTCTAATGCCTAATTTGGTAATACAAGGCGAGTCTGCAACTATTTTCAAGGCCGTAATGCAACAGTTCAAACAGAAGCTCTCCTCTCCAACGAACAGACTGAACCCTCTGAAAAGGGTGATTGATTGATTGATTGATTTATTCATACTACCCTGAAGTTAGACCCTTAGTGGGCCAACTATGCGAGATGTGCAATCTATCTATCGAATCTAATTGAC
>NKYR01000117.1:0-121619 GCA_003184365.1 Evernia prunastri
AATTATATGTTCTTTCCCTTCCAGCTTCGGTCCCCACTCCGTTACGAACTCAAGACGTTCCTCTTTCATTTCCGGTGTCAACAAAGACTTGTAACGAGGTGGATATCGACCATATCCAGTCCTAACAAACGCAGAGTTGATAGCTGACTTAGAGACCATAATCCCAAGTTCTCGAGCAATTCTGACCCAGGGCTTGCGACGTTGGAATTTGTTCTTAGTGACATGTCTGACTAGCTGCCGTTGCTGCCTCTCGTTAATTGCTAGAGATCTTCCTGATTGAGGACGTCGTTGATAAACCTCTGAAGATAATGGGTTAATATTCTCCTTTTGCGCGTCTCCGACGCGTTTGAGAACATTTGCCACTGTTTTCTTATCGCAATGATACTGCCTTGCAAGCTGACGATTGGATGTATGATTCTCCTTCTTAAGCTCTATCAGGGCCCCTCGTTTGACCTCCGGAAGGTCTATTGCGCCCTTGGTACGTCCCATAATAATGTAGGTATTTGAATGGTTTTGGTGAGAAAGTCGCGAAATACGCGTTTTGCGGCAAAACCTCGGGTGGGGATTAATTAAAAAAAAAGTCTGTTGTACTTGCCTCTCGTGTCTGCTCGTCACGCTGCGTATCTGGCAGTGCTAGTAACTGCTTTATAGACTTATCGCCTGTTCGCGACTGAGACATGAAATTCGAATGCGTCATTCATGACTTTAGAGGTTGAATTACCCATGGTATTTTCCTTTAATCCGGGAATGACGGAAGAGATGAGAACTTTCCATTCTCGATGAAAGCTAAGACAGAGCTTCTCAGACGGAGGTTCGAGCTGGATGGGACCCGAATGCATTTCCTGTCACTCAAAATGGAATATGGGGCGCAGGTCCGCGAGAACAGAGGGGAGTCTCCTGAAGCCCTACTTGGGCGTGCTGAGGCACGGGGATGCTGAGCGCACGAAGGTATTCGATCTCAGGGACAATACGTACGCGAGCTTGGCTGTCCCCATGGCTGCGCATCGGCTCGATCAAACCGGGATTTGAGTCGGTGTTCATTCGGGTGTGCGGAAAGTTGGCGTCTTCTTTCCATGATGCCGTAGATCGATAAGCACTGTGTCCTCGGCATAACCACTTCATGGAAGTTTGGTGTAGCGGTTGCTCCTTGTGGCCGTTTGGGTCGCTTGGAGGAAGAAGAAATCATGTCTGATGAGTGCTGTGGGGTAGGCTTTAAGCTCACACTGACCTTCCTCCTCTTCTCTCGAGAACCATTCGTAGCATTGAGAAGTTCATTGCTGTCTGGTGTGTCGAAGTCCATCACGGAACACGTTATACATGATCAGTCATGATCATGTCTATACACTCCTTCCCTTTCTGTGTCTTCACGTTTGGTCAGTCCTCACGTATTATCCTACAGTCATCAAAACAGCTGAGACCGTGTGGATGTTGTTGCGGTCTCAAAATCGGCGTTAGTAGCTACCTGGAGAGGTATATGTAGTGCCCTCTGTCCTAAGAGAAGTCTCATGCTTGTTTAGCTAATACTGAAGTACAATGCGGCTATATGAAGACGCGCGCGGGCAGGAAAGAATGCCATGTCTCTGGAAGAGATGGAATCGAAACAAGGGTTTAACATCAATGGAAAGCCCGTATAGATGAAGCTCCCATCAAGACACGAGTCTCCTGATCATCGCGTCCATGACACGAATCACGTCCCTCTATGCGATATTGCTCTTCTAAGCAAAGTAATCCCGAACAGCGAAACCCCCTACGCAAAATTGCGGGCGATCTCTCGAGCATAAACAGGTGCATACTCGATTTCAAAAGCGGATGCAGTCTGCTTTATAATGCTATCTCGAAAAAGGCTCAATGGGTGATGCGCTCGGCCGAATACCACGCACCCATTTTCTGCGAGTTTGCCAGGTGCCCTGACATGCCCAAAAGTATTGAATGGGTATATCTGCTGTGTACGATCACATTTGCAGCCAGACGAGGTCATACTACTGCATGGGTCGAACAAATTGGAGCCTTGGTGCCACTGGAGCTTTCCGGAGGTTAGATACTGGCGATCGTGTCTGTGCCCAGCTTTTGCGTAGAAGTTTTCTAGCATTGGGACGTTAATCGCAAGGAAATCCTTGTCTTTCGGTAGGCTTCTCCATGCCTGACACAGTCCCTCCAAACCAGATTTGGGTCTGATGACTTCACCCAACCCACTAGCAAATAACACCACTGCATCAACCTCTTTGATCAAGTCATGCCATCGTCCAGCAGTTTTCTTAAGAACCTGTGCCTTGTGTCTGAAGTGCCTATCCTCATCAGCAACAGCTCTAAGCTCCCAGCCATACAAAGTGCTCTGCCATGTCGGATGTACTGCTATGCCAGGGGCAGCTTGTGTCGTTGCTTCTCTCTCCATGAGACGGTCCAAAATCGACCAAGTATCCAGTATAGCGTCTCGAAAGCAATATTCCTTTTCTTCATTCGATTCACAATCGAACAGCTTTAGTGACTTATTCTTAATAACAGCTTCCCTAGCAGCACGTCTCTGACTAGAAGGATTCAAGGGAGAGATCTGCACTTTGTTCCCACCGACAATGAAGGGCTTTATATGATTTCGTAAACATATGGTGTGCAGTATGACTCCGAGGGCAGGAACTAGCCAAGCTCTTCGGTCCTTCTCATCGTAAAGCACTATTGGAAGATTCTCTGCGCGATCAATAGTCTTTTGAAACGGCTCCTTTTGCGAGTAGTGAAGCAAACCGTCTTTTGCACCCAATGCGATATTCACCTGAGCATACACTATCTTCGACACGCCTAGAGTCCCACCGGTGAGCCTTGGGGATGGGCTAGCTTCTTACGCCTTAGACCAATCAATGCTTTCGTAGTCGGCGTCCGCCGTTGCAAGGTGTGTCTCGGATTCTTTCCACCATCCAAGGTACGCACGTGTAGACCCGAGCGTGACGTAGTCTAGGTCCTTCAACAAGACTCGTCCCGGGCACTGGGTTACTTCACGATACGAGATTCGATCATCGCCCCTGGCACGTATCAAATGCCATTGGACAGACCATTTGTGGCGTCTGACGGGTACAATCAAGGCCGAATATCCTTTCAACACCAAGCCATCTTCGAAGTCTATTGCGTGTCTTGCGCCACCAAGTGCGGCCATCAAGTCTAGTGGAATTTCGAGTCCCACTTCGTGATTATCTCTGCGAGTCGTCGGAAACCCGTAGGCAATGACAGGGTTCGTGAAAAGTGGAAACCAACAACTCCTGTCTTTCTCAGCAGGTGACCTCAGGTCAAACGTGATATCTAGAATCGCCGAGTCAACTCCACTAGCTTTGGAAATTCTTTCCAGCTGTGATTCACGATATTGAATTTGACCGTCTCCGGACGTTCGGAGTGCGGCCCCCATCCATGCCAATTGCTGGACGGCGTCCACAATGATGCCAGAAGTTCTGGACTTAATGATGAGAAAAACTTGGCCCCGAGTAATTTCGAACGCAAGCTCGGCGCGACCCAAGGGTGCATCTACTGTAGCAACAGTTCCATTATCCGTAGTGACAGCAACAGTCGAATACGACGTGTATGTAGGGCTGTCCAAAGCATTCTGCAGAGCGTCCAAAACCTCTGAACCATGTGCCGGCCAGGTTTGTCTTATATACTCTGAGCAAGTCGTCGCTTGAGCGTGTTGTGCAAATCCACTTATTGTGATAATTGGACCCAAATCTGTATTTGGAAACTCATCATCACGAAATTGATCCTTCATGAAACCCAAGATATCCCATTGGACCTTGAGCGAAGCACAGAGATGACCGCCTTCGCTCATTGACAAAGTTTCGATTACTTGCGATCTTATGCTCGTCAGCTTTTCTTTTTTCACATGGTGAGACACTGAATCCAGCAGTGTTTCAGTTCCGGCAGGGATCGATTTCGTCGGATACCTCTGCTCGCCCTCAACGCGAACCCTAGCGCGGTCAAGAAAGCTCTCTTCCAGTCGCTCATGCACACTTTCACCATCTGCGCAAGAACTCAACTCGGTGTCTTTATAAAACAGCATTTCCTCTTCGTCTGATGCAGTAACAGTGCGCTCCTCAGGTCTGACGTTATCGGCATCCAATGCTTCGGGCATCATTGCGTCTGAAAATGGATCAAAGACCTTCATTCCAGCAATTCGCTGATCCAGCGGATCTTGATACATATGCGGCGGCTGTAGGTTCCTTAGAGATATTGTAGCTTCCGCTGACGTTCTTCCAGGGGCATCGTCGCCTGACGGAGGCACGCTTTCCTCTCTTGCTGTGGGATTCCTATTTGCTCCCATGTTTTGCATGGGCGTGATCTGGTTCTCCGAAACCACCGCAAGTGGTGCTCCAAGTGATGCAAGGCTTGAAAAAGGTCCCCCATTCCTTCCTCCACTTCCTCCACTTCTTCCAGTTTTCCCCCTATAGTGCTCCTTACGGGGATTTTCTCCCTTAGAGCCGCGCATGTCGTACGGCCGCCATGGGTCTAAAGCAGAGGAACGTTGAGGAACGTCATTATTGGGACTTCGCTGATTGCTGTTGAAATGGATTGTGCTCCGTTGAGGTGTATGATCAGACTAGAATCGGGATTAGTCGTGAGGTCTGCCATGACTTGATTATGCCTTACCCTGTGACTGCGCATGATGTGTATGAAGTAGACGGAACCTTATTGTTATGCGGATTACGGATTTTGTAATATATTCATGCCCTCCGTATCCAAAACTTAGATCTCTTCTATATTGTAGTTGCAAGTCGAAAGTAAGTATAAAGAGTTAGGAATTAGTGATGAACAATGGTACAGCAGAAGAAGTAGAGAGGCTGTGATTAGATGTACGGGGCTACCAAATGGTCCAAAGGGAGGGCCCACCGAGATATATGGCCATCGCAAGGTCTGTGGGGGAGGGCAGCCGTGTCAGACGCTGAGGCTGTTCTTCCTGCGCCCTGTTTTGGTGGCTTAGTGATCATCATGCACAAGGCTAAAACCCGCATCTCAGGTATCCAATTGCGATGGAGCATGGCGGACTCGCTTCCTTCCCATTCGCTTTTCTTGGGATGTACTGTACGTAGTACACAGTATTCAACCACGCACAGAGCCTGACGCTTGTGGGGGCTGTTGATCGCATGCTGTGCACGGCAAGGCCGCAAGCTTTAGCTCCATTCATCCTAGAAAATCGCGCCGAATCATCTCGACTGCCATTTACATGTCGCTCAGCCCTCGCTCACCGTAAAAGCCCATGATGTTGTCATTGAGGCGATCTTGCATGCCGACAGCAGACTTTGGTATCTCTCGGTCTCAGCTGTTTGGCAATGATGATGTTCATGTTCCGTCCTGCACTGGAAAACAACCCTAGGTTCTGTTCGTTTGGGTCTCTTACATCAGCCACTGTTTCCGGATTAATTGATTCAAGAACGAGAGAACTTGTGAGCTCGAGGTTACTCACAAATCGTCGGCGGCAGAATGCCAAGAACTCGGGACTACTACTGACGACCGTTGAGGTTACCCGCTTATAACCGGTAATGTAACGTGGCTAGAGGTAGTAGATTTTTAAATACATCACTTCCCATCGCTTGCGTTTGAACAGTCTTGTGATAAGGGTCGTTTCGAAGCTTTTGATCCATAACCATCGAATGCATGGGAGGCATTCGTGAGCACAAAACTGTACATCTGATTCAGCGCTGTTGTAGGTACTTTGTCTCAAGCCTTTCACTGATGGACGTGTTGTTGCCGATATAGTCGATCTTTCCCTCCATACATAATCCATCACGGTGGCTTTACCCTCAAACCGTTAGGCTAGACTTGTTCTTGACCTTGTAGGGTTTACATCCTTTGCCGGAATTCCTGGTTTCGGATTGTCAATTGGACGAGGGGTTTCGGACCTTATCAGTTGCACCCGGTGAAATGATCCGTCAGCTGGACTTGATACGTTGATGCATGGCAGTTGGGAAAGATTCTTCCCTCGAAGAAGGCGGTGGGGCTAGGTGAGCATGCGTCGTGGTGAGCCAGGTCGAAGCCGAGAAGCCGATAAACACGGTTTCAGGTGATTGATCCTCGATCTCCCAGCGTGACCGCATTCCATTTTTGGCAAAGGTAGATTGTGATTAGCCCGATTTTGATACTATACATTTATCCATCAGTAAGACAATAGGTATTCGTCCCAGACAGTGAGGGTTTACATGACTGACCACTGTCCTTCTAGGCTGGATAGACATAATAGCGCAAGCTGCGGGCCATCAATCGGCCACAACGCTACCAGAACACAGCACCACCCCCCTATTCAAAGGACTGGTACTGTTCCACCAACCTGCAATGACGCATCAGCACCATCGGCGCCTGCACGTGAACCTACTCCTGTTTCGAAGCCGTTTTCGTCCACTGCCATATCCCGAGTAACGATCAAGAACACTTCGCGTATTACTAACTACTTACTACCAGTCCTCTGCAAGATACTTCCCTTGCCAACCTATATGCTTAAGACCATCCACCCGATTCTTCACTCACCACCGCCAACACGTCTAAACCCCGACTTGCTCACAAACCCTCAAGGATTCACCGTCTACCTCCACTCCGCTCCGCAGGCTACTCAATGCTCCGACAACGTCTGAAGCTCTCACTCCCACTTCCACATCAGCGGCCATGAATTCGCCGTCTTCGCCGCTTTCTTGCAGTGACGCGACATCGCAGCGCGAAAACAGTGGTCTGACGACTACGCCAAGATGGCCTACGAGGCGCTCGCTGGTAGGGAGAGTTGCCGCGCTAGGAGAGATGGCGGCGCTGGGCTTGGGGTCTTGTAGTCTGCGGCTAGGAGAGGGAATGGGGGGAATTTTGTCAAGGATCAGACCCCGCAGGATCGGGAAACTAGAGATGCTCACTCTCAGAGGGGGGCGGGTTTAGGGAGAGCTTGACAGTCTACAGGTGTACGCTATCGTCAATGATTGGCGCTGCGGCGCTGGTATCCATTCTTCGTGCTCAATAGCCTGTTGCACCACTTCCCCCTCCTCCTCTTCCCCCGTCCTTCCTCTTCTCCTCCGCCTCCTCACCCCAATAACCAAGAACCACATCCTCAAACTCCAGATCACAGCCCCTCCCTTACTGACAGCAAGTAGAATTTTCCACTTTTCGCTCCAGTGGGACTGGGGGTTAGTCGGTCGCATGGCAGAGTGCTCTCGCGCTACATGATTATTTCGCATATTTCGCATAGTGGGCCTGCAGGCCTGCAATATCGCATAGCATGGCAATATCGCATAGTGGGCGTGTTTTCGTGTCAGGCACGCGTTGGTCAGGAGATTCATGGCTTGGTGGGAGCTCTATTTATCTGGGCTGCCCACCCAATGCTCCCAATGGTCCGCCCCCAAATTTACAACTATTAGTCCAGACCGTCCAACTGAACCGTCTAGCTAGACGGTTTAAAGATTTTATGAACCGTCCAGTGGACCGTCCGATTTTCAAATGGGACGGTCCGGACTAGTAAGTTCATTTCTCTTCAATTATTGATAGATTTTTCAAACTATCGATAGATTTTAGCAAAATTCTTGAAAGAAATAAAATATTGACTAGCCTATTTAGATCTAGATCCAAATTTTCTCGACTAATAATAGACTTCTTAGTAAGACTCTTAAAAAGAAAAACTTCACTAGCTATATTGAGAGATATCTTGACTAAATTTGTGTTAGTGAGCTGGACTGACAGTCCGGACTGTCCAAAACAGTCCTAGACGGTTTAGACAGGTGGACTGTTTGCATAGCCTCAGTCCAGACGGTTTAGGCCTCTTGGACCAACCGTCTGGACCATTGGGAGCATTGTGTCCACCAGTGTCGGGCTCCTCATTCGATTCCATCTCTTTCAGAGCCATAGCATTCTTTCCCTGCCAGCCCGCACCTGTAAATAGCTTCATTTTTTCACTCCAGGTATAGCTAAACAAGCATTGGAAGTTTTCCTAGCACTGGGGGGTCTACATATGCCTCTTCAGGTAGCTAGCCCCGGTGTTGGGACCCCGCAACACATTTGCACTGTTTTGGTCTCTACATGATGACAGGCGAAGACTAAGCGCCGCTCGCCCATATTCGGAAAGCACGGAAGAGTTGGACTTTGCTCACGAGCAGTGTCAGTGCACGATGCCGGGCTTCTAACGCTCCAACTGACCTCTTCAGTGCATCTCATCTTACGCAACCGCCAGGTACCCGGGGTACAGCGCGCGCTTTAATACCGTTTGCATGGTGATGGATGCATGGGGAGGGGGCTCGAAGAGTGACATTGTGGGCTGGGTTTTGCGGGTGAGTAGGTGCTAGGCTTTTGTCCGTTTGGGTGAGAGAGCGGGGTTGTCTTGATTACTTACTCTGCCGTAAGAGTGCAGATTACAGGGTTGCAGTTGTGGTTGGTTGAGGTTGGGGAGAGGCTGTTTTCTCGAGCTACATGATTCGAGCCGCATCATCAGTGTGGAGGATGGGGGTTCGAGAGTCGAACGTTTGCATATCTGGCTGTAGGGTAAAGCTTACGAGGTTGTTCCGTCTACTCCAGACCTCAAATTTTAGTGGACAGCGTCGATGGTCAACGGCACAGAATCTGATTGCTCCTTTGCGGGCTTATGTGCCCCGCGCCAACTAAAGAAAAAGGGCATGAGAATTCAGATCTGTCGCTAGCATGTGTGATGCAAGGCACACGCATCTGGTAGGAACAAACCCTGTCGAGGAAAGCTGTCGTGTGATAAGATTTTGCCGCCAAAGGCAAAGTTATATCCATGCCGAGCCCTCCATGGGAACCAAGACGATTGTCCGAGCGTTCAAGCGTCAGCACTACTATGAACGCAAACGTACTGGTGCTTGAGATAGAGTTGCCGAGTTGATCTGGGAAAGCGTCGCTATACCGTCAACGGTGCCATTGGATGTACCGTTGGTCGTACCATTTGCGGGTTCATGATAAGTTACGAAAGGACCCTGATAATTTCCTGGGCGGTATAAGGGGTCATTGTCCGAAGTTGAGCTTGAGCTCGCGGCTGACGGAGGCCCTGTCTGGCAGCCCCAGGTGCTTTTGCCGCTAATATTGGTTGTGGTGGCGGTTACTTCGATGCCACCAGAGCATGTGCAGCCTATGGACGTGATCGCTTTGAAATTTGGGGGAAGGGTATAGGTGAAGGTCTTGGCACCGAGGACTTGCAGCCTGGGAGTTGCTGAATACGTCTCTGTCCATGTGTTGCTGGTGTATTATGGGTCAGCTGGGGTGAGTTGTTTGATGAATGTGAGTACTTACGTGATTGTGGAACAGCCTGTAGTCGTGGTGGGGCTTGTCTCGGGTATATTGAGAGTGTAAAGGGTGAAGGAAGGTTGCTAGAAGCCATGTAGAGGTATATGGAATCACTTGGCTGCCCAGAGAGTGTCTCGTATGAATTCTCATTGAGGCATTCGCAGGCTGTACTAACAGTGCTAGTGGGAGCCGCGGTATGAGAAGGGTGTGCATCCGGGGCAAGGCTCCCGATAGTCCGCCCCCACTTTCTGGACTATTAGTGTGGACTAGTCTACAGACTGGTAGTCCATGGACGGTCTGACATTTGGACGGACTGTGTATAGACTAGTCCACTAATAGTCTGAAGGTGTACTGGATTTTTTGTTGATAGCCGATTTTGTAGTGAATATCTGAGTATGCCCTAGTAGCGAGCAGAGAAGAAAATATCTCACATTAAGACGGAGCACCATTATTCGATAACAATATCATTATGACACTCAGCGACAACGAATCTGAGCTATCAGAGGCTCTTACTGCTACTACCACTTCATTTCAGGGCAAAGAACAAGTCTGCAGAGTATCATCATTGAGTTATTGGAGTGTTTAAAATCATGATTCCGACTGGGCATATTTACGAAGCAAGATCTACACGCTATTATTGGTACTATGGAAGAAGGAGCTATGGAGGCTTTGGATGACTTGAGGGCAGCGATGGACTAGTCCGTCAGACTAGTCTAAAGCAGTCCGACCGTCTGACTATTTGGACGGACTGTGGACTGTCTGTATAGCTTCATTTTAGACTAGTCTGGGCGTTTGGACGGACTAGTCGGACTATCGGGAGCCTTGATCCGGGGAAAGCCAGCAAGGGCGAGAAATACACTTGTTGCTGCTGCAAAAGTGGCAGACTGTCGAATGTAGGAGCGTACACGGTCGCGGTTGGTTTATTATCTTACTTTGACTTGTCGTGAACTGAATTCCGTCTTTTCCTGCTTTGATCCATTATAAGTAAAGATGGAGGAATTTGCTCAAATTATTGGTTGAGTCGCGCACCCCTCTCCCCCATCTGGGATGAAATACTGATCACTGCAATCATGAGCATACCCTCCTAGGTTCCCAGTCTACTAGCAGGGACCAACATGTGCTTATCAACGTCTTCGAACGCCTACCCTCACTACCGGAAATATACAGCATTAAGTCTTAAAACCTCGAAAAGTCTTTGCATCTTGTCCAATTCTATCGGGCTGACATAGGGCTAAGAAGGCTTTGCAATCAATCATGTGGCTCATCATGCTACCCTCATTGATCACTATTGTCGCTCTTTCTACTCCTACGTATCCAATATCGAAGATAGACTTCGACCCTAATACATGCACCACTGACGATATCAATTTTCTGACAGCCGAATTCCAGGATTCTATATCTTTGATCGGACTGGTTCGTGGATTTCCTAACGGTCCTACTTTTGACCGAACGATATTGCAATACGTGCAGTACCTCTTTGGTTTCAACCGAGATACAGGACCGCATGGCGAAACGAACTTCTCGCCGGTGAATTTCGTTACTTGGATGTACAGCGGAAGGAGCCCGGAAGCCCCCAATGTATATGGGCTGTTGGCCTTTGATGATGTCGTTGTCTCAGAGGGTGAGGCTGCGGAATTCCTAGACGTCGTAAGTATTTTCGCTGAGACCGGTACGATGGTGTCTAGGTGCTCTTGTCCACGCTGATCGCACAATCAGGTTGTAATGTGTAGCCCTGCCCAGTTCAGTACAACACCGGAAACAATTGACATAGTACAAGCGGACGGGTCTACCTACTTGGATACATTCTATTGGGACAGTTGTAAAAACAAATCCAAAACCGTTTTGCCATCTTTCGCTGGCTGACTCGATCGCGCCCTGATGTTCAGATTATGAGATATGGACCGCCACCACTCTCGTGGATCCTTGTCGCGACGGGGAGATCAAACCGATCATGATGGGCATCTCCCCAACCAAGTCGTTACCCAGCGTCATGACTTTTTGCCCGTGGTATCTAGAGGCCGCGAGGACCGCCCGAATTCCCGACATTGAACTACTGACACATTACACCGGACAGCGATTGATCTCTTACCCAGCATACCCACTGATTGGTGAAACCCTTATTGATGTCTACGTTATGATCAAACATATTATCATATTTGGGGTGTGCACTGTTTCATTACACTCACAGCGTTCTGCTGGCTAATACACGCTCCTCTCAGCTCGTCAATACCTGGCAGGGCGCCGGAGGTTCCAGCGACCTAATCACAGAAATCAGCATGACTGACATTGCATCTGGTTCGTCAAAGCCAACATCCCGCTCAAAAGAAGTGGGCCCTCTAATGCGGTTGGGAGATTTAGGCTGGAGTGCTTGCAGGGGCATCAGTCAAGTTCAAGGAGCCGGAGGCCCCGAGAACAACCGAGAATCCTACATGTTTCTCGCCCTCCCTACATTTGAGTGATCCTGGTCCGAATGTGGTTGAGTTGGTTCTTTTTGGCTGACTGCCGCCGTTAGTGGTTGACTTGTGGCAGAGCATGGACATGAGTTTCGAGGCGGATGGGAATCGTTATGAGCATTCCGCGGTAGTCCAAACTGAGGAAGTGATTTCACCATGGACCTTGGGTCGCCGTTGGATGGCTCCGACTCGGACTGATTGCCCCCGAATGATACTGGGCAGAATCCATACTGCAAGCTCTGAATCCTTGACTTGCATCTAATAGGAGAACGATCGTCTGATGATGCTGGGCTCTAGATTGATCACAAGGACAATCATAGAGACTTGGTATCGAAGGTGGATGGCGCTTTGCGCTAGGGGTGAAATCCGTCTGCTCCTTTTCAAAATGCACACAGTCCTAGACTATCCACTGCGCGCTATTGACCACTCGATTTCCTTGGTCCCGCTGTGCCAACGGCGTTCCATCAGCGAGTGTCCCGAACCTTGTTTCGAGGTAGGCAAGAAGACCTGTGCGTGCCCCACCGCGACCTTACTCCCCCTCTGTCATACCGGGCATCACTCTTGAATCCGCTCGGGTCTTACGCTAGGGTTAAGTGAGCACGGATGAGAGATACACTCTCACATCACCACAGACTGCCCCACTTGGGTGGAAAGATGCGCACACCATGCGAGCACCAGCTACGCAGAACACTTACCCCCCTCCCCAAGACAGATTCATGATGCATTATCTGTCCGTCTTGTTGTTCATCTCAGGCCACTATGTTATCTTCCGTCCTGCACATGCCACGATGGTAGAACCTCCCTAACCCCACCGCCTCAATCGGGGTGGCCCTGCCTAGAAATTCATGCTCATGAAATCCCTACCGCTCTCTACCGACCGAACCCAACTTCATGTGAACCACAAGCCGCGTCTAGCGCGAAAAAACTCCCCCGTCCTGAACCCTGAAGCCCCTGCGTTGCGACACCGCTCCACCGCTCTCACGTCCGAAGCATCCGTAGCATTGCCGCGTCAGCGTCAAGGATTTCTGACATCATTCTGCCACGCTTGTGTATGTTGGGTCGCCGCAATGTTAGCAACGATGCATGGTTCGTTGTAGATTGATATCTATCTATTGGCAGGGTCAGTAGCTGCGATTGCCTGGCTGGGCTTCGGGCTTTTCACGGATTGAAATGGGATAGGATGTTATGGGATTCAAAGGGTTGGTATGTCTACTTACTTACTCCCCAAGTTACCAGCAGCGCTGTGCTGTCTTGAAGATTCCTTTCGCGCCACGGCGTTGTCATGTGACTGCGAGGATCGCATAGCATAGGGGTGCTAGACAAGATATAAGATGCTGCAGCTATCTGATTCTGCCGTCAACGGCCATGGCTGAACGAACGAAATCAATAAGCGAGGCAGCAAGAACCCTCTCTTCCCCGGCTGCTACTGGCTTACTAGATCTACGTCTTCACCCACCTCCGCTTTCCAACTCCGGCGTGTCCGCAAAACAAACCTTCGCCATAACCCCCGGATACCGCTCCCCACTAACCACGCACCCCTCCGCCGCCTCCCTGACCTCCCCCACCTCCCCCTCACTCAACCTCACCGCCAACACCCCCAAATTCTCCTCCAGGAACCCCACCTGCTTCGTCCCCGGGATCGGAAGCACATCCTCCCCCTGCGCCAGCAGCCACGCGAGCGCCAGCTGGCCCGCCGTGCAACCCTTGCGCGCCGCGATCGCCGCGAGCCGGTCCACCAGCTCGAGGTTCCGCGGGAAGTTCTCGGCGGAGAAGCGGGGCATGATCTTGCGGCGCCAGTCGTCCGGGTGGAGGTCGGCGGGGCGGCGGTACCGGCCCGTGAGCATGCCGCGTCCGAGCGGGCTGTAGGCGACGGTGGCGACGCCGAGCTCGCGGCAGGTGGCGAGCAGGTGCGTGCCCGAGGCGCGCTCGACGTCGAGTGTGAAGGGGGAGTATTCGATCTGGACGGCGCGGATGGGGTGGATGGCCAGCGCGCGGCGGAGGGTAAGGGAGGAGCATTCGGAGAGGCCGAGGTGGCGGGCTTTGCCGGAGTGGACGGCGGTGGCCATGGTGGAGACGACGGTTTCGACGGGGACGCTGCCGTCGAAGCGGTGGCTGCGGATGATGAAGGGGCTTGTGAGTTCATGGGTTGCGGTGGTAGGTGGGGGAGAGGGAGGGAGGGAGGAAGGGAGAGAGCCGACGAACCAGTACCAGAGATCGACGTAGTCGGTTTGCAACCTTTTCAGACTCCCGTCGATGGCGTTCCGGATGTATTCGGGCTCGTTGGAGAAAACGCGCGTGCCGTCTGCGAGGCCTTTGACACCGAATTTGGTCGCTAGGAAGACCTTTCATCGTTTCCCTCAGCATCTCACACACACACTCTCTCAAATCGGACCGGGAACAAAGCCAAAGCATACCTGATCGCGCTTCCCCGTCCGCTTGAACCACTTTCCAATCAACTCCTCGTTATCCCCGTAACCCTCTGGGCTGTCCGTCAGCGATAAACCTATTCTCTCGTTCCAACGCCAAAGGAAATTGAAAAGGCCAAAAAAAAAAAAAAAAAAAAAAAAAAAAAAAAAAAAGAAAAAAAACTCACCGGCGGTATCCCAGAACGTGCACCCCATCTCGAACACCTTATCCAGCAACGCCAAGCGCTCCTCATCCTCGACCGCCTCGCCGTACAGCGCAGCTACGCATCCAGTCATCAGTCACCGCTAGCTCGCGCTCTCTAAACCGGTACAACAGGAAGAGAAAAACTCAACATCCAGCATAAGAACCTGAAAACCCTCATTCCCCTTCCCTATAGAATACGAAATCAACATCGGGAAACGAGACCAATCCACTCACACAACCCCATAGCCCCATACCCCATCGCGCTCACCCACGGTCCGTCCTTGCCCAACTGTCGCGTCGGTAGCGTGGCCATTCCGTTCGCTTTGGTCTCATTATGCCGAGGAAGCGAGAGGCAGTTATCGCCAGCAGTGATCACCTATCTGTGTATTTGTTATCAGATCTCGAAACTATATCTACCTCGCCAGGAAATCAACGACACTCCTACGAGACGTGTTACACTCACGCTATGAATACCGGAACCGAGTGTGTGTGAGAGAGAGTGTGTGTGTGCTCGCGCGTGTGTATTTGTGTACATATGTGAAGAAGGGATCAGAAACCGAAAAACGAAGTACGCATGTACCTCATCTCCTCCTTAAGTACCTTCCCATATACACATAAACCCCCAGTGGCCCCCCACGCTCGAGCTATATAGAGCCAACGGACGGAATTAACAGGCTCGTTGCCGGCTCGGCGATAAGATCCGTACCCCGACCTTATCTCCATGAGGGCATTCGCGAAAAAGAGCACCGGCACTCTAAGGGGAAGGTTGTCAGTGGACAGCCATGATACAGGGTAGATTAGCATGTGAGCGTAGCTTGCTTGCTTGACTTTGTGGGCGATATACGTTTATCTTGCTGCAGGCTTCTATCTATAGATTGTTATTAATCTTCGTGTCAAATCACCCTCGCGATTGCACTGTCGATGTTTTTTTCATGTGGGCGACGACGTATGCGATGATGGTCTGGCGGTCTTGGAAGAGTGACGAGTGATTCTTAGCAGACCTTTTGTCTCTTTTTCGTTTTTCCTTTTCCTTTCCCGCTTTTTTTTAAGTACCTTGTCGAGGCAAGCCTAGAGTACTTCACGCAATTCTTTTACAATCCCTACTATTCTACCAGAGGCGGATTCTGCTGACGCCGTGTGGCATGGCAGGGACGACATACACGTTCACCAACCCCTGAAGCGCCCCCCCCCCCCCCACCCTCTCGTTCCTCCATCGTCATCGCAACCTACAAGTCGACCAAGCAGCCTCAAGTCTCCCGGCAGTTTTCCTCCCACGCCGACGAACAAAGATTCAAGGCATCAACGGTAAGTAAGTAAGTAAGTAAGTAAGTAAGTAAGTAAGTAAGGTAAGTAAGTAACCAAAGCGCTTCTCACATCCATAAAAGCAGCCAACTCGAATCACCACATACCATCACGTCACCACCACAACCCGCATCACCACATCCCATACAGAAACCCGGACAACCCAGGCACCTCTGATCCAGGACTCCGGCCATGATATCCACACGTAACGTGCTGCTTTGCTCCCAGAAACCCCACAACGCCACCTCACCTCACCTTACCTTACCTTACCTTACCGTACCGTACCGTACCGAGTCACATCATCATTGTCAGTTCTTCCCTCGTTACCAGAACGGTAAACCAACTATAAATCCCGCTGAGCGAGCGCAAATCAAGATCCTACGAGACGAAAATATTTCCCTTCCTTCCTCGTAAACAATGTCGAAAGGAAATGGGACCTCAAGCCTCCCTCCACTCTCACCCTCACCGTCAGGACAGCCCAACAAAAGAGAAAAAACAACCCTCCGTCTCAGTCAGCCTCAAAGCGGCACAAGCTCGCTAGCCCCATCTACTCAAGCCGGCTTCCTCGAATTGAAAAAAAACAAACAAACAAAAGCCAGCCTCCACAGCTCCCCTCCTCCCTTCCGTCCTGGACAGGAACAAAGAGATGTAAAGTATGAGAGTTGCGTGTTCGTATCAGATCAGGGACCAGAACATAGCTAGGGGCCAGCTCAATCACGATGAATACGTTTTCAAAAAAAATATATATGTGTTGTGTTTTTTTTTAACCGAAAAGCAGTCGTTTCGCTTTCATCATATAGCACAGTCCGGTCAAACCCAGTCCAACCCAACCCACCAGCTCCCAGAAAAGGCGTCCGCAGCTTACTTTACTTACCCAAAAGGCAGCTTTTGACCACAAGGGCAGAGGCGGCGCTTGTTGACTTTTCCGAGCGAGCGAGCTAGCCATATTTCATTATCAACTCACGAACCGGCGAGATATATCAGAACAATTCCCCCACCCCCTCCGGTGAACAACTGCCTCACTCAACTCCCAAGTCAACCGCAATCCACCAAGACCCTCTGGGTGAACGACCACTCTCTCCAACGCCCAAGTCAACCGCAACGCACCGAGATACCCTGGCAAGGTGTAACGGCCAAAGGCGGTGCTTTTCACAGAGATGATTTTTTCCTTCTTCGGAGGAAGGAAGAAAGGTGTTTTCGCAAGCGGTGTGTTTTTTTTTTGTTTTTTTGGGGAGAGATTGATTTTTGATTTTTGTGGGGGGTGAAAGGATGTTGAAGACGGGAGCTGTTGGCTATCCGGGATGATTCTACCAATTGGTGGAATCAAAGCTAACTTGATAATTGGAGTTAAGGTTTTTTTTGGAAGGAGATGTCTTTTTAAGGGATATGTTTTGCAGATAAACATTTCAAAGAAACACATCTTGAAGAAACATGTTTCCAAAAGATGTTTTTCAAGAGATAAAAAAGAAAAATGGAAAAAGGAAGTAAGTTATTTTCTCGAAATATAAAGCAAAGTTTTACTGTCCTCAAATGGTGTTTCTGCAAAAAGGGGTGTGCGTTTCCGAAGCGATCTTCTTTAACTATCGAGAGTAAGAGATTGGGTGTATTCATATCCACAAGACTCAAAGAGATGAAACATCTTTATCACATTACATAACATATAACAACCACCAGGTTCCATGGTAAGCGTGATGGAGTAGTTTGGAGTACACCTACAGATCCCTCTACCTACCCGAGCTATCCGTACCCTCTATCCGTACCCTCTGTCCATCCTCGCGGATATCTCTCGCTCTGTACTCACACGCCCTGGATCCGGAACCCAAGTACTCATAGGCCCTGTATTCACACGCCCTATATCCACACGCCATCTATTCACACGCCCCGTATCATCCAATTCCCCCATTCGCTAAAATATCGCTTGCAAATAAACAAATTCTATGTAATCTTACATCTCCCGGACTTGTTCATATTCCCGAGCCGGAGCCGAATAGACTTCAAACTCCCTCCCGACGGAGATTTTCCTAATGTGAAACAAACCCCGTCAGCCCCGCATCGGGATTGGTGGCCATCTCATCATGATTCGACAAGCATAGGGAAGCACTTACTGATCGCCAGCCTTCTTCAACCCACCCCTGCTCTCCGCCCTCTTCCGGAAATCCGGATCGCTCGACGGAAAGCCACCGTTTGTCGACTCGTTGCTCTTCAACCGTTGATGACCATCGCTATCCACCGTGTCGGACCGGTACACCATTTCCTCGCCCAGGAAATCTAACTGCCGGATGCAAATCCTGCAATGGTGCCTGCACCGCCCCGTGAACCAATGCCGGGCCCACAGCAACCACGAGCCGAAGGCGAAGATACCCACCACACCCAAAGCCACGGGCGTGTAGTTGAGCGTCTGCGACGTGATCGGGTTTTCCGTCGGCAGACAGAACACGATGGTGATGAAGGCGATCCAGAGGCAAGCGACGATGGCGAGTGGCTTGGACGCGGAGCCGAGGTTGAAGGGTCCGCGTTTGAAGTTGCGGGGGTAGATGATGCCCATGGCGATGGGGATGCCGTAGGAGAGGTAGAGGCCGATTGTGGCGATGGAAGTCGTGCCGTTGAATGCGACGGTGGAGCCGAGAGAGGGGAGGGCGAGGAGGAAGGAACAGCCGGCGCCAAAGAGGACCGTACGGATTGGGGAGTGAAAGCCCCGGTCGATGATGTGGAGCCGGTGAGGGATACCGCCGTCACGGGCGAAGGCGAACATCATGCGGGAGTTGGAGGTCTGAGACAATATCAGTGGTGCGCTTAACCTTCCAAATAGGGAACCCCAAGTGGTTGTGAACTCAGGTTTCAACAGGGTACTGACCAGACTGAAAAGACCACAATGCCATACGCAGAGCATGACGAGGACCATGAGTACCAATCCACCTCCTTCGCCGCATGCATCCGTCAAAATCCTCAGCACTGGCAGGGGGCTGGTCCTGACAGCCTGGAAGTCCTGGATCGAGAATAGCAGGGCGATGATCAAGAAGAACCCAATCACAGATGATGCTGCAATCGAAGACAGCAATCCTAACGGAGCATCCCTCACAGCTTTCCGGGTCTCCTCACACAAATGTGCCGAAGCGTCAAAGCCCAAGATGGTGTACTGTGACATTAACACCCCGACCACGGCTACGTATGCAGGAGACGCTCTTATGCTCCACCCTTCTTGACCCCGCACACCCGTGCCATCGTAGAAGGTCGAAAAGACAAACGTTCCAGGTTGGTGCGTAGGTGCCTTTGCAAGCACTGCGATAGCCAGACATGACACTCCCAGAGTGTTTAGAACGATGGAGGTATAAATCATGTAACGCAGAGTGCGCACACTGAATAGGTTGATGAGAACATGCGACACCAACACCACCGCGAGTATCCCTAGCGTCTTCCCCGACGACGGCTTGTAACCATTACTGACTTCGGCCGTGGTGGAGATAAGGTTTGCGAGGCTAAAGTCTATACCGGTGGTGACGGCTACCTGTCCCAGAAGGTTGAACCTAAACAAAAGTGAGTCAATGGCGGTGACGATGACGAGAGTGGTGGAGGCGGCGGCTTTCATACCAGCCAGTGATCCAGGCAAAGAAGGGGGCATTGTGTTGGGGAGCGAGCATGTAGGCCCAGAAGTAAGGGCCTCCCGAGGTGGGGATGGCGGAGAGGATCTCGGCCATGCAGGCGCCGATGATGAGTGCTGCCGGTGGTCAGTCGAGGCGCAGAGATGATGGGATCAACCTCATACTGAACATGCTGACGATGATCCAGCCAACCGCCATCACTCCGGGCCCACCAGTATTCAGGCCATAAAAGAAGAGACTTGAGATTGGTCAGGTCCAAATTCGAAAGTAGGCAATGTAGTATTTCCTTACGTCGTGATACCGGTCACCACACTCTGAATTTCGAGCAACGATTAGCACGGGTGCCTCTGCGGATTCCAGGCATGACGTTGGCTCACGATGATGGAGAAGGATGCGCCGAAGTTGTGCAAGAGACTCCAGTCTCGCCCCAGCTCCTGTGTATATCCCAGCTCCGCCAGACGCCCTTCATCCTGTATCTTGAAATTGGTCTCGGAGGAAGACATATCAGGATGTGTTCGATATTCTGTAAACCAAGTCGACACGGTAGCCCTCAAGATGTCAACGAAGCTGTCTTTGCGTACAGTGGTCCAACATAGACAGTATTTTCATTTCGTTGCTGCTATCACATCGTGTGGGAAGAGCAAGCAGTTCTCCAAGCACTGTATGGTAAGTGAAAAAATGAAGAAGAGACGTCACGCGGTCACGGCGGTCTAAGGTGGGGACATATATGGAAAGTAAGGGAGTGAGAAGTGGGAAGATATAGAGTTTGAGGCAGAAGCCAAATTGAGATTGTTGGCTCTGAGCCTAGAGTACTGAGATGAGAGAGCGGTACCTTCCAGATGGGAAAGGTAAATGGAGGTGGCTAAGGCATGAGACGCGCGATTGAGGAAGCGATTCAGGTACTCAGGGGTAAGAGAGGAGGAGGATAAATGTAGGTGTAGGACGGGTAGGTAGTGTGATTGTGTGACGATGAGCAGTTGACCACTGGTGATTTTTCTTATCTTTTGCTGTTTCTTTCATTGCCGTTCCAACTAGAATCTGAGTACGCTTATCTGGACATGGCCGGCGGGCTAAGGCATTACCTATAGCATTCAAGAAACAAGAAATTAAGGAATGGGATGGCTCCAAAGTTTGCCCAAGGTCATCTCTCCCTCCGCTGTTGGAGGAGCGCATATAAAGTACCTCCCTAGGTACTTTATCGAATGAGCGGGTAATATGGGATTGCTTCACCCCATGTCGCATGGCAGCTGCACAGAGCAATGGAGGATAGAGCGTTTGAATTGCTATAGCTGCATCAATCATGCAGGGTTCAGTATGGGATGAATGCATGATACATATGTACTACTACGAGTAGGGTTATGTAGAAGTTATAGAACGATGGGCATCTGGAACGAAAGGATACCTTAGAAAATGGGTTAAGTTATAATGTGAAGCTTAGCGGCCTGACGAGTTGGCCCCCCGGCTTTCCTTCCGGGCCGAGCAGGGGGCAATCCTGCCTGCATCCTAGCGCCTAGAACAGGCACCCCGAGGCACCCCCAAGGTACCCGAGTAAGATGGTAAGATAAGGTCCTCGTCTAGGCTGATTGGTGCGCTTTGACCTTCTTCATCTTTTGGCTTTCCACGCTATGCCACCATCGTCCAATCCCTGTTCCCCTCTTTCCCCTTTCCAACTTTTCTTTTGCATGATTCTCCCTCTCTCTGCATGAGACTCCATCTCAACTTCTCCTTCGAGCAAGTGCCAGCTGTCTGCCTTCCTACTTGCGCATTCAGACCTCACTCGATTGAGTCGATTCAGGAATCAAGATAGCTTGCACGGCTCTTTATGCGCAGGTGATAGGGGTGAGGTATCGTAAAGAACTTCACATCGCCCAATGTCCAAGTTGATCCGGTTGTCGGAAAAAGGTTTACACAGTACAGGGTTAACAGCTGACAGGCAGGGTCCTTGTACATTTGGTACATTCCTGTCTAAAGTCATCAATCCTGCTTGTCGTATGCTCTTTCGAATGGCTCTTACTATCAACAGGTCGTTCAGAAACAGAACAGCCGTGAGGCCTGGACCTGCATAGTAACCTAAGCAAGCGACGGAGGCCAGGCCCGCATCTCCGAACTCTGAAGGGAGATCGTCCGAGATCCATGGCCGATCCCGCACTTCGGAGTAATCACCCTCGTGTGCGTTAGGGGGGCTCAGTCGCAGCGGCTTATGCCCATGCCACATGTTTACCTTCCCGACCACCAGCCTGATGTCTGACCCTCTTCGTATGGGCTTTTCAGTCTCCTGGGCAACTAATGGGGAAATCGTCCTTCAGAAAGTATCAAAAACCGGGTTACTCTTCCACTAATCGGGTGACTTCACAGCCTCAACGACAGAGCGCCGTCGACCACGGAAGGCTGCCAAAGCTGGAGTCTCAGACATTCATGCTGTAAGGATGCCAGCGGGCCAGAGGACATGGATCCTCCATGCAGGTAAGGATCTCTTTCTTGATGCATATCTACGCGCATGACGAGATAAGCGCAACATATCGGCGCAACGTCCGTGCCGATCTCGAAAGGTCTGTTCTCATACTATTGTCATGGCGTATGATGCAGTAGGTCATAAGGATGAATCGCTGCCATCAAACTCTCCGCTCGCTATACTTACACCGCATTGTTGGTGGCCTTTCCGTCAAGAAAATTGACAGTACAGAAGCAAGAAGGCCATACAGGGACTGCGGACCGGATGATGTCGTTCGATCCATCACCATCACCATCACCCTCACTTCGTGCAGAAGTTCGCTTAAAGAGCATGATACTAAGCATTGCTCTGGTTCAGATAGCTTGTTTTCTATTTACATCTGATTATGCCATAGGCCCCTGGAAATGGTGTACACCTCTTTCCACATCTCACCGTACGGCACCTTTCTATACCTCCGTCCGTCCCAGCCTTTTTCTTTCCAATGCCGCCTCGAAGCCATGACATATGCACTGCTTTTGCGGAGTGCCATCCGCGCCACCATGTACATATCGTAGCTGTCCTTTTGCCGCAAGTCCAAGTATCCCGTACAGCGTCACGGCTGGCTGGCGTAGTCCTTCGTACATATGTACCCTCTTCACAGTCATCACTTGTGCTTATCTCAAAGGGAAATGCCCTTTCAATTGAACCTGAGTCGGATGATACCACGTCTCTTACAGGTCTCTCCGAGCGGCCGTCATGCGTGGAGAATATCTACAGAGGCAGTACGGGATCGCTTTTTGTGGCGGGCTTGAAGGGGTGGCGAGAACAATTCGTTCCCGGCCGCTATCTTGCCAAGTCCAAACAAGGATTATTCTCAACCTCCCCATCACAGCGCGCGCCTCTCAATGACAAAGACTATATTTTTCACGTTCGCCGCTACCACAGATTCCGAAAGCACGGAAAGAGTTTGGAGATGCACTTATGGAAAGCAACTGCGCTGCTCCTTCCTTTGAGAACCGGAGATCCAACATATGTATTAATTCAATCTGCTGCAAACCCCACGCCCGGGAACTCCTCCTGTACAGCCGACCTTTCCAAACCCATCCTACCCGATCACCACCTCGAAGTCAACCTTGCAAGCCACCAGCGCCTCGTATGGAACTTGACAACTTTCCAGCTCCATGCATTTCCCAGTCCCATACGATCCCTGAGCTACGCCCTGTTCCCAATCACGGATCAGCTTCAGCGTCTTTTTCACGGCCGGCGAAATCGAGCCCGTTACAGCGGACATCCAGATCGAGTCTCCTTCCTGGCCACCTGCAGCGCCTGGCCCCGATACGTAGTCTCCCTGGGTCTGTCCGCTTTATACCTGACCTTCTCCGCCCTCCCCGCGGCGAACTCCATCTCTCCGCTGTACCACGTGATTTCCTTTGTCGTACACCTCGGCGAGCTGCGGATAGAAGAGGGCCCTTCGAGTTCCAAGAGGGACGGCAAAGGCCTTGATGTCGCCGAGCAGCCGGTTCCGCTGCCTCGGCGCGGTTCGGGTCCTTGTTGGCCTCGATCCTTCTCGTTGAGTTCTCTCATCTGCCGCCGGCGCTCCTCGCTCCTCCGCGTGGAACCCTGCGGCCGGATCGCAGGCCGGGCACGTGCAAGTGAAGTGGTAGGCCTGGTTCAATAGCCGTTTTGCGCTCCTGGGCGGGCCGGAGGTACTCCCTAGGGTAGTAGTTGATGAATGTTTCGGTCTTGGCGGGAATGGCGACCATGGCGTTGACCGTGAGCTGCTCCGAAGTGTTGTTCCACGCAAAGATTGCATTTGGTGTGCAGGAATGGTTGGAACCGTGATGCGCTTTCGAAAATCCCATCTCGGTTGTTCTCCATCTCAAAAGCATTCTGATAAAAGCGGTCCCTTGGGGTTATCGAATCACCCGAGCAGCACAGACTCTGAAACTCCACCCTGTCCGCTTGTGGACGGGTCGGGGCTAGACCTCTTCTGCGGTAGAATAGCTGCCTCTCCGAAAGTATTGGAGTCCCGACTGGAAGAAATCTCTTGGACCTGAGTCCAATGCCTCGATTACGTGAATTGAATTGCTCGACGATTTTCCACGTTGGGATAGTTGTGAGGACATCCAAGCCTATGCATTGAGGACTGCAGTTCACTCTGGTATAACGGTACATTCAGCTCTACACAATCTCCTTCACGGCGGACCAGCCATGGAGCACCGGGGGAACTTACACTTAGGTGATATTCGTGGCTTCCGTTTACTGCTGCCATCAGCTGTCGATATACCTCACTGATCTGGATGGTGCAGACGGATGCGGCTGATGTAGATGGTAGAGATGACAAAGACGACGGGCGATAGAGATGAGGGGCACGATCGACATGCATGGCAAAGTCGAAATGCTTGACATAATGAACATGATGCAGGTTGTGCAAATGAACTGGTCTAAAAAAGCAACAGCAATGCAACTTCTAGCGATACCTTTATACCTGCCGCCGCTCCCAAGCCCAACATGCTCTTGATAGACAATCGACAAAAGCAAATGTCGGACATTGCTAGAATCCTCAATTCCTCACCTTATAACGATTCCACCGATGACCACCTTGTCTGAGACCCCTCGAACAATACTCGACAACCATCCGCGGAACATGACCACAAGACAGTTTCCACCAATCAGAAAACAGGAGAGTTGGAATCCGGGCTTTACGAGCGTCTTACGAAGTGCCTTCGGTCCAAGACGATTGCATGCCTCCAGGCCAACACCGAGCCTGTCGCAACCTGATGACTTGGGCAACATGGCGGCTGGGAACGAATCCGTTCTCGTCACTCTTTTCATGCCCCGTCACAAAATAGCGAATCGCCTACTGGGTTCAAGACGGCATTTGGAAAGAAAAGAAACGGGAGGGAGACACAGGAAGGTGCCGTACAGTGAGATGTGGGGAGAGAGGTGTAATTCATTCCACCGGGGGCCTATAGTACATCAGATGTATAATCAGCTATTCCGAAGCAGAGCGGTGCTCAGTGTCAACAATATGATTTGATAATGCGAACTCCTGCACGAGAGCAGAGTGATGTTGATTGATTGATCGAACGACCATCGTCCGCTCTGCAGTCCCTGTAAGGGGGCTCTTGCTTCAGATGCTAGGAGATCGGATTCCAACGTTCAGATGTGGATACGCTGTATAAGTACGAAAAGGGCGACGAGAAGAACGACGACGAGGAGCTGGAATAGGAGGCATGCCAGGGCTACCTAAGTATAGGCTACATTGAACCGCCCCGTGTTGTAATTAATCTCGGCTAAAAAGGCCTCGCTATTCTCCCCCTTTACTAGCCACACAGCTAAGTGTTGTAGCGACAATAATAAGCCTGACGCGAGAATGACGCGGTGTTATTTACTTTACATGGAGTAGAACTGCGCGGCTGCGCCATCAACGTTCTCTCGTACATGATCATCCTTCCTCCCTTCAAGCAACAATGGCAGAAAGCTTCTCATCCGAAGTAGATGGCCAACAGCAACCGCAAGCGATTGAAAGAGTTGCCGCCATCGACGAGAACGAGGACGATGATAACGCCCAAGCCTACGCCCGCCGCTATTACAACCCGCCAAAACAGCCGCTGCCCTGGCTTTCACACTCCAGTACCCCCGGCAAAGACATATCCAGCATCCAAGGTCTCTACATCGACGCACAGCCAGTCCGCCTAGTCAACACTAAATTGTTCGGCGAGAACACCGAGAAGAAAGACCTCACGCTCGCCATCGCCGTGGCCACCATCCTCTGGAACTGGCACCCAAACGCTTTCCGCGCGCTCCTCGATCTGGATCGCTTCTACAGCGTGGTATGGGCTCGCACTGTAACCCCCAAAAGCCCCCATACCAGAGTGATCATTGAGAGGAACTGTCGCGCCCTTACGGTAAGTACATGTGCACCCTCCGCAACCCTAATATTCCTAGCTAACACGTAGTACCGAATAGGTGGGCTTCTACAGTCCAACGCGGTCACAGTGGGTCGGTCGGGGCGATATCGGCATCGAACCCTCGGGCAAATGGACGGTCCTCAGCGCGATGATGCACGGCTCCTACATCGCGAATCCGGTAGCCGCCAGCGCACAAGCTTCGCCCATTGCCACGCACCTTCTCTACGACAAATCGCACGACCCGCGCCGAGGCGAAACGCTCACGTTGGAAGTCAGCGACTTGAACCACAAGGCGGTGGGCGGATGGCCCACGGACCCTCATGGCCTCTACGGGGCATTGGACCCTTCGGCTTGCGTGCAGTGTCGAAGTCTGCCGGTGGATTCGCAGCGGAGCGGAGGGTTTCAAGTGTGTAATAAATGTCATAAGGCGAGGTATTGCTCGAGAAGATGTCAAGAGGAGGACTGGAAGGTTCATAAGGGTCTTTGCGGAAAGGCGCAGACTAGCGAACAAGAAGAGTAGGTGTCGCTCTCGATTCCACACGCGGTTGTGAGCTGTCTCTTGGGGTCCTCTCATCTGCTTTGTATCCTAGCAAAAGCGCAAAAGGCTTCGTATATTGCGCTTATTGCGAGCTTTGCCGAGGACCCAGAGCATCGACTTCCATGTCTCCAGAGGGTTTTCGCAGCCGCTACCATCGCAGAATTACATTCGGAGTTGGCCATGATTTCCGCCCTCGAGATTCTCGACCGCAAGTCAAATACAAGGGCAATCGTCAGCGCTGCATGCTTACGTCGGTTCGGCAAGGGCTTATGGAGGGTTGCAGAGGGTGTCGGGTTTGAGGTGGAGAGTTCAGTCGTGCAAAGGATCGAAGGATTTCGTCGGCGATGGAAGCGGGAAGAGGAGGGTGAGGCGAGTGGGATTTGATGAAGAGTATTCGATTGTTTCCAGAGTCAGTCGAAAGGTGTGGCCTGGCATTTTGAGGGGCTGTTTCCTCCTTATGAGTGAAGTGCCGGACAAATGATGGACAGCTTGAGAGTATTTCGTCACGGTCGATGTTTCCTTCCAAGGGCATGCTTGGCGACCATAGTATTACCTCTCAACTAGGACTAGCTCCCATACTGCTTCTTTTTAGTCGTCTTCCAGAGCAACTTCCGTCACACTTGAAGCTGATACAAATCTCTCGCACCTCACCACTGTTTCCTGAGCATCAACTTTCTCGCTCTTCACTCCCTGCGAAGCCATCTCTTCAACACAAAAGCCAAGGAAGCCTCCATCGATTCTCATCATCCAAGAATACCGACATCTCACATAACCCAAAGTCACTGAATTTTCCCCTCCTCCTCATCTTGAAAGATCTTCCAGTCAGTCACACTTACAGATCAGGACACTCGAGCATCGTGGGCAAAGACCTTCCATCTTGGGTTACTCTTCGCTCAAAGTCACTGAATTTTCCCCTCCTCCTCATCTTGAAGTACCTTCCAGTCAGTCACAGTCATCTATCAGTACACTCGAACATCGTGGGCAAATATCTTCGATCCTAGGTCACTCTCTAGGTCACTCTTGCTCTCGGATCCACCAAGATGTCCATCAACAAGGCTACCCACACCTCTGCTCTGAGATTGAGAAATGGCAAGCTCGTTGTCAAAGAGACAGCACCAAGCCTTACGTGAGTGTTCACTTGACTGTGCCTCTTCGCGATTTGCCCGCTCCTTTTCTGATCAAGCTGTAGGTCTGCTCATGATGACAAAGACATGATAGCCACCTTTACATTTCTCAAACTCCCAGCGGAATTACGGGTTCAAATCTACCGCTACCTCCTCCTTGCCCACGACGACATCCACATTGGCACAATCAAGGCAGACCCTGTACGGGCCTCGCAGTGGTTACTTAGGCGGCGTTTCCCAGACCGATCTGGCTCTCAAGGTTCGAAGGACTATGGAAAGATGACAACGTATTGGGTAGAGGCCATCGGCGTTCACACAGCCATCCTGTTGGTGAATCGGCAAACGTACCTAGAAGGAAGCAGGATCATCTACTCCGAGAACCGCTTCAACTTCTGTGAATCTGATTATGTACCTCTTACTGACAACGCAGCTATGATACCGTTTCTTAAAGATCGGTCGGAAGGCTCCCGTCGACTCATCAAGCACATTAAATACTCCTACTCCATCATGATACGCGGTATCTTCAATCCGCAATGGTCAGCTGATCAGGACCATGCGATCGAAGAAATCTGCACTTATCTAAGGCAAGCTCTACAGCTAGAGCATGTGACGTTGACGGTATTCGATCAGTGCCTCTGCCAGTTTCGCAGCCTTCAGCTCTACAAGGACTATCTGGTGACGCTCGACAAGCAGAGATGGGTGCAAACTTTGGTTCCTCTTATTCAGAATCTCGATACTTTCACGGTTATTGGTGGTTATGGTAATGAGTTGGTCCGCGCTGCGCAGACGTATCTGGTGTCAAAGATACACAAAGCGAGCAAGGATGAGCGCCACCCTCAAACTGTAAAAGAGCTGGGTTGTGATCCAGCAGCTTCTGAGGCATAGCGCGGCATCGAAGCCCGAAATAGGGGACGAAGGACAGCATCACATGAATCTCACGATGAACACTCGGCTGCTGTGGACATAGCCCGAGGCTTAGCGTCTACGAGATCCAGGCAGTGTCAGTACTCATTGAGCCGAAAGGCGGCGAATGGAGGCGAGTTCAGCGGATTGGATGGTGGTACTTCCAGCTGGTCAAGAGCACAGGTGATTGCAGCTCTAAGTGTCTTGCTGAGCTACAAGGCGGATCGCAGGTTTTCGAAGGCGGTCGAGGAAGTATCAGCCTCACTGACCCATATTAACTCATCATGTTTCCTAGTATATAGCACACCGCACATAGAAAATACTCTACAACCGTTAATTTGCATTCCACCACATATCTGGTCATATCCATAACCACAGTATCCTCTCCCTATCAAATTATCGGTACTAGCGAGGAACGCGTCTTGGCGTCTTGGCGTGTCGCATTCACCCGTTTGCAGCCTAGCGCGTGTTGTCGGCCAGCAAAGCCCCCCAATTTCCTTTTCCCGCCGAAGTTGGCTTTGCAAAAATCCTGCTGTGAACGGAATTCCTGCGAAACAACACTCAAACAAACATTGTTATTGTGCGCTTCCTCTCCCTACCCTACCTACCTACCTGCTCCGTGAGTCCGTAGCCAGCTTCACTTCCTTCCATCTGCAGCTGCGACTTCGAACGCTCTCTGTCTCATCCCTCGCCAACTAAAAACCCCCGTCCGTCGCCTCGGGGCCTTTCCCATCCATCCAAAACCATGCCCTCCATACCCAACCTGGCCCTGCGCGGCCTCGAGGTACGTACCTACCTTACCTTACATTACCTACTCCTCCACGACCTACAATCCTCCACCCCTTCCATTCCCTCTCACGAAGGACTAACCCCCGGGCAGATCTTCTTCGCCATCCTCATCCTCGGCCTCTCGGGCCACCTCGTCGCCTCCCAGGTCTACGGCGGCGCCCCTTCGTCCACGAACTATAATGTGTTTCTGGGCATCTGGCTGCTCGTCGTCTCGTTCGTGGGGGTGGCGGCGGGGTTCGTGTCCGCGCTGCAGGGGGTCGTGATGGTGGGGTTGGACGCGTTGAGCGTGCTGTTTGCGTTTGCGGGGGGGGTGGTGGGTTTATTTTTTCTTCTCTTTCTTGATTTTGACCCTTTTTGATGGGAGGTTTTGTGGTTCCTGTCGCACTTCTTTGGAGTGCGACGGCATGGCACGATACAACCGGACGTGATGTTCTACGCTACTTTCCCCTTTCCTTCCTCTCCCCCGTTCCCGCAAACCGCACCGCCAACCGCTAACACCAACCCCTCCCCCGGCAGGCCTACGCCGTCAAACTCGGCGCCCACTCCTGCTCCCGCACCTCCTACACCGCCGCCAACGTCATCATCAACGGCGGCATCGACCGCAACCACAAAGTCAGCCCCACCGTCAACCGCGGCAATCGTTGCCGCGAGGCCCAGGCCGACACCGCCTTCATCTGGTTCGCCTTCGCGGCCTTTGCCGCCTCGTTCGCGCTTAGCTTCCTTGCGTGGAGGAGGGGCGGGATTAAATAGGTGGGGGTTGAGGGGTGAGGGGTTGAAGGGGAAGGGGAGAAAAAGAGGAGGGGATGAGGAGGGAAGGGGTTTTTGGGTGCGGGGCCGGGGAGAGGAGGGGTTTGGGGTGGGGTGGATGATTGGATGAAAGATTGGATCGGGGAGGGTGGTCATGGGGTTGTAATGCATGCGCAGGCTTGGGCTTGGGCTTGGGCTGGGGCCCGGAGCGGGGTGGAAATGGATGTGGTAATTTGGTGTGGTTGTCGGTTACGTCGATTCATGCATGGAACACGTATGCATGGATCTCGTTGGGGGGGTTTGGACATGGAGCGCTTGCAGGGAGGAAAAAAGAGTGAGAGAAAGAAAATCCGCGAGCGAGAGAGGAAGAGAGCAAGTATGTTCCCTTTTCCGCCTACAGCTTGCAACGGCCTGCCTGTATTATTACGATCTGTTAATCCTACGGCGCTGCCAAGTTGAAAGCTGAAAGCGAGTTCCTGGACCTTTCAATCGAACCCGTCTGGTTATGTCTTGAAGTTGCGGTTCTTCTGCTGCGGTTCTGTGCTGGTGAGCTGAGTTTAGTTGAGCTGGGGTGGGATTGTAGGGAAGGGTGGAGTGGAGTGGAGTGTTGGCTGGGTGTGAGTGGAGTGCTGTGTGTGAGCGAGGTTGCAGGTTCTATGATCATGGAGGGAATTGTGTGCTTGCTGGGTATGTATGTGCCGCTCACTGTAGGGACTTGTAGTTAGATATATGTGAATCGAACCGGACTGGGTGCCTGTTCTATCCACCCAACGCGGCCGCCGCCGCTTGCCTTTATGGTACAAACGCAGCAGCGACTGAGCGCGAAGCCTTCCGTGCAATACTTCAAATGAACTCCCACCACGCTCTGAGCACTCATTCCCACTTCCCACCCCCTGTTTCCCGCTTCCCACTCCTCAGCACCGTCACCGTCGGCGCCGGCGAAATTGCATCAATCTCAACCCGTAGGCTCGCCATCGCCGCCGCAATCAACTACTATCCGGCAGCGCCCCGTATCCTGCCTCCGCGCTCTTGCTCCCCGTCTCCCTGCTGGCCATCCTCCCTCTCCGCTGCTTCTCCGCCGACTATACCTGCCTGGTAGCGGAGGTGCAGCTGCTGCATCCAGTGGACGGTTCGACTCGTGAGGTGGGCGTTCGCGAACTGGGTTCGCGAGGCGGGGGCCGAAGGCATGGGGGGCTGTTGGAGGAGATGAAGCAGGTGGGGATGCGGGAGCAGTTGGCGGAGGGTGAAGGGAGGGTGGTGCTCAATAGGCGGGAGGTGTTGGTTCTGCGTGGCTGTCAGTTGTTGTTTTCTTCGGTGGAAAAAAGGCGTAGGTACTGGCCTATCGCAGACGACCACGCATACGTGTATTCGAACACTTGCCCTACGATCCACATATGCTCACACGTGTCGTTCTTCCCAGCCCTCACCTCCCCACACTGTCGCCAGGTCCCCCCCCCCCTTCGCTCTGCACGCCGAGACTACATTCTCCACGTATTCTTCCAGAGCGCTGTTGCAGCTCCGCGTACATATTTAAGTGAGCTCGGCTTGTGTGGGCGGGGAGTCGCGACACAGGGAGGTTGTGTGGCCACGCAGGTTTTGGGACAGGCCATTGGGGCGGCGGTGGGGGGGTAGGTAGTTGGTGGTGTAGGATTGCTAGGGGGTGGTTGTGTTGGGCGAGAAAGTGTGTTGAGAATGATTATGACGGGTTGATTGTCTTCTCTTTGGAGTAGTATGTAGGCTTATAGACTTTGTGAAGCCCATGCCATTTTGCCACGGTGAAGGTAGCTACAACACAAGGCTGCAGCAATTTCCAACATGGTTGCGGAGGCCGAGGGGAGGAGAAAGAGGAAAGGTGTGGGGAGGAGGGGGAAGGAGGGGGAAGGAGGGGGAGAGAGGGAAGCCTGTGCCGTGGATCAGAGAAGACTGCTAGCTGCCCTTATTCCTTGGGGCTGTTATGCCACGATAGAGCTAGAGTAGAGTAGTGATTGCAATGTATCCTCAAATGGCAAGAGTGACAGACGTCCAAGAGTGATCAATATCGCCGAATGAATTTACCAGTAGGGCTGAATTCTAGCGTATGAATGGACCACCGTGAATGGTGAATGACGATAAAATCAACACGCAAAGTGATGCCTCCGATTTCTTATTAAAGGAAGCTCTCTCACTTCTTCAAATGTGAAACTCACAGTCAAAGACCGAGCCAAGGCTCTCCCTTGATGGAAGGGGACATATTCTAGTGTAGGTATATACATATATCGATATATGCAGGCATTGCCAGGTATACTTTTCTGAGGCATCAGGTCCTGGCTATGTGGTATGTCAACTTTTTCCCCTTTGTCTTGTTCTTTCACTATGCTGGTGGTGGGATGTCTTTGAGGTTGATGCAGCTCTTGAAGCCTTCTAACCAAAGCATCTTGAGGGGTACTGACATTGATGGTGTCCTCGCCAGAGAAGCTTCTGGGATATACTATCCTCGCCGTGGCTCTTTGCCCTCCAAGACATACTGCTCGACCCGCGAACGCTATGGGGTCTCGCGCCAGTCCATGGAATCTGTACTCGTGCTCATGCCAAGGACGGTGCACAAGTCCGTCAAGGTCCGCATGCCACACAGAAGTACAAGGACAGGGTGCAAAAGCAGGTTGATCTAACTTGGGACTTTGATTGTCGCGCAGAGCGCCTAGAGACTCTCGAAGAGATCGAAGAAATACAAAAAGCGCTATAGCATACCTACAGGGACTAAGGCATTCTTGGTGGATTGCGGTACGTTCGACTATTACACCTGACTTAATCTATACTAACGTTATAAAGCTTCGAGGGTGGCCCTCAGATCTGAGACCGGAAAACGCGACCGGAGAAGACCACCCAAACAAGTTTATCCAGCGACTACGGGCAAACCTCTGGACCTCAGAGCGTTTACAAGCCTATCCGAGAGGGATTCACACCTATGAGTCACCCGGATATAGACCAGATCAACAAGAGAAAGCATGGCGACAACGAGTAAGTTGAGGGGAAGATTTACCCGATCAGCTCAGATCTTACGACACGGACGTGCGGAATGTTTGTGCCTACCTTGATCGTAAATATTCTAGCATCTTGATAGGACAAAATGCTGAAGTATTTCCCAGATCTCGATGATCCTCGCGTAGGTTCCAGCCTTTGCATCTTATATCAGTATATCGTTCGAGGTGTCAAATACGCGAGAAAGCTATCTGGATCCGTGGAACTGTATATAAGTACAACTGAATAGGACCAGGACCAATGATAGCACCAAGAAGACAGAGTCTCCGCAGCTCTTTGCAGTAGGCAGCGGATCCTGTCGAACACCATGAAATGGGGTAATTTTCAGTATTCTTTTACCCCACAGGTAGACTACACCCCTCGACGATAGGGTATCAGATCCTCGGGCCATACGATGTTCAAACTTTGGTTTTGATTGAGTCAGAGAATGTTGCGGCTGCGAAAGAGTCTCCTTCCAAAGGATTTTCCCTTGGATGTAGTCGTCTCAGGGCACGCAAGACGGAAGATCCACCTGAAGTGTCTCTTGTTGCTGGCATTTTGCCCTATTGTGTCGAGGGAGGATACACTTTGTGCAGGTAAGCATTCATTTTTTCGTGTATCATTCTTCACTAATGAATTTGTTGAGACACTCATTGTCAACCAGCCCATCTTGCTTCATTTTAGACTTTTTGCCGAGAAACCTTTGATTCATTTCAAATGCTGATTCACATTTACTTTCACTCACCAGAGTTCTTCCTTCGAAGTAGGCATTTTTTTCTACCAAATAGCCTGAGATTCTGCTAGTCTTTAAGTACAGTCAAGAAACTTACCCATTGCAACGGTAAACGCTCTGCACGGCAACCGATTCATCGTTCTGAGGTAAGCAATCCCCATCTGTCAAGTGAACAGGGACAATTCTAATTTCCGCAACACAATTAGGCGCCTGATTCCTACTCTCCTATCTCAATATGCCAGAGCTCCTCCAACTCTCCAACGAGCTTTTGCGCATGACCGCGGATCAAGCTTGTCACGGCGATGTAGTCAACCTCGCGCTCAGCTCTCGGCTTCTGCTTCAATTGTCCGACAACGCGCTCCAGCGCCACAATAGGAACAGAGATGCATGGTTTCCCATCAGATTCGGGGATGTACAGCAGTCGCCATACCATCTACTACATCCCCTGTCCGTGATCAGAGATGTCATACGAGATGCAGAAGTGGCTTGGTACCCCATCAAGATCATCATCGGTGACTTCACGGCTCTTGATGGCTTGTTGAACATCGCCAATAATGCAAATAATGGGGGAACGGGAATCGACCAAATCCTGGTTGAATACCGGTCCGAGATCCTCGCGCTTGTAGATGCCAGCAGATACATCAATCGCGAAAAGATTTGGGCCTCAATCCAGGAAAAAGAACACGGCCCCGCCACCGCCTTCCTTCTCACGCTCTTGCCAGACCTTCGATCAATCGAGTTCCACAACCTCTCAATGAGCGGCGCAGCTGTGCTTTCCGTTGTTCGAAAAATCGTCAGCGAAAGCAAGAGAGATCCCAAGAGACCGCACCCTCTCAGCAAACTGGCTTTCGTCAGCTTAGAAGGGTTGATCGATGATTTTGAGAGCTTGGCCAATCTAGCCGTGTTTGTTGAGGTGCGCTCACTTCGCTCGATCCGGTGTCAATACGTCCAAGGCAACATCAAGACCGTCCGCGAGAAAGCTGAGTCATGGATTAAGATTCCAGAGCCGTTGTCTGATATAATCAGCCTTGGCTTCAGCAAAAGCGCACTTGAACAATCAGACCTTATGCCATTATTTGACTCTATCAAAGCTCTACAGACCTATATATATGAATATGCGCGTCCAGAGGAAAATGGGCAGGTGGAAGACGAAGAAGACGAAGGTGAAGATGGAGATGAGGACGAAGATGGAGATGAAGCTAGAATCACTGGTGCTGGGAAATGGGAACCTCGGAAAATCGTCCAGTCCCTCCTAGCCAGATTCAGCAACAGCCTGGTTACTTTGGACCTGACCACAGCGGATACCGAAATTCGACATGGAAGCCTCAACGCTGGTCAGATCTTCGTCGGTGACCTCAGGAGCTTCAGGGTCTTGAAAGAGCTGAGGGCCGATACATTACTCTTCATCGAGTCCTCTCTTGAGAAGTACATCGCCAAGGCGATAAAGGAGGAATTCGAGGCGGCACGGCAGACGAAGATACGCAAAGGAAACCATCACTTTGCGCTCTCGGCCAAAGAACATCTGGACCTCGTTGACAGACATACTCACTATGCGATCAACACGGATGATCGAGTGCATCGACTGGAGGGCCTGTTGCCCGAATCTCTGGAGAAGCTGACGCTGTGTGTGGCCTTGTCGGGGGCATCCTCTACCATCCAACCCATGTTCCGTGGACTACCAGGGAGGTTGGGCAACCTGAAGAAGATGACTTTCGAAGGTGGAAACCCACTCAAGCCGGCAACGGAGGCGGCCCTCGCCCGTGCTGGGGTGCTGGTTCTGTGATTGGAGGAGGCCGGGAGGAAAGTTGGGAGGAGAACACGCTCTCACGAGAGAGCAACAATCGTCGAAGACCAAAATTGACGAAATGGCTCATGGGAATGCTCGCCTGCACTCCAGCATCAAGGAGAAAGACAAGACCATACCCACCATGGACACTGAGACCCGGGAAGGACAACACACTTTCACGAGAGAGCAACAATTGTCGAAAACCAAAATTGAAGAAATGGCTCATGAAATACTCGCTTGGACTCCAGCATCAAGGAGAAAGACGGGATTATAGTTATCACTATGAGCGCTGGGACGTGGGAAGGATAACAAGCTCTCACCAGAGAACAACAAATGTCGAGGAAAAGAAAATCGAAGAAATGGCTCATGAAAATGCTCGCCTGAACGCCAGCATCAAGGAGAAAGACGAGACCATGGCCACCATGGGAGCTGCGACGCGGGAAAGGTAGAGGGGGGAATCAAGACGCTGAGGTGGAAAGAGGAGAGGATATGGGCAGCCTCAAGATCAACGATCCTCGCTCTGGCAGCGGCCACTGCAGGGAGGATCAGCTTTACTTGGCTTCAGTCAAACATCCCAAGGATACGAGCAGCACCAACATCACAGGCAATAGCGGGGGCAACGGCAAGGGGATGGATCTGGAGGTACGACGGCTTTATGACATTGGCCCAATTGTGTGGTGTTACATTGCGGAAAGCTCCTTAGAGAGATTTTTTTTTCTACGCAGAACTTCTATATATTTAGGTCGTGCAAACTCTCCAGCCTAGAGCTTGCCAAGGTATCTTTTCATTCAATTCCCTGATCCCAAGCATTGCCCAACGCCTGTGCGTGATAGGTTCTAGAATCCCAGGTAGAACCATATCCCTCCCCTCCTTCTTCCTTTCCCAATCCTTCATGATACGCGCTGTACTGTCTCCAAACCATCCAAGCCATTCAAGCCATTCAATTTCCTCCATCTCCACGCCATTCCACACCTTGCGATCTCATATTCAGCAAAGACACGCGGATCTGATCCAGAAGCCAAAAATAAGTATTTATTTTTGCGCAAGTAGGCGCTGTCTGCTGTTTCTTGACAGGTTATCGTTTGAGGTGGTAGGGCACAGGAAGGGGAGCTCGGGCTGCGGCGAATAGAAGGGAATAGAATGAAGTGCTTCTGTGGGCCTCTAGGGGGTTGATTTGTCCACGTCATTTTGGTTATGTTTGTGGTTCCGACTAAGTATGTATTCGTGCTGATGAACGCTGGCTGTAAGCTCTTTGTTGAGAGGTGATTCATGATGAAGAAATGTACAAAACTGCATCTGTTGAGGATTTGTTGTCCACGCAGACACCCTTCTTGGGTTAGAGTACCCGATACATGCATGACATCTCCAGTCTTCGAGGTTACAGGAAAGTTCTATGGCTCGCCAACGCGGAGGATCTTTTCAAAATGGTGCCATTGTTGAAAGCTGAGAGGATACCCCATCTGAATAGGATTGCATTGCAAGGCGCAATCATGATTTCTGAAGAAATAAAAAGAGCTTGGCAGGATGTCGGAGTCCAAGTACACTGACAACTCCCGTTCCAAATGCTTGAACGCTAGGCTTTGAACCCAGATTGTTTCGAGGGTTGTTTGTAGAGGACCACAAGTTTCAGTCGCTTCCTAGGGTCAGAATGCTCAGACGTCTTGCTGCTCAATTAGGAGGAGGAGAAGCTCCTATTTATGTACATGGATGCTTGAAAATCGGCTAAGAACGAAATCATACGCGGGAAATGCGGGCAAGAGACGAGACCTGGTGTTGCGTACCGTGGCGATATGGGGCTCGATGCTGTTGAAGTGTGTTAAGGATCGCTGAGGGGCGATAGCTTTGTTGTTGGCCGTACACTTGTTTCCTTTACCACCTATTAGATTGTTCTTCCAGCTTGGAGATCGCTGGGGACCAAGTGCTCCTACGATAGCTTTCATTAATCCCTTTAAAGTCTTATTCGCCTATATCGTACGTCAGAGCTCTGTCCGTAATGGAAAAACTAATCTGCCTTTATCCTTTAAATCAGATGTAGAATCCACGGACTTGAAGTCTCACCCACTGTCTGAATAAAGACCGACTTAGAGTGAGCTCAAATATCTAGATTCACTTGCGTTTTCTTGAGAGTGACGTGAAAAAACGCTAGGACTGCTTAGCGCGCAGTGAATTTTCTAACTTTCTTCTTCCATGAGCTTCGACATAAGAGCTTCAACACCATTGGCCTCTGACTCTCTGTCAAGGGAGACTGCACCTCCTGTCTCCTGCTTTGCACCCTACACAAACCCAGTACAGTCGCCATTGGACGCAATCTGAACGTATCGTGCGACGACACTCTCCAATACTTAATCCAGGCCAAGCCTCAGTCATAGCTATCCGGCGGCTTTGACCGTAGGGAGCTCGCAAGTCTCTTCTTCCCTACCTCAGTTGTCCACACCAGTCATGCCTCAGCTTCCCGACCTCCCGAATGAGACACTGCGACAGATCATTACATCTATCCATGTCGATGATATCGACTACTTTGCTTCATGCAGCAAGCATTTGCGTCTGTTGTGTGGTCCTGTCCTGCAGCTTCACATGGAGAGGAAGCGAGAATACTCAACGATAAGTTTCGGCTGTGACGACCAAGGCAGGTCTCCTCACGCAGTAATGCTGATGCAGGAGATGCTGGAGAACCCGGTCACAACACTTTACCTCAAGAAGATCATCATTGAGGATTGCGTGGACACAGAGATCGAATACAAAGACTGGTTCAAGTGGCACACTGACGATAGAGAAGTCCCGGATATCAAAGAGGCCCTTGCTAGGTGCTCAAGTATCCTGTCGCCTAAGTTGGATGGCTGTCCATACATCGAGAAGTCCAGTAAGGGACAATGGAAAGAAGAAATATTCGAGGGAAATGAGTACACCGTAGTCGCTTTCCTGATTACGATGCTTCCTAATCTCATGTCTATCACTATCTCTGATACAAAATAATACTGTGATCGTCTGCTCGAAATCGTCTCGAAAATCGCAGCCACCAAACGCATGACCCCAGAGAGTTGCCATCCGCTCCAAAAGCTTGATACAGTACGCCTTGAGTTTAATGGTGACTACACAACACAATATGACTTGTTTGAACCCTTTGCTGAACTGCCTTCCATGCGATTACTGGCCGGGAAAAACGTCGACGGCTGGGCTTGTGACTGGAGCAATGGGAATGAGAAGAGAAGTGATGATGAAGACAAGGATTGGCAAGGCCAAGAAGTTACTGAGAGTAAACGGCGTGAGGACGAGGAAGGGGACGGATGCGAAGACGAGGCTGAACACGAGTGTGAATATGAGATTGTTGAATCTGGAGGAGGCATCACCCACCTAGCCTTTCAAGACAGCGCCATTGACTCGCAAAGCTTCAATATGATCTTGAGAGGAACCAAGGCTCTACGGAAGTTCCAGTACAGTCACAAAAACCTCTTCTATCTCAGGCGCAACGTCAAGTGGGAGCCAGCAGCCATTCTTCGAAGCTTGGTCTTCTATGCCGGTCATAGCCTGGTTTTACTTGATTTAACGGGGGACGATGACTCTTGGGACATTTGTCTCAGTGACAGTCCATACTTTGACCCCCGGGAATTCAAAGTTCTGAAACAGCTCTTCGTACAAGAGGGTATGTTCATCGAAGACGCGGCAGATCCGGGGCCTCCGCTGTCTCTGTATAAACCTCGGACACTGACCGGGAAAACGACTTGGAGAAACCACCGAATGGTAGACTTGCTTCCGGCTTCATTGGAGGAACTGACCCTTTTCCCGTCTCTCGCTATCACGACTTGGATACCAACCATATTCGACGGCTTCCCGGAATTGAAGGCTACCAGACTTCCACGATTGAAAGAAATCACGCTCGCATATGGCCTTCAGCTACGTGAAGGTATGAAGCGGGCATGCAAGAAGGTCGGCACCAATGTGATAAGCAAACCAAAGCCTGTACCAGAATGATACTGCGGAGGGTGGTGTCGGCTCGATCCACACACACAAGGAGGAGTTAAAGAGCCTTGAACTGGATCCACAATGCCCTGCCTCAAAAATAGCGCACAAAGCGGTTAGACCAATACAATTGAATCAATCTGGAAAACATGGACCTGCTGTGGAGCGCTGCCAAGCTCACAATCCTTTCTCCTACGTTACCTTAGTAGATACTGCCGCAAAGCCTCAATGGAATATCTACAGCAAGCATTGCCATTCATGATACTCATTTGTTACTCTCCCTGCGCGAACTCCTCCAAGACATTTCCATCGCTCATTACAGCAATGGATTACTGACTAACATTTGGATTGGAGATCGCGGTTCGATTTCCTTCTTTCTTAGAAACACCACAAGAACCACACGTAGATGATGCTATTTGAGTCGAAGATCTTGCTGATTCTCCCCATTGATTCGACATCTTCCAAGAAGCTAGGTACATTCATGACGATGGCTAGATGTATCCAAGCATAGAATTGAAAAAACCCACACCCTTGTGCCTGCGCAATCAGGGGCGGAACCTAATATTGTATCGAAGTCTCCACATACACAAGCTGCATTGATCTACGACCCATACATGTGTCCAACATGACAGCCAGAATCCCGCTCACATCTCGTGGACGCTGGTATAGCTCAAGTACGTTGGGCTCAGCAGCTCGTTGGCGTGTCCCAGGTCCGCCTCATGTAGGAGTGCTGGCCCCACCTCATGAGGAAGCGCTTGGCCCACCTCAGGGGGAAGCGTTTGTCCCACTTCATGGGGAAGCGCATGCCACGAGTCCGCCTCATGCGGGAGCGCTTGCCCTACCTCATGGGGAAGCGCTTGTCTCGATTCCGCTTCCGACACGCCTTCTATTGGATCTGGATGATCGTCATTGTACGTTGGTGGTTGCTTATTCTCTTCCTGTTCACGTCTTTTCGTATTCGCTCGCTTGCGTGCGAGAAGATAGAGGGCGACGATCACGAGAACTACTGCTGCAACACCGCCTACTGCGCCTCCAATTACTGCACCCGTACGATTTTTAGTCTTTGGCCTTCCAAGCTGCGGCAAGGCCGACATAGATGGTCGGGCTGGCGTAGAGGTATTGAATGTGGGCTTCTGTGGGCTTCAAGAATATATCTTCGAGGACATTGCTGCTCCACGTCGACGGATACCTCGTGCCAGCAGCGTATTGGGAAGAAATAACGTTAGGAGTAAGATACGGAGCAGCAGTAGCGTTATAATAGTTAGTCCACTGCAACGCCGTTAAGTCAAATACCTTCACACCCTCCCAGAACGGGTCGGTACTGTTCTGCGTCGCGGCTGTGATATTGGTAGCAGCTGGGTTCAGACCACCGACACTTACCATCTGCCGATTGCCGACGATGTTACATGTGTGAAATATGCGAGGGTCTGACGAGGTGTAGTTGACTTTAAACCAGACGAACGAGGGGAGGGAGAGGATATAGACCTCATCGAGGCCTACATTTATCTTTTGAGAGGCTACTGAGCCGTCGTATGCGCCGTTACCTACTTGACCGCCGTACATGAAAATTTCTGGATTGAAGAAGGCGGCGATTAGCACTCAACTATATGGATTTTGTTGGGTCGTATACCGAAAGTAGAATTACCGCCACCATTGATTCCGACGACACAGAATCTATCACGCTGAGTAGGTACGTCACCGGATGCCTCCTGATAGTACTACACTTGGGTCGATGGGTCGAATAGTGATATATTAGACATAGAAAGATAAGCGGTACCGTCCTCGAATTGAGAGATGTTTGGCGATGTCTGGCCTCCCCACGCTACGAGCAAACCAGAAGTACCCCATGTGGGCATGTAGACAGTACCACTCCATGTCGAGGTTCCGTCTGGCGTGTACGCTGTCGCACTGTTGTTGAACCACTCTTGGGAGGTGAAGTTGTAGAATTGTAAGCCGGGGATGAGGATTTCACCAGCAATGCTAACAGTCTTCTGGCTTCCATGATTGCCAGCATATCCGCCAAGATTGAAGCCGCCGATATCTGCAGAAGCGGCGGATCCTTGACAGGGCCGAGTTATACTGCCGAAAACAGAGCTTGACTGGTCCAGGGACTGCCAGGTTCCACCGTCGCTACTCGGGGTGAAATACCAAAGAGACTCTAAGGGAACCGTAGAACCGCCCACCCAAGGGTTTAGGTAGCTGAACTCGCCGCCATACGCGTATACGGTATTATTGGTTACGTCAGTCCAGAAACGGATAAAGTTGAAATTAGCGCATGAGCCTTTGCTGATATTTCTTATTTGGACGCCGTTGTTTTTTGACGATGTTGTGAAGGATGAGGAAAGGTCGATCGCCAAAGTGGAGTTTACTATTGAGTGCTCTCTGTTAGAACAACTCCCTATGGACTTAGCAGATGGGGAAAAAGTACAGATGTCTTGCTTGATTGATCCATTCACTGAAATGGTCTCTTCACCGCCATCTATGTATAGGGTTTTGCCGATAATGAAAGCTGTCCGAGTTTAGCGTCTGGTTCACATCTTTACTAGGGTGTACTCACAGCCATGGTAGAAACGACGGACAAGCTGCGAGCTCTGCTCTTGCTGCGGGAACTTGGATGAGCTATTCATGACAAATGCACCGATAAAAGGCGCAGTAAAGACAAGAACGATTATCCTAGGGCAGTAACTGGCGGGGTTGAAAATCATTCAGCACGTTGAAGCGTCTACGAAGAGAATTGGAACGAAGTTTATCATAAAGGCGATACCATCAGACTAGGAGATGTTAGAGTATATTTAATTTCTTGAAGTGACCATCTGGAAGGTCTCGTTGACAAGCCTGTGTTATACTTGCAGAGAAGAGAGATTCTGAAGTCTCTCCCACAGCTTTGAGAAACCTTGCGAGTTTTGTGCGGGGCAAGCGCATAATGACCAAAGATCAAAGACGAGGCTGGAGAAGACAGACGCCACTTCTGACGCAGGATCGCGAGATGCATGAACTTGCTAATCATACTATCCTTGGGGCTGGAGTAGAGCTGTGGGTGGCAGACGGCCGCCAATTGCTGGTCACAGCGATATTTCGTTCAATAATTGGTCTAGGCTTGGGGTAATTGGGCAAAAAGCCGGTGCGTCCAGCACGTGACCTGGTCGATCATTGCCTTTACGAGTACGTGACAGCTGGCATCCCGCCTGCTGCATACAGTGTATGGAGGAAAGTGAGATTAGTGGTGTTACACTGCATATCATTGCATATTGTTGCGCAGGATTTGCACGAATGATAAGGCTTGATTAAGTTGACAATCTCTGTCTTTCTGGGAGCTGGAATGGAATGTCAGGGGCTTTTTTACCGGCGGACGGAACGGAGAGGTACTTACACAGAGCCTCCAACACAATGGTGCCGGAGAGCCGGTTGCCGAAGCCATGCGCCCTGACCTATAGCGCGTCCTTCAAGTAGGTACTTCAGTAAAGGGGACATAGCAATTGGCATTCACAGCGAAATAAGGGCGAACGCAGCTCCTGCTCTCCGATCGGCGACGTTAAAAATCTGCATCTTTAGCATCCTATACCTCGTGCCGCAATCAAGGTCGTCCTTGAAAACTGACAAAGGTGTTTCTCCGAATCAAGGTAAGATTCATCGTGCCCCAGACATCATCAGCAACGTGAATGCTGCGGAAGATGTTTTCAATAGCCCCGCAGCCTCACTCATTAATAATGGGCTCGACCTTCAGAAAAAATCATGTTTGGCCCAACCGAAGCAATGACATCGTACGACAAGTATCGCAGTATTACGGCCACAAAGAAAATTCCGTTACTGAAAACCGTCTCAAGGCGCAAGTGTCGCCGATCTGCAAGGCTTGCTGACTGCATGATGAATTGGGCCGAATGCGGACGGGATGATCCTCCCCCGCTTAGTATCCTAAATCTCTTCCCTGTAGCAAACAATGGCAACCATGAGGCTGAATCACGCAAATGGCAATCATGAGGCTATACAGAAAGTCGATACGTGGTTGCGTCTACCTAACGCCAGGGCTCTGAGTCCAATAGAGGCCTGAAAAGGCATATCCTCGTAACCCCAGCGCTAGACTAACTCCCATGCTTCTAGCAGCATAGACCTGGAGTGAAAAACGAAGCTATATACATGCAACAGGCGTGGGCGGGCGGGACGAAAGAATGCTATGACTCTGAAAGAGATCAATTCGAATGAAGAGTCAAATGCAGATAGAAGCCAGCTACTTATGCTGCTTCCTAATGAGCTACCTCCCCTGTAGAGGACACGTATTCCAACATTCCAACCAAGGCCTGAAACGATATAAGCGATATTAAGGCCTACTAACCCCCTGTCATGCAGGCGTGATTAGTATCCTAAATCTCTTCCCTGTAGCAAACAATGGCAACCATGAGGCTGAATCACGCAAATGGCAATCATGAGGCTATACAGAAAGTCGATACGTGGTTGCGTCTACCTAACGCCAGGGCTCTGAGTCCAATAGAGGCCTGAAAAGGCATATCCTCGTAACCCCAGCGCTAGACTAACTCCCANAAAATAAAGCTTTGTAAACTTCGTCTAAACAGTTATCTCAATTGAGTCACTATATCGCTTCTTATTAATATTTCTGCTGAGACTAAGTTAATCTTGTCAGAACCGTGCCCAGAGTCAAGTCTAATGGGGGTAAATTGAATAAGACAACTAGATAAGGAGGAAATATGTACAGAAGAAGAGCGCTTAAATACTAGGAAGAATCCCCGCTAGCCTATGTGTCAATGGGAATGTGTCAATAACCAATAAACACTCTATGTGCTAGACACATAGCCATAAACACTCCCTATGTGCCTGACACCTAGGGTACGTCCGTAACACTACCCCCCTCCCTCAGGCAAGCGATGCCCCAGCGCTGTAGATTGGCCTGCGAGTCGTCTGCGAGCAGAAAGGATAAAAATAGTGGCGAGACCCCGGAGATTTCGGAGACGGCGGGGCCGCTTTGACTTGGCAACAGCTTAGTATCCTAAATCTCTTCCCTGTAGCAAACAATGGCAACCATGAGGCTGAATCACGCAAATGGCAACCATGAGGCTATACAGAAAGTCGATACGTGGTTGCGTCTACCTAACGCCAGGGCTCTGAGTCCAATAGAGGCCTGAAAAGGCATATCCTCGTAACCCCAGCGCTAGACTAACTCCCAGACCCAAGCGACGAGCTCGTAGAGGGCGACCGCACCCGATGAGGGACGAGGATGTGGTGCAATCTAGGCGGAAAGTTGATGTCGACGCGACGCGGCGAGGATGTAGGCTGGGTGGGTCTTGATGTACAAGCGGTACGAATCAGACTTCCATCTTCCAAGCAGCATAATCTCGTCTTCCGTTAGGCCGGCTATCCTCGCGGAGGTAGCAGCCCCACGGCGGAAGGAGTGACCAGAATAATGGCCTTGTAGGCCGAGTGCTGTCAATGCTTGACGTAGATTCTTGGTGACCAGGTTCCTGGTAAATACGCCNGTGACGCCTCGTCTGAATGGATCTGTCTTGGAGGATGGCAGTGTCAACTCCAGGTGATCCTCGTGTAGTCTCACGCGGCGGCGTGTTAGAAACCAGTCATGGAAGTCCTCGTCGTTGAGGTCCCTAGACTCATATGTGAACTCGCCCACCCTGAGGAAGGCGGCGAAGGCCAGACAGAAGGCTGCTCGTATTGTTGCACCATGCTTGGTGGAAGAGTCGAAATGTAACAGGATTTGAAGAAGAATATCCTTCGTGATCGGACGCCTTTCTTGAGTTTCGGCCTCACCTCGCAAGCGGCGAGTGCCGTCTAGAACCCTCTTCAGGCGTGGACTGTGGAAGACGTCCAAGTCCTCGAATCCCATATCCACATGGACTGATCTGACGCCGGTCAGGTAGGCCTTTATGGACTTGGTCTTGAGCCTCTTGGCACTCAAGACCGCGACCCACTCGGATAAGGAGTAGAATGTGGCCGGGAGGGGAGGATTGACGCCCATAAGCGCACAATGAGTCGTATAGGACTTGATAGCAGTCGAGTAGGTCTGACGGGTTTTCNTGCTTGGTGGAAGAGTCGAAATGTAACAGGATTTGAAGAAGAATATCCTTCGTGATCGGACGCCTTTCTTGAGTTTCGGCCTCACCTCGCAAGCGGCGAGTGCCGTCTAGAACCCTCTTCAGGCGTGGACTGTGGAAGACGTCCAAGTCCTCGAATCCCATATCCACGTGGACTGATCTGACGCCGGTCAGGTAGACCTTTATGGACTTGGTCTTGAGCCTCTTGGCACTCAAGACCGCGACCCACTCGGATAAGGAGTAGAATGTGGCCGGGAGGGGAGGATTGACGCCCATAAGCGCACAATGAGTCGTATAGGACTTGATAGCAGTCGAGTAGGTCTGACGGGTTTTCGAGGCCAAGCCCCACCAGAGAAGGCGTGCGACTTCTCGTGACAGCGAGGACTGGTTATACCACCACTGCGGTGGGTCGTGCCCTAGTGGGGCAGAGTGATAGGCCGATGTCTCGACAGGTGGTTCAGCTGTGGATATTCGTCAGCGATTCTTCGGTAACGAAAACGCGAGAGGTCGTCAGCGAGTTGATTGGCCTTCGTAGAAATCCATCTAGGAATAAGAAGGATATCATAGCTAGCTGCAAGCATAGCTATCTTTCGGAGTGGTGCCATAGCTGGCCCGCGGATGGAAGACTTTCGGAGTCCATGGACGCAGTCCTCGTTGTCACAGTGAAGTACCAAGCGGGTACCATGGAGTCTATCCAGCCATAAGCGAATGGCGTGGAGGACTGCGGTCATTTCCTTAAACTGGATGTCCTTGTGTGAGTGACGTGACGGTACACGTGTGCTGAATGCGTCTTGGACGTGCTGTAGAAGGTCTNGAGTAGGTCTGACGGGTTTTCAAGGCCAAGCCCCACCAGAGAAGGCGTGCGACTTCTCGTGACAGCGAGGACTGGTTATACCACCACTGCGGTGGGTCGTGCCCTAGTGGGGCAGAGTGATAGGCCGATGTCTCGACAGGTGGTTCAGCTGTGGATATTCGTCAGCGATTCTTCGGTAACGAAAACGCGAGAGGTCGTCAGCGAGTTGATTGGCCTTCGTAGAAATCCATGTAGGAATAAGAAGGATATCATAGCTAGCTGCAAGCATAGCTATCTTTCGGAGTGGTGCCATAGCTGGCCCGCGGATGGAAGACTTTCGGAGTCCATGGACGCAGTCCTCGTTGTCACAGTGAAGTACCAAGCGGGTACCATGGAGTCTATCCAGCCATAAGCGAATGGCGTGGAGGACTGCGGTCATTTCCTTAAACTGGATGTCCTTGTGTGAGTGACGTGACGGTACACGTGTGCTGAATGCGTCTTGGACGTGCTGTAGAAGGTCTGGATGCTCCAGAATGTAGCCTCCCATGCCCAGGTTCCCTGAGGCGTCGGTCCAAATGTACCATGATTTTCGACTGGCGACTTGACGTAGTAATTTGAGGCCGTCCCAGTTCTTGAGGAAGATATTCCACCATTGTAGATCCGCCTTCATTGCGGTTGTTAGCCGTACAATGGCCACAGGTCTTCGAATGGCGTCAAACAGCCTTCTTAGGAACGCCCTGCCCGGGACAACAACTTTGGCTGCAAAGGATAGGAATCCAACCGCTGACTCGAGCTCGCGATAGGGGATTGTCGCCCGTTTTAGGAGGTCTGCTACTGTCTTTCTCGCCCGTTCAAGCTTGTCTGGAGGGAGTCTCGCCTGCATGCGTATGCTGTCGAGTTCGATTCCCAGGAAATCTGCGATGTAGCCTAGAATGTCCTTGGTATGGTTTACCATAAGGCCCAATTCGTCACATAGCTTGTCAAACTGACGTGCATATTCCTCGGCATCCGCCCATGGTGGAAGAATGGCAAAGAAGTCGTCCAGGTAGTGAAGTATAACGGTCCAATGGAACACCGCAACAAGTATCCAATTGACGCCTTTGGCGAACAAGTCGAATAGGAAGGGTGAGGTACGAAGACCGAATGGTAGAAAGCGTTCTAACCAGTAGAAGTCGTGGCAGAAGAAGCCTAGCAGGCCCTGGTCTGATATAGCAACAGGTATATGTCTGAATGCATCCTTGAGGTCGCGTTTGATAAGTAGGGCTCCCGGGCCCTGCTGCAGTAGAGCGTCTACTGCCTCGTCGAATGTAGTATATTCCAGGGTGCCCCAATCCCGTGGTATACCGTCATTGACTGAGTTGCCATAGGGAAAGGATAGGTCGTGAATTCGTCTCCAACCACCGTCATGTTTCGGCACGAGTCCCAGGGGTGAGCAATTGAATTGGGCTTTGGAATCGGGCTCGATCCTGGCCAATCGACCATGCTGCAGCTGTTTCTGAAGGTCTGCGGTCAATAAATCAGGAGTGCTGAGGGCAGAAAAATGATTTTTGTTGCGGTGGTTGAGACGTGGACCTCGGTATCCAATTCTGGCGCCTTTCCGAAGAATACCCGCTAACGTCTTGACACAAGTGGTATCGGGGTGGTTTTCCAACCAATACTCCCAACCCTCTACTATCAATGGTCCTGGATGAGGCAGGTCAGGATCTGACGCGTCGAACGGAGGGTAAGGGAACCCCTCAGATATGAACGTCAGCGAGGAGGGGATTGCGCTGGCCGTTACGAGTCAATCGGACGGCTTGGATATGCGATTTCCCAGCGGGGGGGTGTTGGCATTGGAGGATGAGTGGTTGTGAGGCTTCGAGCATGACGCGGCCGGGTGATTCTGCTGACAATTGGAGCAGACGTGTGCGTACTTGCATTGCTCGCCGCGGGAGCACTTCGTTGTGTTGGAATGATACCTTCGACCTACTTCTTCGCCCTGAATCGGACGACGAATACCCTGAGGATGAGTCGCGTCGACGACGGACATATATCACTTGGGGGGACCTGGATCGGTGACGAGAGGGGGACCTGGATCGACGAGATCGAGACCGGTGCTTCTTTTTGACCAAATCCTTGAGTAAGGACGCGATTTGATCGAGTTGAGAAGCCGGAGGGGGGGTCTCTTCAATGACGTCCGGACTGACCGTCCCAGAGGAGACCGGTGAGGCCGACCGTGCTGGGGTTGGATCGCGTGGAGGTGGACGTTGCGAGGAACGAGTTTTGGCAGAGGCACGAGGCTTGGTAACACCTTTAGGTGCAGAGGCTGCTGGGGCAGTGGTCTTGGACCTGGTTTTGGACGTCTTGGACGTGGCTTTGGACTTGGAGGACGAAGTCGGCTGGCTGTTTGCCTTGGAACGAGTTGTCATGGACGCGGAAGCCATTTGGGCAGTGGGGTGTGGCTGTGAGTGGAATGATAGAGGAATGTGCTAATGGGAGTAGAAACTGGATATCAGGTGACACCGTGTTACTTGCGTGGCTACGGAAGAGGAACGAAAGAATGCTNCAGCGGGGTGGTGTTGGCATTGGAGGATGAGTGGTTGTGAGGCTTCGAGCATGACGCGGCCGGGTGATTCTGCTGACAATTGGAGCAGACGTGTGCGTACTTGCATTGCTCGCCGCGGGAGCACTTGTTTGCGTTGAAATTATTGCAAGTCAGCGTGCTTGAAGAGGAGGATTTGGGGGCCTGGGTACTGGCTTGCTGTCTGCTATCGTTACCGGTGGGAACTGCCCTTCGGACGAGGAGGTTGAGGCAACGTTGATCCTCCGTGGTCCATGCCAATGGGTTGTCCTGGTCGTTGAGCATGCGGGCGGACATGAAGGCATAGTGGTATGCTCGAATGGAGTCAAAACGGTAGTGGACCGAAAAGTCTGATAGACGGATTCGATACTGAATGAGTGCCTCGTGGAGCTGCAGGGCTACATGAGGTCTTGCAGCAAAGAAACAAATGGCGGTGCAATAGACGTCGAAACAGCGAAGAAGTTGGCTGAGACCGGAAGCTTCCTTCGTTGTGTTGGAATGATACCTTCGACCTACTTCTTCGCCCTGAATCGGACGACGAATCCCCTGAGGATGAGTCGCGTCGACGACGGACATATATCACTTGGGGGGACCTGGATCGACGAGATCGAGACCGGTGCTTCTTTTTGACCAAATCCTTGAGTAAGGACGCGATTTGATCGAGTTGAGAAGCCGGAGGGGGGGTCTCTTCAATGACGTCCGGACTGACCGTCCCAGAGGAGACCAGTGAGGCCGACCGTGCTGGGGTTGGATCGCGTGGAGGTGGACGTTGCGAGGAACGAGTTTTGGCAGAGGCACGAGGCTTGGTAACACCTTTAGGTGCAGAGGCTGCTGGGGCAGTGGTCTTGGACCTGGTTTTGGACGTCTTGGACGTGGCTTTGGACTTGGAGGACGAAGTCGGCTGGCTGTTTGCCTTGGAACGAGCTGTCATGGACGCGGAAGCCATTTGGGCAGTGGGGTGTGGCTGTGAGTGGAATGATAGAGGAATGTGCTAATGGGAGTAGAAACTGGATATCAGGTGACACCGTGTTACTTGCGTGGCTACGGAAGAGGAACGAAAGAATGCTATGACTCTGAAAGAGATCAATTCGAATGAAGAGTCAAATGCAGATAGAAGCCAGCTACTTATGCTGCTTCCTAATGAGCTACCTCCCCTGTAGAGGACACGTATTCCAACATTCCAACCAAGGCCTGAAACGATATAAGCGATATTAAGGCCTACAACAGACTTTTTTTTTAATTAATCCCCACCCGAGGTTTTGCCGCAAAACGCGTATTTCGCGACTTTCTCACCAAAACCATTCAAATACCTACATTATTATGGGACGTACCAAGGGCGCAATAGACCTTCCGGAGGCCAAACGAGGGGCCCTGATAGAGCTTAAGAAGGAGAATCATATATCCAATCGTCAGCTTGCAAGGCAGTACCATTGCGATAAGAAAACAGTGGCAAATGTTCTCAAACGCGCCGGAGACGCGCAAAAGGAGAGTATTAACCCATTATCTTCAGAGGCCCACCAACGACGTCCTCAATCAGGAAGACCTCTAGCAATTAACGAGAGGCAGCAACGGCAGCTAGTCAGACATGCCACTAAGAACAAATTCCAACGTCGCAAGCCCTGGGTCAGNTTGGACCTGGTTTTGGACGTCTTGGACGTGGCTTTGGACTTGGAGGACGAAGTCGGCTGGCTGTTTGCCTTGGAACGAGTTGTCATGGACGCGGAAGCCATTTGGGCAGTGGGGTGTGGCTGTGAGTGGAATGATAGAGGAATGTGCTAATGGGAGTAGAAACTGGATATCAGGTGACACCGTGTTACTTGCGTGGCTACGGAAGAGGAACGAAAGAATGCTATGACTCTGAAAGAGATCAATTCGAATGAAGAGTCAAATGCAGATAGAAGCCAGCTACTTATGCTGCTTCCTAATGAGCTACCTCCCCTGTAGAGGACACGTATTCCAACATTCCAACCAAGGCCTGAAACGATATAAGCGATATTAAGGCCTACTAACCCCCTGTCATGCAGGCGTGACCAAGCGAGACTCAAGGGATATCGATGAGGCTCAACAATCGAGTTTTTTCATTGAAGCTGCGGAGCAATTGCCGACACTACTTTCAGACCCGTGGTTTAGTTCCTTATGGACATTACAAGAAGCTTATTTGTGTCCAGCGGCTATGATTCTCGCTATTGACAGCACTCCCGTCTGTTTAATCAAGGGAAAGTATCCACTTAGCCTTCATGACCTCTCGCAGGCATGTCAGAACATTAGGAACGTCTGCCAGTACCATCTGGAATCATCATACAGGGAGGATGAGCACATCAAAATGCTTTTGGACTGCATCAAACGAAGCGGGCTCGATATGTTAGTAAGAACGCAACCGTTAGCTCTGTACGCTGCTGCACAATTTCGTCAGGCCTCAAATACTTTAGATCGTATTTATGGTATTATGCAGGTCTTTGGGTTTCGTCTAGGGAATGCAGCGGAAGATAAAATCAGAAGCATTGAGTATAGCCTTACAGAGCTAGAAGCCGAGTTTGGAGCTGCGCTTGTCTCACAATTCCCTATCCTGGGTCAGCTGTTCGTTCACCTTTGTCCGATCGAAGCCGGAAAAGGCTGGCACGTCAGCAGCAAGTGCGCAATCCCCGCCTTTGCGCAAAGTGGACCAGTCCTATTCTCAAGCCTTACTCAATCGTACCAAATTTCTACTAAAGACGTTCGTGGTGTGACATGGGCCTGGATCCAGGGCGTTGCATGCGAATTCGGCACAGTGCGGCGAGCATGGCTGGATCTCTACGGTGATGCTAGTCGTTGGGGACGTCAGCAATTCACGTCGCAGCGAATTGCACTCGATGAAGGAGCACAGTCCAATACAGCTGCTGATTCTGGATGGGAGGACATCCCTGGAGAGTATCAGCACTACCTAGCTGCAAGACTTACCGGACAGTATCCCACCGACTTGCAGCTATTGTTCCTTGGAGGCATCGAGCCAGAAGTCTGGAACGAGCCTCAGTACGTTCATAGGTTTTATTACGGACTGATCTTATTGCGACAGACCGTACATGGCAATTCAATTTGGAGGCGGCTTGGCGTCTGTCAATGGATTCTCCTGCCAGAAAATGAGGAGGCTGGACGAATCTCGTTTCTGAAAGGCCAGAGCGACGACTGGAAGGCTGTACAAGGGCATTATGGATGACGTTGGAAGGGTTATCATGTTCAGGATATTGTCCCGTGCAAAATAACACAACAACGTGAAATACTATTTCCTACTCGATCCAGTAGGACAGGGAGCTAGTGGGTCGCATGACATGGTAATCTCGCTTATTCGCTTGTTGGTCATTCCACTACTGGAATGATATTCATAGCAATTGGACAATTGTCCTTTTCAGGAGACACGTGTCCATGGCGACTAGCATACATACTCGTCCTTGGCCTGCAGTCGACTCCTCATTCGATTTCGTCTCTTTCGGAGCCATTGCATACTTTCGTCCCACCCACCCACGCCTGTATATAGCTTCATTTCACTCCAAGTCTATATCGAAGAGATATGGGAGATTTCTAGCACTGGGGCACGAGAATGGGCCTGTTCAGACCCATCAGCCCTGGTGCTGGAACCAGCCAATCACTCTTTTACAGCCTATACATGTCCCTATGTGTCCGTGTCGTGATATTCAGGTTTGAGAACACTTGTGTATGCACTCTTTCGAGCAGCGATATAGCGCATAATTCTTTTCAGTCATTAACCCGATCCTTCAAGAATGTTTGGGGTTCCCTGTGGTGAAGACATCGTCTTTGTGGAAAAATTGGAGTGAGGGAAATCTTCAGATGAGAGCGACGTTAGCAATGTAGAACATCTTACAGTTGACTACCGATATTCTCCATCAGGGGGGAAATGTTCTCGGAGGGATACAAAGTCTATACAATAGAGATCATCTGTTCTGACACCACCCAAGGCAGCTCTTGTGCGAAAACCGGCGAGAACGCCAATCGCTCCGAACGAACAGCGGAGAATGGCCATGGTGCCTCGTCATTCCCTTCTCATAAACGACGTGGTGGGAGTCTTAGCTCCGTCCGAGTAGATCGTCACACCGAGTGCGAAGACCGGACATGGTGTCACGGCGTCACGTGCAGGCAGCAGCGTTGCCGAGATATCATGTAAGTCCGACCCTGCTTCCAAACGCAAAGGCCCAAAAAAGTACATATCATTTGTCCAACAATGGTGAAGAGCTCCGGGGGTAAGAACAGGCTGTATCAGTAACTATTTCAACCTTCGAGAGGCCTAGTATTGGCATGTTAATTGTAAGTTAAGGTATGCATCGAACGGCGTTGATATTTTCTCGAGGTGATGTCCTTTGGTAGGTCATTGTGGGAGCGTATTGTTTCTGCAAGTCCTGGAGTCGGGCATTTTTATTTATAGTTATTGATAATATAGTCGTCCATAGAATTGATCTGAGAAAAAGTATTAAAAAAAAGTGATAATCAGCTTCATCCGAATAGCCGTATTAATAACTTTAATAAAAGTCTCCTTCTTCTTCTTCAGCGATATAGTTATTTATTCTCCTCTTTAATGCTAGCAATACAGTCATTCTTACATATCATTGTCCAACACTTCTGTACTTGCGTTTTAAGAGTCACGAAGTGGTTGGAGTGGCCATTCCGAAGCGATGACTCTATAAGCATGCAGCGGGGCAAAACGATACATCTCGCTGAAGCCGTCGTTGAATCTCAAAAACTTTCTGGCCCTTGGCTCGCTTACGTACTCTATGAACAGCGTGCGAGGTGCTTCCCCAATGCAGTTAGACGGCCTGGCACTGTGTAGCGCACAATCGCTGCGCCCCTCAATTTTCTCAGGTCACCCTTTTGCCACGATGCATACTGTTACTGCGGTCATAGCTGTATGGACATTATATGGACAGTAGCTATGTGGTTTTTTCTGAGGAAACCTCGAAAACGGTATGCTCGTCGTTTCTGACAGATATAACGAAGCATCGGGAACCATTGCGCGACATGATTGCCCCATCGAGGACGAGGTAAGCCTGCGCAGTCGGGCGCGTCTGTAAGTCTTCAACTGGTACCCAGCTGAGTCGCTATGCATTCCATAACAAAAAAAAAGAAGAAAAATCTCTTCACCACAGCAGGGCTGGCGGTTAGTCGCTCACACCAATATGGCATACTTCTCGCATGGGCATAGCCCATGTGCATTTGCATTGCATTACATGGTTTCAGATCATTGTTTCAGGTCATGAAGAGTCGTAGCCTTCTTTGGTGTGGAATGCCCTATAAAGACCCTGTCATCCCACTGGCAATGGTCTCTTCAGTCAATTCTTCTCATTCAGAGCAATTGCACATTTCTTTAAGAATTGTTATAAAAGAACGAGAAACCCCAATCTTTCATCCCATTGCCATCATCCTCATCATTGCTCATCGTTCCCCATCGTACTCTATTTGTCCTTACCAGAAAGATCTGTATTCCAGCGCCATGAAGTTTAATGCTCGTGGTGGGATTTCCATCCTCGAATTGTTCCTCTACTCCCCGTCTTTCTTCGCTGCAACCTACGTCTGCTACCGTCATGGCTTCCGCCGCTCCTCGGGTTGGATCTTCACCCTCATCCTCTGCCTTGTCCGTATCATAGGGGCATGTTGCCAGCTTGCAACCTATCACAACGAATCACGGGGTCTCTTCGAAGCCACCGTCATCCTGAACTCTGTTGGCCTTTCACCACTGCTTCTGGCAACACTAGGGCTCCTTTCCCGTTGGTAAAACTCCCTGTCAAATTACGATCCCGACCCCCTTCTCCCCACCCTTTTTCTATCTACAGAGACTGATAGGGCTCCCACAGCATCGACTCAATCAAAGAAACCAGCACCTTTCCCCTCAGCGCCATCCACTTCCGCCTGATCCAGCTCCTCATCACCGTCGGCCTGATCCTCAGCATCGTCGGAGGCAGCAACAGCACCAGCTCGGACGGCACCTACCATGTACAAACCACCTCCAAAATCGGCATCATCCTCTTCATCGTCGCGTACGTCGCCCTCGCCCTCACCGCCCTCCTTACCGGCTCCCAGCTCTCGCACGCCGAAAGCGGCGAAAAGCGGCTCCTCCTGGCCGTGGTCGTCGCGCTGCCCTTCATCCTCGTCAGGCTCATCTACTCCGCCCTCGCCGTCCTGACGCACTTCCATATCTTCAGCCTCCTGACGGGCTCGGTTGCCATCTTCGCCGTCATGGCCGTCGTCATGGAGGTCGTCGTTATTCTAATCTACCTGGTCACGGGTTGGAAGACCAATAGAGTCGATGCTGCTCAGCGTGGGCCGATCATGTCTCGCTCGCGGAAGGGAAACTTGGATGGCGGTATCTCTCGCCCCGGATGGGGTCAGGGTCGCAGGCAGGGCTCTACTCACGGCTTGATTAGTGCGGCTGTCGCCGCGGCGCAACAGCAACCTGCCGAGCAAAATGTTGAGGGAGGTAGGTCCGGCATGCGTTAATTGATGCTTCCGCACTGTTTGGTCTGTACTTTAGATGCTTACCCTGCGTGATCGAGCGTTGAGCGATTTGTCTATCTTGATTAGCATTGGCTGCGGGAGTTAGGGAGATGCCGTCTGGCACAGAGTACTTTGGAGGAAGAGTCTAGCTTTGTATTATATATAGATTTCAATAATTGCTTTGCTATCAAGGTGAAAAGTGTTCATCGTGTGGATTGTGTATCGCTTCACTCAAGCTCACTTGCTCAAGCAGCATCTGAGTGGGTTCCTGGTGAGAGAGACGCGCATCTCTTATGGTTTCTGGTGCCGAGCCGGCAAAAGAAAGCCCGGCGAGTGTCTGAACATGCGGTATATATCGCCCTGCTGTCCTGAGCAGAATCTGTGGATGAAAGCCGCCATGCATGCGACAACTGTGCACTTCTATGTCTTCAATTTGATCCTGAGTTACACACACGTCATCACACTCCAGCAGTTTCAACCACGGTCGCCACGTCTATGGCCCTGCTTTGGAAATCCGCGTCGTATGTGAGTCGATTGTACAAGACCTTCAACAGTGCACCGCTTTCTGCCGGTATGGCTCATTTGGTGTCGTCGACTGGCGAGATCGAGTGTGTGGAGTGCCACAGAGTGAAGGTCCTGTCATCGAGGACCCGAAATCATGAGATTTTTGTCGTCGATATTGCTTGTTCTTAGGCTTCTCGTTAGCGAGGTGGTAGAAACTCGAAGGACCTTGCGCAACTTTTAGGTCTTTCACTGAAGGCTGCTCATCTTTGAAGTGCTTATTTGAGCGAAAAGGAGAGCCTGATCTTGCGTTTCGTTTTACGTTCTCACGACTCGTGTTCGTGAGTGAGGCCGAAAGAATGATCCGATAAGGGCGTATCGTTGCAGTAGTCGTGACCAGATTGAGTTTACTGGAATTGAATTCGTCTTTTCCCTGGTTTTCCAATGTCAAAAGTGATTGACTGCTGAAGCTTGAGCCTTGGTATCGTACTTCCCCCCTCCTCGTCCAACCAGTGGGATGATGGGGTCATGTCTGTGGCACAGACCGGGTTTGAGACCACTTAGGTTCTTCGAAATTACCGCCAGTGATGGTTGTCATCTTCTCACTTCGGGCAACCAAGAGTCGACGGGAACGGGGGGACAGTATGGGTCACTTGATCAGAGGCCAGTCATACCCCAAAAGTCCAAAGAGGGTTCCAATTCCCCGGTGAATCCATCCCACGCCTCCCAGTCCATTTCTAGATCCAGACCGTCGCCAAAAGCGTTGTCATTGGCATCATCTGCCCCGACCAAGAATGGCTCCTGGGGCGTCCAAGTTGAGACACTTCCGCTGACGTCAACTTGTGGGGGACGAGCGGACAAAGTTGAAACCGCCTCAGATGCCACATCGACTTGACTGTTCGTTGAAGCGCTAATCTGGTGATGAAGTCCATCCGCTCGGATTTTAGTCACCGCGGAGGTCAGCAATAACAGTTGCTGGTACCGAGGATCTCTCTGAGCCGCCAGAGGAATACTATCGAAGGATCTTCTAGCCGAGAACCATGCCCGCTCGTGGATTGGTCCCCAATGGCGCGTGCATAGTTGGCCGAGCACGATGCGAAGCGCATGCCATGGTGGCTGTCGACCTTGTATTTGCCAGCTCCAGCCGCTCCAGCCGGGTTCGTTCTGTAGGCTGTAGATGTATTCTATGATTGACAGCGACGACATGAATACCTTTTCGCTCCGTGTGGTGTTTGCTGGCTGTGGTTCTGTTTCTCTGGCCGAGTGCTCCTTGGAGTGTAGAATGAGGTCGACTTTGATGAGAAAAAGCCGTGCAGTCGTTGCGACGAAGGAGTGGAGTGGTTGATTTGGATTGAGATGCTTGAGGTAGGTACCTTCGATCCTTGCTTGGAATTGCTTGAATAGTTCGAGTCTCTCGTCAATGTCAGAAGGCAAGGCGTAGCTGGCAGCTATGACTGATTGAAGTTGACGGGATAACCTCCAAACTTCACATTGAATGAGACAGACTGTTATATCAGTCCATCTCTCTGCACCGACAGGCGGATTTGACATCCCAGGGTCGAGATCTACATCATCCGTGTTGGCTGGTTTCTCCGTGTCAAACATCCCTTCCAATATCTTGAAATCAGAAACCAGAACATCTACAGACCGCGAATCGATGAAGCATATCTGCCACCATAATCTACGTCGCATCTCTATCTCGAAGGGGCAGAGATCGGGGAGGTGTGAGCCATCGCGGTGAAGCTGTATGGAAACAGCCACCCTGACCAAGACACCGGCCAAAATCCATGCAGATCGCGATTCGCCAGTGTGTTGAAGGACGCCTAGATATATGACGAGTGCCTGAAGTACGTTCAAGCCCGGGTTATTCAAAAAGTCTGTCTGCTCAAGTGCCTGTTCAGTACCAAGTCGATAGCGAGCAGCGAGTTGATCTTTGTCAATATTGAGGTTTATCTGGACCTTTAGCCAAAATAGATCAGTCAGATGACCACCTCCAGCTTTGATCGGAAGCGCTCACCTCCTCGTCATCGAGCGACATAATTGCGGCCAAGGAAATGACGAGCACAAGTGCCTGCATGCCAGGGTCGAGAGTGTGATATCCACCCCTCAGTTCTCGAATGATCTTCGTCATGGTTGGCACATGCAAGACCTTCACGAAAGGATCGATGTTGTCGATGTAGATTTGCCAAAGAAACATCATCTGTAATGGAAGAGGATATGGATCTTCCAGCTGATGTCCAGCAGATGTGTTTCTGAGGAGAAAGCTGTAAAAGCCGGTGTGACGTCGATGCCCAGACATTGACATCGTTGATGAGTCGCTGTCTTCGTGAGGATGAGTGGCTGCGGGCCCATGGATGGCCTCGAAGATATGCTCCACCTTGCGGATATCTCAGCGAGGATTGTGCATCATTATGCTAATCACAAATGCCTAGCTCGACTCTCCATCCGTACATTGAAGAAAGAAAAAAAAGGAGCACAGGTGGAACATACCTCCTTACAAAAAACAGTCCAGAAGCGATCTTTTACGACTAGATCGCCGTCACCAGCCAGGACTAATTCTCCGAGCTCGTCAGATACCTGAGACGACTCTGAAGTGCGCTGTTCCATGTCGGAATCAGTTGACACCTCATTGCTCGTGGTGCGAGGTCCTCCATTAGCTGCTTGGCTATGAAGAGCGAGTCGATGGTCTGTATCACTCGATGTTGAACTTGACAAGCTTGCTGAGATCTCCACTGGGCGACTTCCCTGACTTACTGCTGCTGCAAGCTCAACCTGCGAACCGAGATCACCAACCATGGCTTCCAACCGTCTCAGGCGGCCCACGAGCTCGGCCTGCCTCTGTGACGGGAGCTTTAGATGGTCGGCGTCGCGACCGCGGCGGGGCATTCGACCAGAGACAGGAAAGACGCACTCGGTCTTGTTCTTGGTGCAAGGAGCGCAAGGCAAGCGTCTATCGCAGCGCACTTTGCGCCGGCGGCAATGGACGCAGCTCCACACCTTCAGGCCTTGCGCTCGGTTGGTGTCAATGGCCGCATTGTTTTCTGCAGGCTGCGACGACATGACTGCTGTATATAATTTCGCCGCGGATTCAGTATTATGTTTGGGCTTAAGTACAAGCGACCTTACTTTAGTAGGGCGAGTCGGAGGCCGGATCTCGGTCTCGGACACGGGCTGCGGCACTGGATTCGGTCTAGTTCATTTCCCCTTTCATGGCCTTTCTGATTGGTCAGTCCTTTCTGATTGGTCAGTAAACCGAAACCTTTTTGCGGAAAGACTAGAAGGCCTTAAAGGGATCCATATATCAGAGACGAAGCCAATCCTATTTATCGCCGTTGACATGGATGACCCTTGTTATAAAGCATTGGTCGTCCAATATTGTTCGGACCCTAGAAATGTTGTCGGACCAGACATTAATTTTCTCCCAACGAGACATTCTTCCAGACTGTCTTGATGTCAAAAACAGTTGTCATCCTCGGTGCTGGCTGGGCCGGGCTGCCACTCGCCCATAAACTGCTCAAATACACCCTTCCCAAGATCAAAGATGACCTGAAAGTGATCCTCGTCGCCCCTAATTCCCACTTTTACTGGAACGTCGCCGCCGTGCGCGGCGTCATCCCCGGTGCCATCCCCGACGAGCAACTGTTCCTCCCCATCGAGCCAGGTTTTGCCCACTACTCTGCCCAGAATTTCGAATTTGTCCTGGGCAAAGCCGAGCACCTCGATCTGGAGAGGAACACCATCGAGGTAGCCACAAATGACGGAACACAACGGTCTCTTGCCTACGACCAAGTCGTCATCGCTACCGGCTCCCAGATCCGAAGCAACCTTCCCTTTAAATCTGTTGGTACACATAAAGAGACCATCGCGGCTCTGCACTCGCTTCAAGGGCAGATTGACGCCGCAAAGTCGATCGTGGTTAGCGGCGCCGGACCGACCGGCGTGGAAACGGCTGGTGAGCTGGCAGCAGCTTACGGTACGCAGAAGGATATCACGCTCATCATTGGTGGAGAACGCGCATTGCAGTCGTCCCCTGTGCTCCCCAGCGTCAGCCAGGTTGTGGAGAGAGATCTGCAGAAGCTGGGTGTGAAGTTGGTTCGCAACACACAGGTGAAGGGCGTGCAGATGCACGCAAAGGGAGACGAGGATGTAACCACGCAGACCACCCTCACGCTATTGAATGGCTCCACTCTGATCGCCGACTTGTACCTCCCACTGTTTGGCGTAGAAGTGAACACCGGTTTCATTCCTTCAAGCATACTCGACTCGGCAAAAAACCTCGTTTTGGACAAGACGATGCGCGTAGTGGGAACGAAGAATGTATGGGGAATTGGGGACGTGGGAAACCTTGAGCCGAAGCAACTCACCGTGACAGATGCGCAAATAATCCACCTGTCGGCCGCTCTGGATTCTGTCTTAAGTGGGGAGGCTGGACAGGTCAAGGAGTATAAGCCGTCGGGAAAGACGATGATATTCATCACCATGGGCAAGAAGTACGCCACAGGGCAGATTGGCGGATGGAAACTCTGGGGCCTGATCGTGTCCTATGTCAAAGGAAGGACTCTGTTTGTTGACACCGCTGCGGGGTATGTGGGTGGGAAACAATTGAGGCATGCGTCGATGTAAAATAGCAAGCGTGCTCCACGTCAAGGGTGATCGCCTAAGCCTTTTGTCAATTAGCACAAGACTGGATAATTATGGGCATCTTTAACAGCTTTTCCTCGCATTGACTGCGCAGCACAGGTTACATGCAGTAGTACCGAGAGAGTGGCTTTATTGACAGCTTGAACCCATACCGTTTCGTCCTTGACATCTCTTAATAAGAAGCTCTTTCTGTGATCACCTGAGACAACAATTTGCCTCATCTTTTAGTCTATGGGGTAGTGTTTTCAGCACGACCAAGCCGCTCACCCACGCACCCGCAGAGTCGACGATTTTACTGTTGGCTTCAGACAGATTGCAGATTGACGTGCTGAATGAACATTTCTCACAAGGATCTCGCTTACTATCGATTCTCAGACCATGCGGATTACCAAAAGCTGTAGGAACTTCGTCAGCCTTTTACCGCACATCAAATCAATCCTAACAAAATTAGAGACAGCAACGATATGTCCGGTCAAAGATACAAGGGCACGTGCCGGCCGGCTTGTAGAATCCATTTTTCGTGGAGCAGCTTGCTCATTGTAATCTTGTATCTGATAAATTCCTGCAATAGGACGTGAATTTCATACAGGGTGTCGTGGAAATCTCTACGGCTGAAGCCCAGGAGACTGTGATCAGACCCAGCCTCGTCCCGCTGTAGATACCGGAGCAGCCCGAATACAGATCTCCAACTGTAGAGCCGCTGCTCCTCGAGGCGTAAGCAGATATTGGGGTACAGTGTTCTGGTTTCAGATATTTTGCAGCTCATATTCGTTGAAAAGCTGGATAACATTCGCCACGTAAGCTCGTACATCTGAGTACTACCCTGTATTGCTCCTGTGAGGTACTGCGCCGCGATCGATATGACTGCCAGGTCTATCCCGGTTATAGAGCTAGGAACTAAATGAATCAATAGATACGCGTGTGAGAAGCTAAAGATTTCCAGCAACAAGAAGCGGAGCGAGCATTCAAAAGTCTCTGGCACCCTTTGAGCGGTGCTTGCTCGTACTACCTCACCAAGGCTAGAAGGTAAAAATAAAACAAAAATCTCGTCCATGCAGGGCGTTTTCACATTCTTCCGGCAGACTTATATTGTACGACGAGGCTACGCATGACGTTATCAAGCGTGCGCAACCAGTGGGAAACGTCACAACTACATAGCTGTGAAATCCGGATGTGCAATCATGAAAGCTGTTTTTCTCTGCTTTATCGACTACTACGCTTGTGTCTCTCATAGAGCCTCGCAGCTCCCTTTTCTTACCTTCATGAGACTGTTACAGTCCTTCCGCATGTATTGCAAGAGTTGAGCCATAGGAATTCTGCGTCTCATTTATTCGACCAAGACGCAGACATGACGCGTTTAGACCTGGTCACAGGACACGTCGACTCCATTCCTGATATGTACTTTCCCCATGGCAAGACCCTCTTCAGTCAATCTAGGTGCCTCATCGTCTGCCGGTGAGCCCTTCCATGTCCGCGAAGTAGCTGTTGATAATTCTATGCCGTCAGCCAGGTGTATGAACCCGCCTCGGTTATTGGCCAACGCCGATTCAGAACCTTTGCTATGTGAGACTTGCGACTTAGATACTCGAAAAGCCTTCGAGTATACACGCAGGAAGGTGGCTTTAGAGGCTAGCTTCTGTCGTATCAGCTTGAAGAGGGGCATCGTGGTTGGAAGACAAGCGCATACGATGGCGATATTCAGCTCGATTTCGCTCCAGAGAATAGCAGAATCAGGATTCATGGTGTTGATGATGTTGCCCACCGTTAGAGTGTACAAGCGGATTACGCCAGCTATCGTTGCACTGTAAGGTCGAACCACTTAGCTGAAGTCTGAATAAGGGTAGGCTGTTGAGACTTACAATGTACCGAGAGAAAATATCATGCTGAGTGCAATCTTTCTCTTCGGTTGTAGTTGTAATCTCCAAACGACGGGCAAAGGGAGTAACAATATGAAGAGGTCAGCCACGATGATGGGTATCGAAAAAGCTATGGACCAGATTCTGCCGTTGAGGCAATGGCCGCCCGGCTGAGTGACGTCCCAGTTATAATCGATTGGAGTGCAAGACAAGATGGTGGTGAGCAAGACTGCGATCCACCAAACTGTTATGATACCGATAAGAACGAAGCTAGTGATGCGAAGTACATTGACTGGAAAGATACGACGGTAAAATACGAGGATCGAGAATTTGACGAAAGCGGTGCCAGAGTAGTAGGTATTTTGCACGATGAGAATAGCCTAGGAAGATTAGGGATCGTGAGTATCATTGTTGGCGTCGAATTTTGTACATGTTTTTCGGTTTTCATAGTCTCAAAACCCGGAGCTCCATCGAAAATTGTGGAAACTCGCCAGAACACCGCGGCTGCTGTGGCCCAAGCAAATAACTAATACAATGTTATTGACTAAAATTATACAACCTTTGTAAGCCCACCCACCAATGCGATGATTACGAGAGCGTCATCCCACCAAAATTTGACGTCCGAGACTTTCCGTGACAAAAGCCGTAGTAACACGCCTACTGTAGCCAAGGAAGAAAGTATTGCGGTCGCCTTTTGAGTTGATACTACCAATTTCTTATCTGGTTGTGAAGCCATGCCCAAACATAACGATCTGTTATGCAAAGAAGACAGAGGTTCACGATTTATTGAATAAATAAATTTGAATGGAGTACGATAACAGCCTTGTGTACCATTGCGGCGCACAACGCACATTTACATCATTCACAAAGATCTCCGTCCACCATGCCGCCTTTCTCATGCTTGTCAGCAAATAGCGCATACGCAACGGACATAAGCTCGCAGACAGAGAATTACGACCACACCCTCAGGAACTTTACCAAAAATTACTGCCCCGATGTCGAGGTCCTGCAGTCTGCTACCACAAGCAGTCATGGTCCACGACACTTTGCTGAAAGGCTTGACTGGTAAGTTACGCCTGATGTTGTCAGGCTCTTTTGGTTGATGCCACCGATGGGGCCACCGATGGGGCAACCATCCCTACCGCACTTCTAATATGTTCTTGACGTACTCGTATTGAATTTTGTGGTATTGAGATAAGTGTGTGCCGCGCCAAGCCACTAGAGTACTCTAGTGTTGTAGGGCTGACACTACCTTAAGGTATCTTCAACATCAAAGAATCAGACTCAGCACCTAGTATCGTTACGTGAGCTTCCGAAAGCTTGCAGTCTGAGCAGGAAATGGTTCGTTCTCAGCAGGGATGAACAATGGGATCTAATCTATCCTGTACTCAACAAGCTGCGCCTCCATCGCTCTCATGCTGGCTCAGGCGTTACTAAATTCGACCTCTCGAGACTGATATCGCGCCACTTCTCAATTTTGCCAGTGATCGTGGCATTAATTTCTCATTGTCTAACCTTATCTTGGATCGAAAAGGGAATATTTCAAAACATCATTTGGTGAAGAGCTTACGGAAACACTTTGTACATACGTGTTTACACGTGTAGATTTGGGGCAACGCTACGAAGAAGCCTTCATACATTCGCGATGCATGAGGCAGACGAGCTGAGAGAACAGGATCAAAGGCTAGAGAAAGTACTCATCGTTGAAGCAACGGCTGCAGGCGGTGAGATGGCTTTCGCAATAGCTCCTTGATTGGAGAGGTGGCATGACCAGCAAGCCAGATTTCCTAGATGGCGACAATCCACTAGCACGAACTACGGAGCGTTGAAACTTTTGTTCCAATAATCCGCTCACTCAACCAGCTACGGAATCACTAAGTAAAGACAGACTCTTCTTGCAGCACACCAACGAGAATCCCCAACAAATGTAAAGTATATCGAAACACAGTCTTTGACGCAACCAGCGTACATGGATGTGTTCTTCCCGGATGTTGAAGTCCGTAAGCCAACTTTGCTCTTCGCCGCAGTAATGAGTGTATCGCACATGAATGTAAATTCTGGGATGTTGAAGCCCCTAAGCCAAGTTTACTCTTCGCCGCAGTAACGAGTGTATCGCTACGCGGTCACCCACGCGTGCAAAGCCTCGTCTCACTTCTCCTACGTGCTCTTAAGGTTGCAGACCGCTCTTGAATAGACCGATTTCCAGTCGGAGACTTGTGCGGAACAACTGTTTCCACTTCTTATCATCGATGGTAGCAGTTTGGTGGGCCCAGCTGTTTTTATTCTTCTCCAAGAACTCTGATGTCAAATTTAGAATTGAATCTCAAAATTCGAGTGCAGAAAGGATTACCTCCTAGTCTTCTCGCAGAACCAGTGAGACCATCGGGGTTGTCGGGATTCTTATTATCTATGTCGGCAGGCTTTATGTTTGGCTTGATCCATTGCTCCCAGAAGTCGCCCGTCTTGCTGGTTTTACCATCGAGATATAACTGTTTGGCAATCACGCACCATCCCTGAGGAAATTAGTCAGGAAGAGTACTATCTGGGATTCTGCCTAGCTTACATAAACACACGGAATCATCATGACATGCAAGTTGAACCAGTCCTCACTGTCAGCGTTGGCTCGCACGTAGCTGCCATACGCAAGCTCCGCGACGGAACGGTCTGCTTTTTCCATTTCCGTTTGCGTGACCTTAAGCTTGGTGAGAAGGTCGCTTTGCAATTTCAGGTAGGTAGCCGCTGTGCCAGTCGCTTCCGCCTCTGACTGGAGGGTAGATGCATCGTCTTGCGGAACCGAGTTTATACGTAGACCCCGGAACTTGATCCAGTCTTCAAGGTAAAAGTAGTCTTGCTGCTGTCCTTTAGCGCTTCTTCCTCGTCATGTCGGTTTTGGGATGATACGTACAATGCTGTAGTTCTTGAAGGCGTCTTGGGCCTTTTTCTTTTTGGTAGCATCGGTACTATTATAATCCTGGGCGCAAATCCTGCACAGCTCGTTTTGGAGGAATTCTTGGACCAAATCCTTATTGTCATTCCAAAGTTTATCAATGAACAGGCCATAGAAGTGTTAGCACAGTACAGCAGCGTTTCGGACTTCAAAGCTCACAAGTTCGGAGGTCCGGCTGTTGGAGTCTCAGGGCCGCTGACACCTCTACTCGGCACTGAGTAATCAAGTTCAATGTTAGCTACCTCTGCTGCCACTCGCGGAGGGACCATCTTTGTTGCTAGACTTGTTTTCGCGTCGAAGCGTTTGGTAATGAATTGGCTCTGGAATCAAAATGGTGTTGTTGAGGATCTGTCATTCTGGGAGGACTAGAGTTGGTCTATATATATATGTGTAGCGATTACGGGATAGCATCTCGGGGCACAATCTTACAACAAATCAAAGCCTTGATAGGACGTCGGGAATTGAGGGGGATTGACGTTTGCGTGCTCAGCTTTGAACTACTCAAGCCATGAACCTCGTCATCACTAAACCTCGAGAGTGAGTACGGCGACTCCGGTGGCCCATCTACAAAAAGCTGAAGCTACGGCTCAGCCTGATTGAATGATTTGATGCAGGAAAAAATTGAACCCGAGTCTCGGGTAGACCAACCTAGACCATCACCGAGATGGCGAGATGATGAGAGATTGAGCTTTGAGCATAAATTCGCTTATTTGCCATGCGTCATGTGAAAGAGGCGATCTCGTTATATTCAAACCCGACAGTGAGGACGGCGAGCCCGGTGGCGTACTTAGGAAAAGCTGAAATTACGACTCAGTCTCATGGAATGATCTAATGCAGAGTGAACGGATAGAATCCAAGTTTCAAGTAGATCAGCGTAGACCTCGATCGAGATGGGGGAATGACACAGGGTTGAGAATTGGGCGTCGGTTCGCTCATTTCTAACGATGGAGAGAATCAAGTGAAAGAGGTGCAGAGTCGATAGTCGGCAGTCGCCTTCTCACTCCCACCGCAGGCTCTTTGGTCATCTCGATCTTCGACAAAGTCTGTGCATGACACCAGACCTTGACGGTTCACTCAGCCAGCCACACGTCTATCAGCCTTTCCCTATTCAGCTAAGAGAACATCATAAGTACCCGTCCGAGGTTACTCTAACATGAATAGGGGAAGTCCATGCCATGTACTCAAAGTTCCAAATCCCTGTCACCCACTTGCCGAGCCATTACGGAGTACAGCGAAGGTAGGAAACTCTAAGGTTTTTCGATGTACGTGAAGTCAGCTTGCCAAGAGGCTAGAGTACTAGCCAAGTGTCCTATCCTTATTGCTACCGTGCAGCCATTCTCCGCTATTTCAGCCGTACCACTACTTTAAGGTCGGCAGAGGGTTTCACGGCTCGCCCAACAAGTGTCGCTGGACTCTCCACGAGGATCTCGGGAAACCCCGTGTCGACCTTGAAGTACCCCGCAGTCAATATTCAACTATCTTGTCATGCGACACTATAGCTATTCTCTGTTCACAATCTCAGTCTTTGCAGTAATGTGAGAAGGAAGCCGCTCTCTACAATTTCAGTCCGGTCATCACACAACATGCAGCCATGATTCAGCTCTTTCCTGCTGTGTCGCCGTGCAAAATCAAGTCATCTTCAGCCATTATTAAGCCATGTCTCCAGAGGCAATGGAGACGCTCTCCACTATCCCAGCCTTCTTGCCGTCGTGCAGCCGTTGTTCAGTCATTTCAGCTATCCCGTCACGCGGCATTGGAGACGCCTTCCGCCATTTCAGTCTTGTTACGATGCAGTCATTCTTTCGGCTATTCCAGCTGTTTCGCCGCTCAATATGAATTTCATTCCCGTCTCTTACGACTACGATTGACTCCGTGCACCAGCGTCTTCTGTCCTATTCAGCACTAGTACAGCCGGCCTTTGGCTGTCGCTTGGGCGTGGGAAATGTCCCAAATACTGAGGTACGGTACTTTACCTGATATCCTCTCACCACCTTCCTTACGCGCATCCACCTCCTTTACGTTGCCTCGTGTGACTACTCTACATCAACAACGTGCACCGTACGAGACACTCGCGTTGAAGGGACCGGGTGAGGTGCGCGGAGAGGCTTACTACTATGAGCTATTTGAGGGAGGTAAAGCTCAGGGATCTCTTAGATGCAGATAAGGTAATGAGTTGCGCTCAGGGTGCGAGTGGTGACCGCTTCATGTACGGTGGGCTGTTTCAACGACAAGATGTAAAAGAGCGGGCAAATATGGGATCCTAACACGGAAAAGTGAGCCTAGGACCTACCACAGACAATTAGCGATATATTGGGTTGCGCATATGCTCTATGAAAAGATTCCTAACAATATAACAGAATCTGATGATAGCAATCGAGAGGTGAACATGGTCACCACGCTGCGAGAACCAGTCGAAGTGAAATAGAAGGTACGAACATACTGTGATCACACAACTAAGATTGATAGATATGCTATGATTATATAAAATCGGTCGAGTATCTATGAGCAAAGGGGGATTAGATGGAACTGGTTGGGCTTGCGCTGTCAAGACTTATCCCGATGGAGCAGGTGACTCTGAGATATCGACATAGAGCTTCACACGACTCTCAGCCGCATTAAGTTGGATACAGACTAAGTTATTGGGAAGGATATGGTTTACGCTTTCTTCTTCTCTGGATCGAGTACGTCCGCATAGACACCATCCTGTCCTCGGCACAGAGACCCCAAGTCTACATTCTTCAGTCCTCCGAGCGACCATGTTCAGCGTTGCATGTCTGATAGAGAGTTGCAGCTTTAGCTGGCAGCCTGTGGTGAAATGAGCACAACGGAATCTCCTATGAATCGAATCAGATTCGATTAGACATCTATACGGGGTCAATGGTCATTCTCAAGAAATACCTCGTACAAACAGCATTTCTGACTGCTTCTTGATCGTCTATGGCCATCGAATTAGCATGAGTCTCAGAATGGCGTGGCGTAGCTGACCTTCACCGTTTCCTCTTCTTCATCGTCGTCTTCCACTACGTAGATAGTCTCTTCCACTTCTCCGAGCACCAGATTGCAATGACTATCATATGCCTAAATACGAAGTCCACTTAGTACAGAGCCCACGTGGTTAGTAACCCCGAAAGAATGAGCGTAAACATACATGTAAACGCCCTTTGAGCTCTCGGTCTCCGCGTAGCCTAACGAAAACAATTTCATCCAACGAGAGGCGGACCAGGTCTAGCGGTCCCGAAACAGCTGCCGCATCTCCATCACCAGCGTCTGCCATCGTAGGTCGTTGGTGACTGAAAGTGCTTCTCGTGCGGACAAGAAGCGAGGATAAAAGCGGAATTCCTGCGCCCTCAGCGCGGCAAAATTAGGCGCGAAATTAAAATCTCTGGACTTGAGTCACCGCAACAATCAAAGTACAATCATAATCGCCGCAGACCACGCTCCTAGTGTACCATAGGTTTCTTTTGTACCCATGGCACCTTTAGAGAGCGCGCAAGGTGACACACCGCCCTCCACAAACGACGAACATGAGAAAAAGGATTCAAACGGCCAGCAGAGAGTAGCCCCAATGGCTGAGCCAAAATCAGCAATAAATGGCGCGGCCAAAGTAGCAAAGGGATCAGAGCAGGGGGCAAAGCTTTCTGATGGGCCAAAAGAGAAGGAAGTGTCAGGCAAAGAAAAGAAGGAATTAGCCAAAGCTCAGAAGATAGCGAAGAGAGCTGCAGACAAACAAAAACAGCAAGGTCAACCGGCAATGGACTTAGCCGTGGGAACCAAAGGAGACTTTCCAAAGGATTCAGGGAAGAAGGGTCCTTTGGGACCAGTAACACCTGCTTCGAAGACCCAGCATAAGCGGACGGGCTCTACCAGTGTAGGTGCGCAATCTTCGTTGCCGCACCGACAGACCCAATCGCATGCTGCATCGGCCCCGCCCGAATCAGAAAAAGAGAACAAGAACGTCGCGCTCTTCGACCATCTATATAGCCATCCTAGAAGAACCACGGTTGCAGGGGCAGGCAAGGATGTTCATCCTGCTGTGCTAGCTCTAGGACTACAAATGAGGAACTACATTATATGCGGGAGCATTGCTCGATGTGTTGCCATGCTCTTAGCATTCAAGAGGGTAGGCGAGGCCTTTGAGATAAACATTTGCACTACTAATCTCTACGCAGGTCATTGAATCGTACACAACTCCTCCTAGAAACTCGTTACCGCGCCATCTCACCACACATCTTTCGTCGCAGATCGACTACCTCGTTTCTTGCCGACCTATCTCAATATCTATGGGCAATGCCATACGATGGGTGAAAGTGGAGATCTCCAATGTCGATGTCAGTACTCCCGAGTCGCAGGCCAAGTCAGACCTTTGCGAGACGATAGATACCTATGTCCGGGAGAAAGTCACAGTAGCAGATGAGGTCATTGCACATAAGGCGAATGACAAAATAGCTGATGGCGATGTCATCATGACATTTGCTAAGAGCAGCATCGTTCAGAAGACCTTGGTAGAAGCCTTTCGAAGGGGCAAAAAGTTTCGAGTCATCGTCGTCGATTCGAGGCCATTACTCGAAGGCAAGAAATTAGCACGAGCTCTTGCGGACTTAGGCATAAAAGTGCAATACTCCCTAACCCACGGCATCAGTCATGTCGTCAGGCACGCAACGAAGGTATTCTTAGGTGCTCATGCCATGATGAGCACAGGACTCTACTCTCGAGTCGGTACAGCCCTTGTCGCCATGAGCGCCAGAGAATTCAACGTGCCCGTAGTTGTGTGCTGCGAAAGCATCAAGCTTACAGAAAGAGTAGCTTTGGACAGCTTCGTGCATAACGAGGTCGCCCCGGCCGAGGAATTGATAATACACGACAAAAGTGCTTCGCCACTGTCTAAGTGGGAAGATGTGCCAAAGTTGCAGCTCCTCAATCTCATGTACGATCTCACACCTGCCGACCATATCGACATGGTTGTGACGGAATATGGCATAATACCTCCTAGCTCTGTGCCGGTCATTATCCGATTGAGTACAAACACCTGAAAGATTTGCCACCTCTTACGAATGGGCGACAGCCCTAGAAATACCTCACAACATAAGAACGCCTTCCAGCGTCTTGAAATACAGCTGAAGGATCTCTATCCTGCCATAAATCCACATAGCGGAGGACTCAGAAGCAATACGGTGCTTACTTTAGAGCCTTCGGTATACCGATGGTCTCAAGGAGGGGCCGACGAGGTTTGAGATGGTCACTAAAGAGGACTACGGGGCCCTTAATCGAAGCATTGTTGGATCCTCGCAAGCAGGCGAAATTGCTTCACCTAGGGTTACAAACCGACGTTGTTATACAACATAGAGAATCAGTAGCGAACTCCGCTTCTATGACTCGAACGTTTGCCCATGTATACTCCCATAGCTCTCTTCTGCTTTCGAGACTGGTATGTAAGAGGGGATAGTAATGACCTCTCACCGCTGACAAGAAATCTAAGATGGACTACTCCAAAAGGGTACTATTCCATTTTTTCTAGCAATTACTGCTGATTTCGCGTTTTGAGGGCTTGCGTGTATCAAAATTTGGTCGAGGCACGAGTATTACGCCTATCTACGACAGTATCGACATGGGAAAGCTCATTTCCTCGCTCATACAAGCAGGAACAAATCCATCCAAGTTAGCAAGGACTTGATGTTCTGCTCTGTTGATATCGTCAATGGACTTGAAAGTGCCCGGACCCCTCAGAACCCGCTGCGAATCGCAATTCTACAGTACTTGGAAATATTATTATCTGAGCTCCTGATTCTGAAATGCACTGTTCAAAGGGTAGGACTTTGATTCTTCGCGCCCGGTCGCTGTGCCAGTCATTCCGATTTTTCCCTCTCAGTCGTGCTGATGTTTCTCCGTCACCCCCTCTTTCTCGCAGCGCAAAATCCCTCTCAGCACAGCATCTTCGTCCTCCGAGACGAGAACGTTCCCATCCCCCGGCAAGTCTCTCACCTTGCTGTTCAGGCGTGAAATACAAGCTTCGACTCGCGCCGGTGCAGGATCATCGGAGTCAAGGGGCAATTGACATAGCCGTCGGATCTCGCGAGCCTTCCATCTCGACCCAGTCGGGGATTCTTGCGTTGCGCTCGGTGTTGCCTTCTGAGCGGTGACTGCCTCTGACGCCTGGGTCGTTACCGTGGCCTCCTCAGTCGGTGATGCTTGCGTTGTGCTCGGTGTTGCCCTCTGAGCCGTGGCTGCCTCTGACGCCTGGGTCGATACAGTGGCTTCGTAGCTGGACTGATGCAGGTGTTAGCCATCCAGTATAAAGGGTACAGCATGATTTGGCGGGATGCACTCCTCCTGTTTCAGTCATCGTGATCACTGCTGATATCCCTGGAGACATGGCAGCTCTCTGAAGCTTTTCGCTCCCTAATTTTTGATTTGGATTCGTTTAGGTGCAACAGCGAGCCGGAATCTAGAGCGCTTCACATATTAGTCCAGGCATTGGGGGCATGCACTTTTGGTGTCGTCATACTATGGATTGGGTTTTCTTTGCAAGAACTTCTCGTTATCTGTAGGTATAGATTCTCCTTTATATACGAACTATACCGTTGCAAAAGAAACAACATCCACGGCATCCCCACACCTTTTCTTATACGTCCCACAGCCCTACGGCAGCTACTAACTTTACCTTCACTTGCTGGCATTCACTCCCTCCCTCGGTCCCGGTCTTTAGTCAACCCTTGCACCGGCGATCTAAACTGCAAGGGTACGTGCATGAAGCCAGAGACGCAAGATGATCACTTCTCCGCCCTCGCTCGAAGAGAACCTCGTCGCGGCGCCACGCTAAGCCCATATACGGGGTGCACTCTCCGTCCGATAGGGAACCGGCCCCGCTTCTACGATCAGCTGTTGCTTCGCGGTCGCTTGCATGAAACCCACATATAAGCCTCAACGCATTGCAAGCCGATCCGCCTCGTTCCGAACCCGCTCCTCCCAACACCTGGAGGGGGCTTCTTTACGGCCGCGAATGTGGGGTGGGGCTGGGGGGTGGGAGGGGAGGGGATTCGCCTAGTGTGTTCCGTGCATGTGCATGTTCGTCTAGTAGCTTCTTTGCATATTGCATCAGTGTGTAATCTACCACCACTGCTCTGCCCCCGCTGCAGACTCTACGCACCGGTGGGAGAACGAGTCCGTCTTCTCCTGCAGCGCCGGCGTTGCTGATCGTCTCTCTGGTTCAGACTAGGCCCGTTATGAGCGTCACGATCTCGACTCTTGGATTCGGGATACTTTGCTTCGTCCTCGTTGAGTCTCTGGATCTCGGTGTCCGGAGCGTGGACGAAGTGGCTTCCTTTCTCGTGGATGCGTGCGGCGCTTGGGCGATGGGGTTCAAGGCCGATGGGGGTTGGAACCGGTTTCGAAGCGGGGGTGGGCCGTGGACGCACGTCTTTAGCTTCTGGATTAATTCTCCGAGAAAGGAAAAGGCGGGGGGCTTTCTGGGTAGGGGATGCGCGTAGGACGCGGTTTGAGATAGGAGTGCGTTATGTAGTGCGTGGATGCTCGTCTCTAGAATCTCTGCGGAGGAAAGATGGGCTGAGCTTTTTGGGTAAGTAAGTAAAGTACAGGTAGTCTATTCTCATCTATGTAATGCCGCTATGAATCTTTTACTTGCTGGGCTGCATGCAGTCGTTGCGTCAAGAAAATGCAGTGATGCAATGCAGCCGCCAATGTAGAAATCACACTCTATACTCTTCGCCGACGCCAAAGCAGAATCATTGGCGGAATCTTCCTGCACTGTGCCGGGGTAGGAAAAACGGTCTAGAATGCTCGTGTAAAGGTGGTCCATTTACCAAACTCCCCCGCCCTGCATGCACAAGGATGCGGACTTGGAGCTAAAGGGCTCCGACTTCCAAGTCCGTGCTGGTGCCATCGTCTCTCACATGACGGCGCTCCCCGCTTTCCCATCTTCGAGCGCTTCTCCTCTGCCGCCCACGGCCTCCCCCACGCCCTTGAGATACTTTTCGCTCTCGCCAATCTTCTTCCCCGCAGCCTCCCACCGCTGCCGGATCTCCCTCCTCCTCTCGGCCGCCAACGTGTTCAGCGCCGGCCAATAGGCCCCGTGCTCGTACTCAAACTCCACGTCTCCGCCGTAGACTTGCATCAGCTGCTCCGGTGGCACGACCTTCCTCATGTCGACGTCGAACTTCATCTTCTCCCTCGTCAGGGGGTCGATGAACGGGTTGATCAGCTTGAAGAACCCCCACACGATCCACGGGACGTTCTTCACGCACGCGTTGCCGAGCCGTTCCGGGTAGTGGTTCTGCAGGATCGACAGGGTCTGCCGCCCTTGGGCCACGGAGGGGTTCTCGCCCTTTCGGCTCTGCTTGAAGTCCACCAGGATCGCCAGCGTCTCCTGGCCCGGCGGGATCAGGTCGATGCAGCGCTCGAGCATGAAGACGAGGTGCTGCATCTGCTTCTCCCGCCCCTTGGTGTTCTGCTTGTGCGGGTTCAGGTAGAGGCAGGGTCGGCCTTCGTTGTCGTAGCCGTATATGACCTGCTTCCCCGTCTCGTTCTCCTGCGATATGTAGTCCGCTGTGTGGCTTTCGACCTTGAACTCCCGGCGCCAGACCAGGGTGGCTTGCAGGCGGGTGAGTGCGTGAGCTTCGTTCCATTTCGAGGCGCGGAGGTAGCGGAGGAGGCATTCGCGCGTTAGCCAGAGGCGTTCGCTATCGGATAGGGGTTCTTTGCTGGCTGTTGATGGGGTCGACGATGTCGGTAGACTGGGCCATGCTTGGACAGTCGAGAGGATGGAGGCGTATTTGGCTTCTTGGTCTGGTGTGAGGGTCTTGGGGGGTGCTGGGTGAGAATTGGCGGACCGGTGAATAAATGGAGTAGAATTGGAGCCATCGATTGTGGTGTTTGAGTTCGCTGATGGATGATTGACTTCTGTTATCAGACCGTTGGCCGTTTTCACATGCCCGAGGTCGTCCTGCCCCAGGGTCGCTTGCTCCATTACGTATGCAGGCTCATAAGCCGGTATATCGTGTAAAGCTTGCCTGTGCACGTCTTCCTATAACGATTATTTCGATCAATGGCTGCGCGATGTCGAGCATCAGACCGTTCTCTGCTCAGCCTTAGATTCAGGGTCAAGACGCCAAGATCTCTGAGGCTCGAAGTGGCTAGATCAAATCCAAATGCCCGTCATCCCCTGGTAGCGCCAAGACTTAATCTCAGCTCCTCTTAACCCGACTTATGACTTCCATGGATCTCGTATAGCAAAATGCCTATCAAAGACAGGCTAAGAGAGCGACCATAGGAGGTATGCTGAGCATGGCTCCACCGGCCTCAAGCTCTCGTAGCATTGATGGCAATGCCGACTCTAGCAGCGTTACTCCCAGCACAGTTGGCTTCTCCTCAATGCCAATATATTACTATCATCAGGTACCGAACCTTGACTAATATCCGCCGGACTGTTTGCGACGAAATTGGTATCTACCTGGGCAAGGCATATAAGAATCTCTCGAAGTGTGCGCCTCTACCTCCCTAGGGACTTGTGCAGCATCCTACACATCGACAGTGTGCTGCTCACCAATGGGGTTCTGACAAGAAGCCTAGGGAGACTTATGTATTTGCAATCTCCCAAAGTCAAGTAACGAAACTTCAAAACAACAGAATCATCTGTGGCACCCATTGGTTGTCACGCACGCCACGAATTCAATGGTGTTGGAAGTTCCCAGCAGCTGTGACGATGGATCCTGCAATTTATAAGTCATGTACGCAACACTTGTCGCCTAGCTCATCTGCTTTTGTCTTAGCTAGGTGCAGGTGTTTCCTCGTTGGGGAGTGTCATTGACGTCACCCTCTGCGGTGATAGCATTATGATAAATGCTGCGATGGAGGAGAGGAAGGGGGAGAGGGAGAGAGGAGTGCATGACCGGGGTTGGCTTCTTATTTCAAACATTTAGACGACTTATGTAGCCAGCATTCAACCCCGATGGAATGCCGAGACTATACCCAACCACTAATTAATAATGAGGAATGTATGCGTTCAACAGCAACAGTGTTGCTCACATCTCAATCGACACAGCCACTAACAAGATAAGAGACATGTTCTTAGCTGATAAGTGAACAGAGACGGTTACGATTTAACCCAAGTGCGCATCACACGAAAGATGCCTGTTTTCGAGAGACTCTTGGATCCTCCGGTGAAGACATACAGCTCCTCTTCAGACTTTGACTAGAAAGCCAAACCTTGCAAGAGACCCGGTACACCTATCGCAGTTTGCTCAACTCCGGCGATATAAGGCTACTCGTAGCACTTGGTGGACCTTCCGGACGATCTTTTCGATTCAGCTTTCGACATGTCTCGCTGAACTCTCCACCGTTTCCTTACGAAGATTTCTCATACTACTGGAAAAAGCCTTCGAGATCGCTCTTTCGCATTTCTTGGGCTGGCCGCGGATGGTGAAGACCCCCTGCTCTTGCCTGAGTATATGCTTTCGCGAATTTAAAGCTTTTGCATCTCGGTCGTCCGAAATTTCCCTGCTAGAAAATGTCAAATTCTGAGTGTGCTTGGTGAACAGATTGACACGCTCGACACGGTCGCTGCTACTACTGTTGTACAGACGTTTCGGTAATGCCGAGCAGTGGAGACTCAATCAACAGGAAACAGCCGCGGGCTATCTGTTCCACAGGTTTCGCAAGCGCAGACACTATCCGAGGCGCTCCAACCGTATAATGCAACCACAGAGTCTTTGGAAAAAGTCATGTAGCGAACTCTTTGCGCCGACCATAGGGCCAATTGCATTGCACCCGTACCAAGGTATTTTAGGCTTTGCTTCCGTGCCTGCAGGCGTAAGCGGGATCGGCGACTCTCAACTGCCTTGGAAAGCTTCAAGCATAAGGTGACAGCTCAAGCTATTGAAATCCTTCGCTCGAGACGGCCGACAGTGTGCCTGAATCTTTGAAGGACCAGAAAGCGTCGATCGGTTTTGGTCAAGCGATGGCTTCTATGTCGGTGGGCCAAAGGTTCTGTGTCACTAAGAAGGGCCACCTAGGCAAAGTCCCTGTGCATGCGCGCCGTGGCGATAGAACATGCTTTCTATTCAGATCCCGTGCCGTTTGTACTTCGTCGTTCGAGTTAAGCGAAAGATACGTCGAGCTTGTGGGTGGTTATTTCGTCCATGGGTGTATGAGAGGCGAAAGCGCTGCGGGCTTCGATGATCGCGCAAGTGTGTTCAATACTGTTGAGTCTTTCAGCAAACCGTGGCCAGTCTCCCACATCCAGTCCGAGCCTTCAGATCGAATTTTCGGATCGCTTGGAGCGCTCACTGGAAGCCTGACATCTGAATTGTAAGGTGTCACCGTCTGTGGGTATGATGCAGACAAACGATCCTGTACAGAGCTCGATTGAGGTAGATGATCGAACGAAAGACAGGTAGGTAACAGCGACTAAGCTTTGAGATGATTGTGAAATTGATGCTCAGAATTGGATTCGTAAGTTGGTTAACCGGGTAAAATTGAAGCACGAGTCCACTATATGCCGAGTCTTGTTGTTGTTAATCGTGAAGATATCTTGTCCTGGGAAAGCACGAAGAGAAAAAAAGGTGGTAGGCGCCGGGCGCGGAAAGCGAAATGCTTCGTTGCAAGGGAGGTGTTTCTAGAAATCCAGGGATTATTTTTAGTATGAAGACAAGGCCTTGCCAGCCAAGATACGATGGTATGTTGAAACGGTAGTGGTATGACCTTGAACAAATCTGTTCTTCTTATTCATTTCTCAAGTTCACGGTGCAAGAAAGACTTAGAAAATAGGAGCATTTTGACATACGATCGAGCAAACTAATCTTACAAGACATATTTCCAACCTCGGCCGAGTAGTAAATAGCAACATGGGAAACGCGCGGGGTAGAGAAGACTGTCCAAAAATACTCATACAACCCAGGACGCCGCATCTCCAACTACTTTCACAAAGCCCGAACCCACAGAACGCAGTATGCATTTCCGACACGAATCAATCCCAGTGCCAATCAACGCCGCACCAGAGACACCTCACCCCTCTCTCTCCCTTCGGATTCGCCCAAATTAGAACAAAAGGACGCTCCTCTCCTTACTCCTCTTCAGCCCGGAATCGATCTCGTCCACGACATCATGCCCCGTGTAATTCGCCCACGCGACGCACGTCTGCTTGACGCTATTCGGCAGCGTGCGCCTCTTGAGCAGCGTCGCCTGCTCGATCGTGTTGATGTACAGGCCCGCGCTGACGTGCCACGCGATGTGGCAGTGGAACGGCCACACGCCCGGGTTGTCCGTCTGGTACTGCAGCACGATGTAGCCCGGCGCGGCGGGGGAACCCCCCTGCACGAGCTGCACGTCTCGGCGCTGCGTGTTGGACTGGTGCACGATGGTGCCGTCCCAGGTGCCGACGCCTTCGGCCAGCACGTTGAAGTTGTGCCCGTGTAGGTGCATGGGGTGCGAGGCCGGGAAGGTGTTCTTCACGATGAGCCGGACGGAGGAGTTGTCGCCGAAGTTGTAGGCGTTCCATTGCGGGTCGTAGGGGTAGGAGACGTTGCCTTGGTTCGCGAGCACGAGCATCGGGTGGCTGGTTCGGGCGGGCGCCGGTTAGCGGTGGGGGCTTTTTTGGGGTGGGGCTTGAGGGGATGTTCGGGGTTGGGGGTGTGGACTTACTCGTAGTTGCCTCGGAAGGATACGTCGTTCATGTAGAAGAGGAAGACGCCGGATCCGTTGGTGTGGGCTGTGATGACGACGTCTTGCTGCGTTGCTGGATTCGAGGTCGCGGGGAAGGGGAAGTATGGGGTCGTCTTTGAGAGATCATCCTGTCCCAGTATCAGCACACGGTTTTACAGAACCCGGGAATCTGGAGCTGTACGTACATTGCCACATTTGCTGTCGTCGTAGGGGGTTGCTGCCGTAGTGGGCTTTGCGGTCGTATCGGCGTTTTCGTAGTAGATGGCAGCTAGAGCATGGGGTTGATTGGTAAGGTCGCAAGTGGGGCTGAGGTCAGCGCGCATCCAGTAGGCGGATTTTGGTGTCCCAACGGCCTGCACAATAACATCACTACGTTGACCGATACCGAGAGTCACGACGTTGGTGGTGTAAGGCTTGATGGGCACGAAGTCGTTGGCAATGACAGTCATATTGTGGCCGTCGATGGTGAAGCGTTGGATGCCTTCAGCACCGCTGTTGATGAGCCTCAGACGGTGTTTCTTCCCGGAGTGGAACTTGAATTTGGCAAGACCGGCATCAGGGGTGCAGTGAATCGTGGGATCGGTGATCAGAGAGCAATTGTAGTTCATCTTGCCGTTGATGAGGTTGTTGTCGGAGAAGGGTGGAGGTTGACCCACTCCCATGACCTGCTCAACAATCTTAAAGTACTCGGTGTGATAGTTGTCGCTGAGCATGACCGGTCCAAGATCGTAGTCGTATTGGACTTGGGAGGGCCCGTGGATAACCATAGGCCCAACAAGACCTGCGGCATACTGAGCACTGTAGTGAGAGTGATACCACGAGGTGCCGTAGAGATCCGCCAGGAATGAATAGGTCATGCACTGTCCAGGTGCAATGGGGCACTGCTGCACAGCTGGAACGCCATCGAACCAAGGGGTCTGTTTTTGCAGAATACCGTGCCAATGCAGTGCAGTCCCTTCTTCGGGGCCTGTGATGTGATTGCAAACGTTCACAGTGATGGTGTCACCCCAATTAGCTTCGATCAAGGGGGCAGGAAAAGCTCCGTTGACAAGGAGAGCGCTTTTGTTCACTCCATCAGGGGCAATGGTGCCTCTGGCGATGTTGAAGTTGTACGTGGGGCCCCTCCCTGTACAGAAGTTCAGCGTGAGCCAGATATAGCAGGACGAGATAAGACTTACCGGAGATAGGGCCTGCGGTGTAGGGATTGGTGTTGTCCACCGTATCTGATCCCCAGGAGATGATTCCATTCAACCCGGTGAGCGATAGTGTTGGCGCCGAAAGCGTCCCTAGGATCGAAGCACCATTGGTGACAGTCTGGGGAAGGGAGGGAACCAATGAGCTTAGGGAAAGGATGCCGCTAACCACGGCGGATGCTGCAGCAGTCATGCCGACGTATGGATTAGGCGCTGATGTCGAGTAGTAAAGTGGTGACTTAATAGAGCTAAGATAGGAGCCTGGAAGGGGTTGCAGAGGCTGAGAGCCTGGCTGGGGTGGCGGACGTGGTAGCCTCCAAGGAAGGTGCGGGGCTTGATGGTTGTCAGGACCGTGGTGGCCCTTGTGCTGGTGATGCGGGTAGTGTTGTGTGTTATTGTAGAACGAATGGTTTGAGAAGCTGTCAGCCTCAAAAGAATGATGAGGTGCCGCTGAAGCTTGTGGCAGAAGCAAGGCAGTGCCCAGAAGATAGATGTAGAATAGCGACTGGAAGACCGATGCTGGTGTAGAGAAGAGGACTTTCAAAAGAGCGTGAGGGCCTATTTATGTGCCAATCGTCAGTTGTCCAAGACAATCATTTCATTCCGTATGAGGCATGGTCCTTTCTCGCCCGAGAAGAGTAAAAATTGACTTTCGAACGGTCAACCGCCGCCGTGAACGTGCATGGTTACATTCAAAGGCTGGAAGCTCCTCCCCATCGAATAGAGCCGACTTTACAGCCTCATGCAGGCTGAGGGGACCATCACGATGGGACGAGCAACGGGAAAGGGTGGTGGTGAGATTCCAGACTCGTGGTAGTTGAGTCTCTCGCCAACTCTTGGCACGAATAGGAAAATATGACTAGCGTTCTGAAAGATGGGGTGGAACATACCCATCTTGGCAAGACTAAAAAGCAGTAACGAATGACTGGGTTTGGGGGCAAGTCGTCTGAAATGACTTCATCCGGTATAGGCCGTGCAGCGAAGCTAAACATGCGTGCCTATGCTTTTTCTTTTGCATGCGCTGGGCGGTTCAGCCACGCCTCGTGATTGCTAGCATTGGGTGCATCCTCCGGCTCCTGCAATGGATAAGCTCCTGCACATCGCCACAATAGGTCTTGAACGTTACCCGTGCTTACTGCCATAGTCCCAGGCTTTGCTGCCACGCCTCATGTTGTTATTCGGCCTGCTAGAAACAGTATTGTAAAGAATCCTTTACTAAAATGAGGGGTGACCGAGACTTTTGTGCATAGGAGATTTCTGCTGGCAAATTGCGCTGCAAAAGCTGTTAACGCGCGCATGACGAACAGTTGGTGTTGGTTTCGAGCGGTAAGATACGAGGTAGTAGCAAAGCCTTATGAATACAAACTACAGAGAGCTAGCGCGAAAGGTTTTATCCAAGGTCATGTAAGTAGAGATGAGGTAGTGATGACAATGTACAAGGAAAAGGAGATGCCATGCTAGCCGAGACTGTATTGAAAGCCCAACGTTGAAATCTGGGGTATTGCATGATCCACTACGTACTCACATGGAGTTTTGTAAATCCTGGGTGGTGCTAAAAATAGGACCAGGCACCAGCCCTACCGTGATTGTTAAATTTTGGGTACGGAGATACTCGTACCCAGCTTCGCTCCGGCTTCTTGAATGCTGAACTCTATTAGGTAAATTTTCAATAAGAATGTTACCTTTCATCCTATGACTACAGGGTGTCCGGTTCAGGGTAGCCATGAGCCTCATCGTTGGTGGGGCCAGCTTTTCTGAATCCTTAGAAGCCGGAGTTGGTCTTGCGGCAAGGAGAGCTGTAGGATTCTTTGCCGTAGAAGAAAACGAAGCTGTTCAAATTTCCGAATCAGCTGAAAACATTCACCGATTCACTTCAGGAGGCAGTGATAGTCTCGCTTGAAGCCTTGGCAGCTTGAGCGGTCTGGTTTGTGTCGATAGCGGCAGGATAGGGGTCCTTTGAGTTAGCGTCTGAACTGGGATGTCCGGGCAGGTCCAGGGGTGCGGTAACCGGTCTGACAGTCTTTTTCTTACCTTTTTTCAATAATGGCTTCAAGATCTGCATGATTAGACTTCCTTGGAAATGGCGCGGTTCCGCGCTTTTTAGGCTAGAGATACCCTTAACATTTTGATGCGAACGTGCCTGCCTACCTAGTACGGTAGTACCTGCAGCTTATTCTTCACCCGCTGCGAGGCTAAGAGCAGCACGAGGCACTAAATTCGGCATCATCCATATGTACAGTGATTCAGTAATAGCATTCCCTTGCGACATGATAGGCTGCCTTGAAGTCGGTCCGAACCGATTTGCAGTGATTTCAGATCCTGGTAACCTCACAAAAGGTTCAGAAATGCGCAACTAGCTTAGCTTATCATTTGGACATGTCGGGGAAGCGAGACAAGTGTGTAACCCGAGTTGTCCGATGTTAGTCATTTGGGAAGAAACACCGCAGGGGGATGAATATGGATCCAACCTGGTTTTTCCGTCGACGGTTGGGTAAAATTGAAGACCATCAAGAATAGGTGCATGACTTGATTTTACGAAATGGAATGCCGTGATTCAGCTGGTGCTGCCAACTCAGAATGCACGGGACGTTTCTAATCGCTCTCGATCACGCCGCAGCAATGCGTTGGTCCCCACGGACTTCAACGGTCTGACGAATAAGGGAATGCAGGTCAGCGAACAATGGTGACAGTCTTGCCAGAGTCAAGACTTTGGAGAGCTGGAAGTTAGTAACGACAGCATTCGTCTCTCTCTCTCTTTCTCTTTCTCCCTTTTCCTTCACACAAAAATCCTTCATGCATGATAGACCGAGATCGCGCGGAGAATTAAAAGGCATCTCGCAGCTGTGCGCAGCAGGGCTGCATCCACCTTGGCCCGCTAGCGGAGAGCCTCGGTACTATTCCCCAGAAAGCGGCTTGCATATGCAAGACCTGGTTCTCCAGTGCTCCACTCAACTTTTACGAGAACTAGACGTTCGACTCCCAATGCGGGAGAACGCTGCTGCGCATCATGCATTAGCTCGTACCTGATTTAACCGTGCCAGCGGTTGCTGATTTCTTGGCCGTTTCCCCCACACGACCCAAAACATCTAAATGGTTGACACTCGCTTGGTCTGTCGAATAGGGTAAAAAGCTGAAGGTGAGGGTAGGAAATTAATAAATGAAAAACCGGTATGTAGGGCGCGATATTACACACGGCTCCTTCGACCTTATGCGAGTGGAGCGCATTTGCAGAGTGCTACTGCAGGAACGAGACGACTTCGCGAGATACTACCGCTTTAGGACTTCGTGTTGATCTTCTGGTCGTGTGACCTGCTCCATGAAATTTCGATTCACGATGAGGGTAGCAGCCGCCTGACCTACCGACTCTCCTGCCGACTCCGGAATATTCACGTGTTATCTTCCTCTCAGCTCTTGGCATCTTGATCCTTACCTTTTCTCGCTTGAATCCCATGATGGGATTCCCATCAAGTTCGGTACTGTAAAGCCATCTTCTTCTGCCTACTCAATCAGCAGCCATGGCTTGAAGGCTTCGTTATTCCCCTCCCAAAGGCGAAAACGAGTAAAATTGTGGCAGAATTGAGCTCGAAGGCGACAACAGCAGCAGCGTCGCGCGTCCGTGACGCTGAGCACAAACGGAGATCCGAGCTGATATCGTTCCTCCTCGTGCCAGGGTCCGCACGATGTCACTTCTGCTGCGGCCAGGGTAATGGCTCGACCCATCATGAGCGCTATCCTTGGGAAACTAATGTTGAACTATGAGTTAGCAAGGACGCATGCAACTAGGTAGCACACTTTGGATCCTAAGGAATATGGGGGCCCGCTTAGGAACATCATATCTATTAATAACTGCCAAGCGTCAGCAGAAGCCCTTCGGCAAACGCTTCCGACACCCAACCTAGACTAGACTCTAGTAAATGGTCATAGTTGAACCAAGAGCAATCGACTGACCAATAAGGCTGGGTCACTTCGTACCGCGATAGTCTTTACATTCATCAGCTTGACAGTTGCTCGAAGCGAAAGCCGTCGATTCTCAAATATTTCCACTCGTACAAGCAGTAGGGGGAGCACAAGCACAAGGCAAGGAAGACACATAGAGAAGTATTCAGCAGAAAGGAGCATACAAGGAACCAGCCAACTGATAGAAAGGACCGATAGAAAAGGCAGTCGTCCAGGAAAATGCACTTTTAGGGAAAAAGAGAGAGGCAGGGGGGAGCCAGCACGATGCAGCAAAGAAGAGTAGGATGAGACTGATCTCGTGCCACCACTACACCGCTAAAAGAGCTATCGTCAAGGAAAGCCGAATGAAGGCTAACACAAGAGAAAACCCCGCCGCTGCATGTGCCATGAGGTGCGCACATATTGATTGCAGGGTATGTGGGGCTGCTGTTGAAAGTGTCGTCTTCATCTTCTTTCAACTCGAACAGGCTGATGCAGCGAAATCGGCCACTATTGAAAGTCGAACTGCTGACTCGGTGTTGGTTATAGGTGATATTTTAAGTGTTTGCGTGTTATCGCGATGGTTGTAATGCTTGATGTTGTGGAAGAGTAGACTGATTGACTGGAACCAATGCTGCCATCGAGTGAATAGGCTAGATTGGTGACTAGAAGAGCAGGTAGACAGAGACGTGCTATCTTACCGATGGCGAAAGTAATTGCGGCGTGAGGATTGACCTAGGATGAGTCGATTTGGCAGATAACTTCAGTCGGCGCTGATGCAGTTGACGCTTGACAGGCTTAGTAAAATTCTATAGCATTGATCGGACCATTAGTTATGGATCGAGCATCATTGAACTGTATATATCAGTCTGCAAGAGAAATGTGTGACTGCTGTCTCATCAGGTCCTGTCTGTCCTGATCTGCAGATCGACATCCATCACGTGATTCGCTTCTTGGACCCTGTAAAATCCCTCCCTTGCGTCGGACGAGTTTTTGGTCCGACGGAATTTGCAAGCATCTGGGATTGGTCATCAAAGCGGCGATTGATAAAATCAGTAAAGTGGATAGATACAGATGTATAAGAAGTCATCATTTCCCAGTCAGACGAGCCCAATCTCTCTTTACTATTTATCCCTTGCGTGAAAGTCCAGAGTTCGAGCGCGTTGCTACCTCCACCTTACCAGCTAACTACCATATCTCTTCTCCTTTCATACCCATCACAACTCTATATTCCAACAAGAAAGTCCTGACCTCAAATCGCCAAGATGCCTGACATGCAATCTCCCCTCGCGTTCTTGCGCTCCCAATTCTTCTCCATCCCACCCTATCCCACCAAGAAGTACACCGGCCAAACCATCATCGTCACCGGCAGCAACGTCGGCCTGGGTCTCGAAGCATCCCGCCACTTCGTGCGCCTCGACGCCGCCAAAGTCATCCTCGCGGTCCGCAACCTCGAAAAAGGCGAGGCGGCAAAGAAATCCATCGAGGAATCAACGGGGCGCACGAATGTTGTCGAAGTGTGGCAGCTGGATCTCGCGCACTATGAGTCCGTCAAGGATTTCGCAAAGCGTGCGCAAGGGCTGGCGAGGCTTGATGTGCTGGTGGAGAATGCGGGGATCGTGTCGTATAATTTTTCGATGATGGAGGATAATGAGTCAATTATCACGACGAATGTTGTCAGCCCGGTTCTGCATTCACTGTTGTTGCTGCCAAAGCTGAGGGAGACGGGTGCAAAATTCAATACACTGCCACGGTATGTGAACAGTTCGCGTTCTGAATTGGCTTGCGAAACATGGTCCGACTGCAAAGAGCTCTTCTGTAACCCCTAAATCGTCTTCCATCTCCTTCACTTACATTGAAAAACAAAGACTTACTCGACACGTTCCCTAGGCTCGTGTTCGTGACATCTTTCGTCCATTGGATGACCCAATTTCCCGAGCGCGAAGAAAAGAACATCTTCGAGGCGCTCGCAGACGAGAAGAAGGCCAGGATGGACGACAGGTAAAAAAGAAACACCCACACCATCAACGCATCTCAGGAAAACGTAGCTGATCTTCCATCTCAGATACAACCTCTCCAAGCTCCTCGAAATGTACGCCATCCAAGAGATCGCCGAACAAGTCACCGCATCTCCCCAAAAGGGCAAAGTCGTCGTCAACCACTCGAACCCGGGCTGGGTCATCACGGAAGCCATGCGCGAATGGACGGGCCTGAAGCTCCTCGTCTTCAAGATCGCGCGCAGCATTTTCGCCCGCTCGACCGAGGTGGGCAGTCGGACGACCGTCAATGCCGTCGAGGGCGGAGAGGAGACGCACGGACAGTACTTGGATGACTGTACGATCGGGGAGTAAGTTTTCACATCAATTCTTCTTTGTTGTAGAAGGTGGGCGAGCTGACACGCTTTTCGTCTAGGCGCTCGCCTCTGCTGCAGGACGAGGAGGTGCAGAAGAGGGTGTGGGCGGAATTGGCGGAGAAGCTGGAGAAGATCCAGCCTGGCATTCTCCAGAATCTTTGAGGAATTTTCTGGGTTAGTATCCACAATCAGGGAATTCGAGCGCGCGGTGCTTTCGGGAGGGAGTTGACGTCACAAGGAGACTGATTATGGCAACGAAGCGTGTATACACTTTACAGGACAGGTCTATTGAGCAAAGCAGATCTTTCTAGCTACTGATCCTCTGACCATGATTCCTTCCACTGTTCCTGGAACTCTTTTTAATATTGAAAACAAACCCGGTCCCCCAAAAGCCACCCTGGTAATGTATACTAATCTCCCAGTACCTTCCCCGGCAACCACTCTATACCTCCCAGCCACACCTTATCACGCACACGAACCAGCACATACCCCCAACCCAGAGCCATCTACTCAAACAAGAATCGTCAACAAATGCCACTAACCAGCTCAAGGCGCGGCCACTGTGCACAAGCGCAGCAGAGACCGCGTTGCCGTGTCCCCTGTCGCCTTTGCCGTTTACGTCAGCCCCGTCACTGAGCAGGTAGCGTATCAAATTCAATGAGCGTCAGGATGATGCCACCACCAGCCCAGTCCCACATGGGCCCATCTCGGTAATTGACATGCGCGCCTTTGTCGATCGGTATACGTACCGTGCTTTCGTATACAAGGTTGTTCAGCGCTTCCGAACGCCCATTGCATCTCTTCGACTGGACTCGAGCGCTTGACGCCTCCGACGGTGGGACTGGCGCTGTTTGCTAAGCAAGACCTATAAGGCTCTCTTTCAGATTGATGATCGCGTAATGGAAGATTGTGCTTGGTTCGCTGGGACTTGGAAAATTCGCTAGGATTCGGAAGGCGACGAGGGTAATCAGTCATTATGGATGTCATTTTGGGTAAAAATCCGAGACACAATTTTAAACCTGGACTTTTATTATGTATGGTAAAACGACCGAAAATCGCAGTTGATGAGTTTTGCAACTCGTCGTGCGATATTTCAAGCAATCACAACTTAAGTATAGATGTATATGATGCTAGACATCTTGGTACCGCCGTCCAGCAGCACCCCCAAGTATTCTAGTGTACCAGTCGGCGCAAAAACGGCGTATCGGCCAAATCGCGACCTTTTCGACGACCACGTTCCTAGTCACGTAGATAGCTGACGTGAAAAGTAAGAAATGAACACCCGCAATCCCGGCGAACAGTGCGATAACATTAGACCACTGAACGGTAAGGTAGCTCCCAAGGTATGGAACCGAGGAATTCGGGACCTGAACGTGTGGGTTGAAAGCCGCCATGGTGGAGAGCGACCCGAGTGCAAATTCGGCGATGTCGGCGCCGATGGGACGAGCGTCTGTGCCGTTGGGATCTCTGTTATGGACGTCCCAATTAGAGCTAGGAGATTGAGGTCAGCCATTTCATCCTCTCACCAAAACCGATCAGGGTGCAGTGCTTACCCCCAAGGATAAAACTGGTACTGTGTCCAAATTTTGTTACCGAACCCATCTGGCGCCCAACGACCTTGCAATGCAATTGAAGCAGCTGCTATACGTGCCATCCCATCGGAGACATTTTGTGTACCTTTGGTTACATTACTCACATCGCTGATGCTGATGGGACACTGATAAAAGGTGGAGTTCTCGGTCGGGCTCAAACTCTTGTGGACCCACATCCAGATGCATCGAGAGCCGCAAGCGTATGTCGTGGCGTTCTCCGGCAGATTGAAGCCTCGATAGACGTACGTAGTACCACTATAACCTGTACTTTGCTTGGGAATCGATATCGTGCCGTTGAATGTACCATTAGTATAGGTGTAATTCGACGCTTCAAGGTCTCCAGCCGTGTCGCGTCCCAAAGTCGGCTCACCGAGCTGTGAGTAGATGAAGCAATCGCCAGACGAAGCTGTAATTGTTCGGTTTGTGAATAATGGGTATACTCTTTGTGTATCGTTGGGGTTATACTCATTGAAGCGGTAGGCAAATTCCTGCCGTTCACGCTGGCAATAATACCCATAATCATATTTGGAAAGTTGCACGTCTGTTATATCGTCATATATACCACAGGAAGACCGCAAAGCAAGCTCCCCATAGGAATGAGCAACACTTATCTGAGTCACATCTGTTGGACAAGCCTTTTGGTGATATTGATTATAGTAACACGTGAGGTCTGATGCGTTGACGACGCCGGTCGTAGTGTAGGTGTCGTTCCAGCTCTTACCATCATCGATGGCGTAGGTCAAATTGATGAGAGCGACAGATGTTTGAGCAAGCTGAGAGCCCGTAGTTAGCCAAAGTCGCGTTCGGGAAATGAGACAAAATCACAAGGTTGAGCAGAAGCTAGACAGTAGTTAGCCGGTTTCTACACAACAAAAACAGCAACATCACACGACGCCACAAGTAATAGGTTACGGCAGACCAAGTCGAATTGAGTAATACAAAAAAGAATAGAGCTGAGTTCAGTACATCTCTAATTTTTCTTCTCTTCAGTAGCGCTCATGCTCGATGCTTGGCACATGATTCCAAAGGAGACTTAAGAGATTTTAGAATCGAAGCATGCTAGGAAAATGCGAGTAATGAACGAACGCTAGCAGATACAAAGTTGTCAACGACGCACGATTTCGGCGTCCTCTTCGGGTATCATGATTGGGCCCGAGGCGCCCAAGTTTTAATCGCGTGTAGAAAACACGGAAAGCAAAGAGATTGTTTAGATTGTGTGACAGAAACTCACCCATGCGATGCAAAATAGCAGGATTGAGAGTTTCTTGCGAGACTCCCACCCGAGTTTTAATACAGTGAGCAAATTCTCGAGGTCGAGAATCAACTCCCGTTCCCGAGGGGTAATTCCTTCCCAGGATTGGAACTTCCATCGCAGGATTCTTGCTGAGGACTTGAATGCTTCCTGATATAACCAGAATTATGAGTTTTTATACATCTGATCGGTGGTCGGAGGCCTGACTAACAAAGAAGTTCAGACTCAAGCCTATATTCAACGCTATATTGATGGTATTGAATGTATCCTTTTGACCGGATGGGAAGTTCCCCTTCCTCTCATAGATCTTGAGGGATGCGATGATCAAAGTGATGAGGATGGCTGTGCCGAGCCATCGCACACTTTGTTTGAAAAAAAGGGTCAAAACCTGATCAAGAGAGTTGAAAGACTCTGGGAGATGTTGGACTGAGCCATTGTTTTGGCACAGGTCTGGAGATTTCCGCGGAGTCGGGTTGGCTTCCGAGGCATCCGGGCCATAGGATGCGTCCACTTCATCATCCAACCGTTCGTATGAATGGCGTTGCCTGGTCAACTTGCTCAACTCCATCGCCTGAAAACAAGACTTCTCCGTCGTTTTGCTTTTGGCTCGGACATGAGGAATGAAGAGTGTGAAGTTGGGAAGTCGAGGCCGGCATGTTAATGACTGTTACATCTTGTTACAAGACAACTAGGCGAACCCCGATCATGCATGCATTCAGACATATTTTGGGGGCTGCGGCAGTCAAGATTACCGAGGCAGGATGATTAAAAGGCGGCGATGTCAAAGCTAGCAATATTACGGTTAGTGTATAATACGTAGACCTGCGGTAAATAATTAGTCTGATAACTACCTAGACATTACGCGATCACACAGTCTAATTGGTCTATGAAATTTATCGTGGAGAGTACAGTCGTTAGTCTACTTTGATCATTTCTTTGGAAGCTCAGTTCCAATCGTTGTTACTTCATCTCCGCGATTCGAAACCGTGACCGTTTTCACTACCCCCAACGATTGCCTCCAGTGATGCCAAAAGGTAGTCGAAGCCAAGTGCCTTGATGCGCCCAAACCACTTGAGAACCGGCATTCGCCCGAGGTCATCCCGCTCTCCTCTCTGTCGCTCGATATATCTACCCAGCTCGTCCGTCTAGACGGCAATGGGACTCTCGCAATTAGAAAACTGAGTGGCAGCTATAACGGTAGCAGCGGTAGAGACAACAAACTCGCACAGCCACTGGGCTGCCTGTTCGGCAGGAATCAGGTCAATACGACCGGTCCAGACACTATAATTGGGCGTTAGGCCCGATTCATCGACGAAGCAGACGATTGCATCCAGCAGCTCTTGTTTCTGCAAAGGCCGCACTTGCGATGCGGGGAGGAAGCCGTAGACGATTGACGGAATTCCCAGGCTCGCCACCGACCGCTCGAGAATACCCTCGCCGGCCCATTTGGTCGCGACATAGTCATCCGTGCCGTTCTCGGGGGGCACATAAGTGACAGCCGCACTGGCGCTATTCCCAGTAGCTGCTCCAGGCAAAACTCCTACCGTCGAGATATAATGGATGGGTACACGGCGTGGAGCGGCCAGCTTGGCTAGCTCTTTGGTCGAGTGGACATTGCTGGGATGGAGCACCCGGTAATTGTCCCAGAAAAAACGCATGGCGCCCATGTGTAGAATTACATCTACCTGACTTGCCAGCTCGCGGACTTCGTCTACGCCAAGCCCAAGCAATGGCCATGGCAGATCGCCGACATGGCAGACCGTCTTGGGAGAAAAGAATAGATTTCGTTCGCGCAGCTTGTCTCCTACGGCGACGCAATAAATTGTGCAATCGTCCGACCTGGCAGCAAGCTGCAGGAGAAGATACTTGGCGAGGAAACCCGTTTCGCCTGTAACTAAGACTGTCTTGGCTCTGGCTTCGCTCTTTGCGGGGACTTCCTAGAGGAAGCTGGGAATGGCTGGTGGGGATGTCTCTTGCTCCCAATCGATGAGGTCGACGCTGTTGCTTTCTTCGATATTGCGTACCATTTCTCCGAGTGTGCTGGCTCCTAGAATTTGACGAGCGAGACGGCGACATTGAAAGCCTAACGAATCCGTGCCTAGAGGCGAATGACCAGAAGAGAGTTGCCACCCACGAAGAAGAAGTTGGTTGAGGGAGTCAGGTCAAAACCGAGCTTCTCAGTATTTTCCCCAAGACATCCCGCCACACGCGCCTCAGCTGCGCCATTATCTCGGTCAGCTCTGTAACTTCCTGGATAACCTCGAGTCGCTCGGGCAGTGGCGTTTTCTGGACAGCTTTCCGGTCTACTTTGCAGTGATTGCTGAGTGAAAACTTGTCGAGAGAGATTGCTATAACGGGTATCATGAATTGAGGTAAGGGGAGATGGCTGAGCAAGTGCTTTAAGAAGTATTCCTTGCCCGAAACCTCGTTTTTTGGCGCAAATACAACATGGGCGACCAGAAAGGGGAGATCACCTTCACGAAGTGTGACAACGACCTCTCTCAACGTACCGCCCGGAGCTGAGACGATATTGGTCTCAATATCGCTTAGTCCGATACGAAGCCCACGGGTCTTAACTTGGGCGTCGCCCGCCATGCGGCTGTGGAAGACCAAAGCACCGTCCTCTCGCAGATGACCGATATCACTAGTTCGATACACACGCGTGCAGCCACGTAGGATGTCCTCAGGCGCCGCGAATGCGTTCGGAGCGAAGTGTTGACCAGTGAGTTCCTGGTTCTTGAGGTAGCCATGATTTCAAATTGTACATAGTAGCTGTAACACGTATCAAGACGGCGCTCATTTTGGGAAATCGCAGTTCATATGAATGGACTCTGACGCAGCTGATACTAAGATTATGCATTTCCGATCTTGTATCATATAGTGAACTTGAGTGGTATAGTAGACTTGAGTTGTAGGGAGTCAAATTTCCGAAGCTGATGACTCTCTACAACTAATGGTAAAATATTTCAGTGATGCCAATATTTCAGCCTTGCTTGTTACCCACTCTGGTACGTCTAGGAGTACCAAATCCAATATCCCCAATCCCCTTGTCTCCTTGCCAACGTGGATTCATACAATGCGTTTATGCAAGCTGAAGAGTATGTGTCTGGAAGTACTCTTCAAAAGTGGAGAGTCTGCCTCGGGCGTTCTCAGCAGCCCAAGCAACCAACTTCTTGGAGTCTGGGCCGAAGTAGCCAAACTCTTCTTGGCAGCTAAATCCTTCAACGAAGATGTCAGAAATGTCAGACTCGAATGGGAGGCTCTTCCTAAACTCCTCAGGCGAGATCTTTTTGTAGACGACGGTTTTGCCAGTGGTCTTGGGCATGATGGCGGCTACCTCCTCCCAGCTATACAGTGCTTTGGCGGCGCAGAACGTCTTGCCTTGATACTTATCGGGCTCGGTGAGGATAGCGCCGACGAACTTGCCCGTATCTCCGACAGCGTCGATATAGGGCACTTGAACCTCAGGGGAGTTATGGCGGGCCAGAACCCAGGCACCATCGGGAGCCTGTTGTGGGGCCAAGAAGGGCTGAGACTGGAAATGCTCCATGAAAGCCCCCGGTGAGTAGAATGCGCTCTTGATAGGAAGGCCTCGAATGTATTGCTCAGCCTTTGCCTTGGCGTCGAAGGGGGTGACCTTGACATACTTCTCGCCAGAAATCTCTCTAACTGACGGTAGTGTACTGAAGATGATATACTCGGCACCTTTCTCGACAGCGACATCGGCAATTGTCTTGCCACAGGTATACTCCACCTCTAAGCGGTCGGGACCGTAGGAAGGAGTTGTCATAGCGAAGATGGTATGTGCACCAGTTAGAGCTAACTCTAGGGTGGCCCGGTTAAGCACGTCACCCTGGACAACTTCAACCTTCTCCTGCAGTTGCTTGGCCTTATCCGAGTTGACATCACGGGTAATCGCACGGATCTTGTATCTTTGAGAGAGCTCTGGGTCGTTCAGTACATAGTTGACAACAGAACCGCCCTGCTGGCCGGTAGCGCCAAAGATGACAAGAAGCTTGGACATGTTCTAGGCTATTCAATGTTAAAAGCCTCGGGATGTGGTTTCTGACTTCAAGTGTGAAGATATGGTGTTGAGGAAGGAACCTATTATACCTATTTGAGCTGACAGATGCAAAAAAATTGATGTACTAACTAAGACACCACTCTCTGTAATCTCTGAGGCCGAAACGCGTCATGTCCTGTTCCCTCTGTACCTACCCTGAGCTATGCTTACGAGCCACCTACGTCACAGTATGTCAGTAGCTCCTAGACTGTATCACTTCACTCCGCTGTCAGCCTCTTCTTATGCATATAATGGCTGATTCTGATCTAAAGCAGGAGGTGTGCAACAAGGGTGTTCCGAAGCATCCGGTCTCTCTCGCGCTGCTATCAAGTTATCCCTACCATTTTGCACGCGTAAACGTACACCTGCATGAGCTTTGACGATTCGGAGATTCTGCTTACTGTGTGAAAGGGAATATGTTGAGAAGGATCTGAAGGATTGCGGAGCCTTAATTTGCCTCATGACCTTAGCACCACTTATCCGCCCGAGCCCAACCGCGCATATCCCTCATTTTAGCTTCTTCGGCTTCGCTTCCTCGCATACCTGCCTACGTAAGGTACTAAGAAGTCGCTTAAAGATGTGCGGAGGTAAAGATTATGTGTTACGTTAAAGTAGAACGCTACATATAAAAGGTTGCATAGGTAATGGGAGCTACGTGATTGACTGCAATAGTGAGGACAGTGGGGTGGATTTAAGGGAGATAATATGGGGTCGAGGGAAGAGTGTTGACGCACATTTTTCATTCGCCACAGTGGGATCGGGGTTTAGTCGGTCGCAAAGCATGCAATTTCACATGGGGTGTTTCGCATTTCATGCTCATTTCGCATAGTAGAGAAATATCGTATCGAGGGACGCGAAGACCAGGACATTCGTGTCTTGATGGGAGCTCTATCCATGTGGACTTTCCACCAGTGTTGAGCTCTTTACTCGATTCCATCTCTTTCAGAGGCATGGCATTCATTCCCGCCCGCTCGCGCCTATATATAGCCTCATTTTCACTCCAGGTCTATGCCGTATAAGCATGGGAGTATTCCTAGCTCTCGGGGCACTCAATATGCCTCTTGTAGCTAGCCCCTGGATCGAGACCCCGCAACAAGATCTACACGATTCCAGCGGATTTGGTGACTGTAGAATAATATGTGAAGACTAACCCACGAACATATATCGAGCATTACAAACATCTACGAGAAAATGAGTACTTTTGATGAGCGTTAATTTATGACTTGAGGGCTATTGTATTGTGAGGAAGCATCATCTTTACAGGCATTTATTCTATTCATAGGCTAGATAAAGCTAGTAGGCGAGCGTACCACAATAATGTGACTCCAGATGAGCAATGAGCATCCTACTGTGCTAGTAAAGGAAAGTTCTTCGGCTTGTGTGGCACCTCTTGACCACGTACCTCTCTGCTTGAAAGGTTGTATGTGAGAATTGCATTGGGCTCTGAAAATACATTCGTGATGGTCACCGTTAACTCGTTGAGTCTGGGCTAAAACCTCCAAGGTAAGCTATCAGAGCCTGAAACGATGGAGCAGCGGACGTAGAACACGAGCTTGCTTATCTAACTCTAGTCTTCACTCTAGGCTTGAGCAGACTTCGCGTAACTCAGTGCCATTCCGGAAGCGCATTATATTCCCCCTTTTTCCTTAACACAACGCGGCTCAGCTTGCTGGAGAAAGCTTAAATGACCACGGAATCTCAAGGTATAGTTGAGAAAATCAGGTCAACGGCGATTAGGTTTCTCTACGTTTTCTGCTCCTTATTAGCTCTCTGGGTTTGTCCAAGCTCCTCAATGGCCTTCATGAACTCTTTTGCATCTGATGCAATTAGCATGTATACTCAATCTCTACATTTGAATTATACCTGTAACATGAATGAATGTCAGCTCTAAATCGCCTGTTGGTGTCTTTGGAGGATTGTAATCGTCTGAAAAGATGAATTGATGTAGGTCTGCCAGGTGCAACACTCGTGAGTTGTCCCACGTTACCCAGGTAGTAGAATGTAGTTGGTGGGTGATGAACGCTGTCCAAATGGGCTTCCTTTTGAGCATTCCCGTCTGTACCGAGGCCTGCAGTCTTACAGCGCCAGTGTCCTTTTCGCGGAACAGTCGAAGAGCGTATTCGTAATGGTCATCGACAATAAGCCTGAATGACTTGAACATACAGTATAAAAATCGTGGAATATCCTTACCCAGCAAAAAGCTCGCGTTCGTTGTGTATCGCTTCATCCACAATGTCTTCTGCAGGGTTCTTCGAGTCCTCGAATCTCAAAGCTAGAAATGAGCAGAAGAATAACACCAGTCCTTGATGTCCCGTTAGCTGGTGACTACAGCCCTGGCACTGTCGCTTTTGCGACATGCAAGGATTTCCACTAAGAGGAGCTCTCAACTCAATGCTTGCAAATACCAGAGCGACAATCCGAGGGACAAAGGGCGCATGAACGTACTTTCGTAAGTCAGAAACCTCAAACAAGCCCACAGCCGTTCATCACGCTCAAATTTCAGGAGAGCACCACTTCTCGATATTTTTAGTGATGCCAGATATTCACAACTGTCTTTCACTGAATGAGCAGGGCGTGTTGTCCGGCAAAACAACTTGGATCTGCCATTTTCGGGGTGATGATATACTCGCACCATGAGGTCGCCATCTTCAAATCTCAATCCGAGTAGATTGACGTATTTCATTTCTTCCAACCGAGCACTCGTTCCTGGCATATGTGGGCTGACGCATACTGATGTTGGACCTGTATCTTCTAAGGGGGTTGATGGTATGCGCTGGTTGAAGACGTCCGGAAGCCAATGGCCGTTGCTGAATCTCCCATTCTGATTGGGTATAAATCTAAGTGGAGGTGATGGTGATTGCTCGTCCGCAGGTCTCGTCTTTTCAAACGATACTAGTCTAGAGTCTTGCGGTGATTGGTCGTCTATAGGTCGTTCCCTTCTAGTTGGAGTAGGTCTGATCTCAACTATACAGGTTAGTGTCTAAGGCTTCGGTCAAATACTATACATACCTGGATCCTGCATAGCACTCATTTCCAGGCGGCTATCATCTTGTACATCCAAAAGCCTCTCGACCTTGATGAACGATTCCTCGAAATGATCAGGGTCGCGTGGCGAGCTAGAATATCATTAGTGTAACGCTCGACGAATGTTTCAGAGCGGAATAAATCTACCCTTCGATCAGTGTGTATGATAACTGTTTCAGGACGTAACAGTAGATTTCCAATCGTCGTCGTAGAGAATTGCCGCTCTGCTTACGAAAGAAGCTACTTAGATCTTGCCATATATGATTATACTCCACGCGAGAAATCAGTGAGATCCTGCTTGAGCCTCTGAAGAGTCTCTTGACATCATCGAATGTGTAGTTCAAGCTGTCTTTCACAGTTGTGAGATCCCTTGAAATAAGAGGGTATCGTCGATGATATGGGATTTTGTCGCCGATCTTCCTATCGAGATCCCGCAAGACTGAGCTGATCGATAGGCACTCGGCGATTAGTGCGCGGATTTCGGCCGACTGATCATCCAGCGGGTCCAGAAAGTTGTTCAGAATTGCAGAAATGTCTTGAGCGCTCTCACCGAGCGTGGACAATACCGAAATACAAGGCTTGCTTTGCTCTTCCTGGTCCGAGGAGCGGCTTCCGCCGTCCTGTTTAAGCTCACATGGCAGATTAGAGAACCATCCTCTGACTAATTCGCCTGAGTATGCTTGACGAGTCTCTACGTTAACTTGGTTCATAGACGCAAATGAGATACTCTCAGCTGTGAGCTCAGTCTTAAAGAGCTCTTTTGCTATTTCTGTCACGAGAGCAGTACTTCCCAACGGATCATTTTCCGAGAAGGCCACAGGTTCCGTGTGGTCAAAGTCACCCGCCTTAGAATCTGCACAATCATGATTAGCGGAGTTTGAATTTGTGTTCCCTGCTTCAGAATTGTCATTGATGTTATCCAAAATGGGCAAAGAGAGCATGGCAATCATTTCGAGATGACCTGCAATGTGTTGCTGCAGATCAACTGGTCGCTCAAATTGACGCCGGCAGAACGGGCATGGTCTATCGCAAACTTGCGAAACGGTCTCTGGGGATTTCAGAAGTTCCGAGGAGAGCAGTTGGTGTACAGATGCTGTGTGGTAAGTCCTCACATGATCTTTATAGGCACCAAGCTCTACATATTCATCCTGAGGGTGCTCCGAGCATCGCCATATTCTTTGTTGATGCGCCCATTGCTCATGGCGAGTCCAGTCTTCCCAACTGTCGTATAGCACAATCTGTTCGGTGCACTCATTGTATGTACAGACATAGGGTCGAAGGTCATGCTTGAGGTGCGATCTAGCCCAAGTACTTAGTTTACGACCTGCCTGAGATAATCCAAATGGGAACAAACCGCCAAACATGGTCTTCAGAATATTTTGATGTACAGAAGTAGAAACAGTAAGGACACTCAAAGCCTTCCGTTGAGGGACCAAGGACAGGAGCTTTTGGCCAATTAACCATTTCACCGGACGGTCCATGAACAGTGAGCCCCCGACTCGTTCCGGAGTAAGTAGACTTGTTACCACTCAGGACAAAACTTTTGGGAAGCGCTGGGACCGAAGATGGCAGTGACGTAGTAAACTCGGAGGGTTGCACCAAAGAGGGTGTGCCGTGCTTTGGGGGTCTCATCAAATTCTCATCATGGTGATTTGCACTAGATAAGTTTTCGATAGCCTTGTATGCTGCTCGGATAGATCGTGTTTTTGATCTTCTCCAGTATTCAAACTGCTGGCGACGAGCGTGGTTGGCTTTTTGCAAACGTTGTATGAGGCACTTATCCTCATGCCTTAGGACCAGGTCCGCATCTTCCATCCGAGACTCGGCCAACGACTTCCGGAATTGCAGCAGCATCTGTTCAAGACCCTGCAACTCGGCCAATCTTCTCATTTCGATGTACTCAGGCTTGATCTTGTCATCAACGTCTTTGAAGAGATCAATATCAGTACGATATTTTCTGATTTTAGGGCTGCGTATTTGAGAAGCCAGGTTATACAACTGGTCAACTGCTTCTGTCACGTCTTCGAAAAGCAATGTGAGCATTGACTCGTTTCCGTCGTTCAAAGTCCCCATCATGGTAGGGCTAGAAGAGAACCCTTCATCTTTGCCGACACTCAATGACTTGTCTCTATCAGCTCTCATTCCATCGAGATTTGGCTTTTCTGAGACCGTAGACGAGGATCCTTCATCAACAGAGCTGGCGATACTTCTAACTGATCCCACATAAACATTTGTTCGATATCATAGCTACAGAAGACCTACTTTCTTGAAGAACCTCAACCAAATTCGTGAGTAGTTCTCTAGTGAAGGATCTGATTATTTCATTGTCTCTGAGCCGGTAGTCTAAAGAACTACTGTTGTATGGTCTTGACGGAACAACCCAAGATTGATGGCCAAAAGCTGGAATCGCTGCATCTCTGACCTCAACAGCGCAGCATCAGGCTGTGCCGATATGATAGAACCGTTTTTCTCAAGAGCCTCGTGAGCGGTGTTGAAAGTCACCCAAACATTATGGCCATGGACTATCAAGTGTTCCTCATCAGGAGGGTCTTCCATGATCAATTGTGTGTTTTACTTGAGGTACAAAATGCAAGTCAGGGTTGGATCTTGGTGAGCATGTCAGCCGCAATGCAAGATTGAAATGACTGAGGAAAACCCCGCACTCGAAGATCCCGCATTACTCAGCCTCAGCCTTGGTCTGCATCCACAACCTTTTGACAGCTGTCCCAAAGGTACATTTGAGCGGCCTCAATCATTATCATGGTGACCGGAGTTGAAACAGCTGGCCTCGTCTTAGCCGTCTTACCCCTGCTAATCCAGGCTCTCTCGGTATATAAGAAGGGACTCGAAAAGACAGGGATCGTTCTTGGATTCAAACAGAAGAGATATAAATTGAAGGTAGAGAGGCTCAGATTGCAGCTCACGAGTCTGCAAACGTCGTTACATGTGAACCTTGCTAAGTTAGTTGGTCGAGCTGCTCCGAATGAAGAGCTCGTGAGACTGCCAGAAGACTACAATGATGTGCTATGGATTGGGGGGACAGCAGAGAAGATCAAGGCATACTTACAGCTTGGTGGCGCATTTGAGGCATTTCAAGACATCCTGAGTCTGTACGAAAGTTATCTCGAGGAGATCGCCGAGAAGCTGGTTGGCGTCCTCAGACCGTCCAAAGTACGTCAAAGACTCTACTTCTTTGCAACCCTGTTGCTAATAGGCTTCGAGACCAAGGAGAATGATCTGAAGGCGTTGCTCGAAGCCAACAAGGCTGATCATGGCCATTATTGTTTCAGTCAGAGGCTAGCTTTCATTATGAATGAGGCCAGCATCGACGATCTAGTGAAAGAATTGAAGGATTCAACGTTGACTCTCAAAGGATTCGTGGACGACAATGAGGACTTGCATCTAATTCAGAGATTGAACAAGGAGCCACAACAAGCCAAACAAACCAGGGTAGCGAATTCCCTACATAGGGTTCGAAAGCATGCAAATGCTCTGTTCCGCGCAATTGCTTGTGGATGGAGTCGGCACTGTCATGAAAGACACCGAGCAATGCTCTTACTCGAGCCTAGGTGTCAGGAAGAGCATCAAGCCCTGCAGGCAGCGTCTAGGGGTGGTAAGACGGCGGTCAGGTTCACCACCCTGTTTTCATGGCAAGAGCAGGCTGCTCAGGAGAACGTTTCGTGGCATGAAACGTTGATCGTGACGCTGGAAGAAGACAATCCACGTGATCTGTGCCCTACAAAGTGAGTGGGAGCATCTCCGCCCAGATGCTGCTGCTCAGAAGCTAATACCAGAGTCAGAAGGACAGAGACATCCGCAAAGAAGTCAGTCACTTGGTCAGTGAATCCGGATATAGTTGTCACCCCGAGTGAAGCACCACCTCCAGAAGGCTCAGCACCTATCGAGATAACAAGTATTTGTAAAACACTTGCAGAAGTCAAACCACCTGTGCTCCAGCTATCGAGCGACAACCGGCTGTTTCGGGACATAAAGCCACCCGAAAACATCTCGTGTCCTGCACGCTCAGGCGCACTTACTATGAGCTTAGAGTTGTTCTTGAAAGAGCAGAGGCAGATCGATCCGGAAGATCGCATCAAGCTTGCCGTAAACCTAGCATCTTCTCTGCTCCAATACAATCTCACGCCTTGGCTGCGAACATGCTGGACGAAAAACGCTGTTCATTTTTTCGTTCAAACACGGTCGGTCTCCGGCATTGATGTCCAACACCCCTTAATTATTGAGCAATTTAGTGATCAGCGAATTGATTCAGTCATTGAGATTCCAGAGAACAATCCAGAGCTGGCTCTCATGGAGCTTGGGATTCTGTTGCTGGAGATCTGGAACATGCAGACTTTCGAAAGCTGGTTGAAAACCGCTGTGCGTTTCACGGATATCCCCCAATTGCAGGACAAACACACTCGATTACTCTATTCTATTGAGTGGTTCAAAAGCTTGAAAGGGAAGCTTTTACCGAATTATCAGAAAGTCGTCGGTATCTGTCTAAGGCCTGGTGTTTTCGACCTTTATCACACCAGCTGGGAGGATACAGATTTCAGAATGGCAGTATACAGGGAGGTCATTGAGCCATTGCTGATTTGGAATCTCTAGGAGGAACATAGATTGGCAAAAGCAGCCTATCTTCATTGTTGAGGACGATCAGCGAAGTTCCCAGCACTACCTGCGAATAGGGTAAGCGCAATTACGTGAAAGTACGGTATTAGATGCCGGGGAGGTGCAAACGCGAGCCCGTACGGTGAAGCATCCGTCTCTGTATTAATAGGCATTGTTTGGGGCTTGCTAGAATAACGCGAGAAGTCACAGAGGCACGTAAAAGTAAAGGTAGCCTCCCTTGTATGTTGTAGACAAGTACTACTCTGGTCAGCCTTAACGGATATAAGAGCGCGCAAATCCCGACGCGACAGCAGTCGCGTAACTCCCAGGCATTTACTCTACCTCTGCGGTTCACCTTCTCTATACATTGATAGCAGCAATGACTTCCACGCAAGCGGAGCTCAACGAGCTGTTCGCTATACCACCTGTGAATGAGGTGCCCTCCGATGTCCTGGGCGAGCTCCAATCCATACTCCGCCTCCACTCGATCTCTCCGCAAGAGCTGTTCTACAAATGGGAGTCGTACAGCATGAAGATGGGATCCGAACAGACGAAGCTTGACCTGCTGACGGCTCGAGCCCTCAAGAAAGATCTGCAAGAAACATTAGAGCGAGAGTCACGGGGAAAGGCACACATTCGTAGTGTAGACAAGCGGGGCGCGTATGCGACACCGAGAAGTACCGGGAAGGGGGATGACGTGTTTGGGATGTGAGCAGACTTGGGGCTGGGTCTACGTCTGTTGCTGACCGGAATCAGGCTAGATGGCATAGTCCCAAATACTCCTATACCGCAACGCTCTACGAATGGCACGACAAAGAGGAAAGCTGCTTTTGATACGCCAGCAGTTCCCAAATATAACAAGGCGGAGGGTATGAGCTCTCCCAGCGATGCGAGAACTAATGGCAATACAAATAGCGTCAAGTAGGTCGCCGACCATGCGCGTGAGGGCAGTATTGCCGCTTACGAGATACTAGGGGTATTGCATTTTCTGAACGTCAGAACGCTGGCCAGATTGTCGAAACCCTCAATCCGCACTTGAGTGTCTGTGAGGCTCCGATCGCGCCAGCAGCCGAGTCTCGCGTCAGACTGACTGCAAACACCGACCTGAAGAAGTTCTCCTACAAGCCCATGGCAATGCACCTTTCCGAAGCATCCGAGGTTCTCGATGATCGGATAGACGAGTTCCAATCTTTGATACAGGTTCATCACACCCTTGAGGATTCGGCTTTTGGGAATGCAGCGAACCGGGCTACTAGCGAGATCATTGCTGTTGGCCGGATTGCCTCAGATGCACTGGAAGGGAGACTCAATGCATCTTCGCTGATGCTTGAGACTTCAAGACGGACAGGTGCTGGATTAAGAGTACCTCTCAAACTCGAATCAGTGTCCTATGAATTCTTTCCCGGACAGATCGTTGCGGTTCGTGGCATCAATGCGTCTGGTGACTACTTTTCTGTCACTGAAGTACTTGAGATGCCTCTCCTGCCACCAGCGGCCTCTCTGCCGTCAACGATGGATGCATTGAACGAACGGCTGGGTGTCGAAGAAGACGGCTCGGCGAATCCTGCACATGCTCTCAATATCCTCGTCTCTTCTGGTCCATACACTGCAGATGACAATCTTGCATTTGAACCACTGCAAGCCCTGTGCGAGAAAGCTGCCGAGTCATTCGCAGACGTTCTCATCATGGTAGGACCATTCCTCGACCTCGAGCATCCGCTTCTGGCATCTGGACACTTCGAACTTCCAGACGATTCCAGCATCGAGCCCGACAAGGCCACTCTGAACGACGTTTTCAGGATCTTAGTCGGTACACCGATCCGTCATCTCGCTCTGCAAGTCCCGAATATCACAATTATACTCGTTCCCTCTGTTCGCGATGCGGTCAACAAACATGTTTCTTGGCCTCAAGAACCCTTCGACAAGAAAGTGCTCGGTCTACCTAAACAAGCCAAAGTTGTCACAAATCCCGTCACTGTCTCTCTAAATGAGATTGTGGTGGGCGTTTCAGCTCAAGATGTCCTCTGGGATCTCCGTCGCGAGGAAGTCAAGGTTGGGAGGACAAAGGAGAACGATATCATGGCACGGTTGCCGAGGCATCTCATCCAACAACGGCACTTCTTCCCTCTTTTCCCGCCAGCTGATCGGATTGGCCTGCCGAAAACAGGCACAGAGGAGGGCGTCTCGACTGGTATGCCGATGGATGTGAGCTACTTGAAGTTGGGCGAGTGGCTGAATGTGCGGCCGGATATGTTGATCACGCCTAGCGCATTGTCGCCTTTTGCAAAGGTACGTAATCCCCAGAGCTCTAAGCAGTACGAAGCTGACCGCATTCTAGGTTGTTGAAAGCGTTCTGGTGGTCAATCCAGGACCACTATCCAAACGCAAAGCAGCCGGTACTTACGCGCAACTGGCTTTCCACCCGAGGAAAGTCACCAGCGAGGAGCGAGAGCGCGAGCAGGCTGAGGGTACCATGATCGGGCATCAACTGTTCGATAGAGTAAGAGCGGACATCATTAGGGTATAATTATTGTAGTAGCGTTAGCATTTTGTACACATGCCACTGCATCGCTTCGGCGTATCGTATCCCTGAGCCTGATGGCACAACCCTGAACTAGTCGCTTTTGGGGTATCATCCTGACAGTCCCCCCACTCATCACCAACGCCAACCCCCTGCTCCCCCCTCCCCGCTCCTTGTCCACCTCAAGTAAACCACCCCCCCGTTCCCGCCTCCGCCCCCATCATCATCGCCATCATCACCTAGGCATCTTCGACTCCCCCGCCCCCCCACCTTCCCTCGGCCCCTTCGCCACCAACCCCTCCAGCCCCAGATCCTTCCAAGCGCTCTCCTTCTTCGCCTGCGTCGCGCGCGCTATCCCAAACGCCGCGTGCTGGTCCGGCACGACGTCGTCTTCGTCTTCCGGGTTCGGCGGCTGGTGCTGCGGCGGCACGTGGATGGTCTCGTAGGGGAGGTGCGGGGCGCGGTTGAATTCCTGGTGGTGAGGGTGGGCGTTAGCTGGTGGTGGTGGGGGAGTTGGAAGGGAGTTGAGAGGGGAGAGGGGAAGGGGAGGGGCGCACTTCGAAGAGGTCGGCGTGACGGGGTTGGTTGAAGTGGATGTAGGTGTGGGAGGAGTCTTTGGACTGGATGGATGGTGTCAGTTAGGGGAAGAGGGGAGAGGGGAGAGGGGAGAGTGAGGGAGGGAGGGTTTGCCATTGTGGGGGTTAGGTATGCAATGGTTGGAGAGACAGGATTATGGGCTATACAGTCTTTCGTTCCAATAGGTAAGTAAGGTATCGGTCTCAGGTGTGTAGGAGATAGTGGCAGTCAGCCCTGTCATTTTCGGCCTTGGCACTCGCTTCCTTCACTCCGTACTCCTTCGTTAATGAAACCAATTTATTCGTTATTCAACAGACCATGATTGTTCGATAGTGTTACTACTCAACTCTCCCTTTCACACTTCTAAATATCGTCGTTATTACCTGTAGTTTATTTGTATCAAGAAAATATCAAGTCTATCTATCTTACCAAAATATCCTATTGTGGCTGCTTCCTCAAATCAAAAGACGATCGATTCAAGTAGGAAGTATTCCGGAAGGGACGATGCAGGGAGCGAAACTTCAAAGGCTTTCACACATCACCAAACAAAATTCTCTACTACTTGCCCACCTGCCAGGTTCGACGCGCCGGCGCCGTCAATTCCCTCCTTCTGGAGCGCTATCCTCCTCGTCAGCACTATCGTCTGCTTAGCGGCAGTATCGGACCAAAAGCACTAGCGTGCGCGTTGGCATGAGTCTCTTGTTGCCTGCCTTTTTGCAGGCGTGATCGATCTCCTAACGAACGCGAGGCTGGCGGAGATATCTGCAAGTACGGCTGCGTGAGTCCGTCTGATTTGTCCTGCTGAGGCGAGTTTTGGACCGTGATGAGGGGTTTTGCTGACGAGCTCTTGATGCTAACTACGCGCCTGTTCTTGTAGTGTTTGTGAGTAATCATCTCAGCGGGGAGAGGGTGTAGAGAGTACGGTCTTGGTGGATAGACTTGTCTGTAAGATCGCCCTTTCAGGCACAGCTGGGCTTTATTATATAAGGAACTGTAAGAATCGAGATCCTTTCGTTGAAACGCGAGGAAGGTAACGATGAACTCTCAAATCTTGTCATGATCTTCCTCTAAAATCGTTTCCATCATTAGGATGAGGATTGCTAGTGTCTCACCGATCTAATAAGTTGACGCAGCTTGCTAGAAGTTGTCGCTATCACTTCGAAGGATGTCTTCCTAGGTCGCAAGGCGTTCGGTTGCTCAGCGAAGAAAGCACCCCGCCTTCTCTGTGAAGAGCTTGCAAGACAGTGCCTAGATCCCATCACGCAAAAAAAGCTTCACAAACAATACAACGTCATCTCTGAGTGTGCCCAAGCTGACCCATTCGGAGAGATATGAGTGTATATCCTACACGGAGAGGCGTTACTGAAGCCCGGAGACTGGAGCGAGACTGTTTTTCCTAACTCACCTTGCGTCCTTCATACCTCGATCGACGTAGGGAAGCTACTGTCTGACGCTGTCGAAATGGTATGGTGGAACCAACTCTGGTCAAGGGAATTCTTTTCAGGTGCGTCGTACGATCGGTGGGTTGGCACAAGGCCTTGGTGAGATGTTTGAATGCTACAGGCCCTGCTCCTTCGCCAGGGCAGTACCCATTCGCCGCCTAATCAAATGGCCTGCACTGACCCGTGGGCTTAAGAAGCCTGCTTTCCCTAGATTCAAGGATTCTGTTGCAGTCGTCATAAGGTTGACCCTTCCTGCGATAGCCATAAAGCACCGTCCCGCCTGAAGAGCTTTATATGCTCTGTTTACGGCACCTAAAGAAGTCGAACATGCCACTTATTTGGCTTTTGACGGTCCTATCCAACGTAGAAAAATAGCTGAGTCTACTGCAAAGGAATGCTCAAATTGTACTTGTGGAGGTAATCTTACACGAGGTGCGAGGATGAGTAGACGACTGCTGTTCATAGTCTACGAAGCTGACACGAACGTAAACAGCGACGTCGTCCCCGTCCCCTCGATGATGTTTTCGGAGACCGCTGCTAGATTCGACAGCCTGAAAATATGTCTCCGGGAGCAAACGTTGCTGCGGGTCCAAAGCGAGTGCTTCACCAAAGCTGATAGAGAACAAGGCGCGCTCAAAAGCATCGATGTCTCGAATGAGATTACCATAACATTTACGACCTTCAGCCCAATTGCTATCTTGGGAAGGACGGTATAGTGTATATCAATCGCGTCTTGGATAATTCCACCGTGATAAATCTGCCTGACGCTATGATATCCCAGAGCTAGTCAGCATTATCAACGTCAGGCGCGCGACATGCCATACCGACAATGAATATGGGATGCACTAATGGGAGTTGAGTGTTGTCGTTCTCAGCGGGTAGAAGAGCGAGCGTAGGAATCTCTGCGAGCCCATCACCCACAATCTTAACAATTTCCAATCCGGCGTCTTGGTATGCTGCTAGTGGAACGCATTCCGCGAAACCAAAGGAAACGACTGTATGAGTTCTTCGGCCGGTGTGCAGGAGCTCTTTTACTACGGTAGTCAAGATGTCATGCCCTTGATACGGAGAGGTAAATATGGTTTTTGTCACTTGATCGGTCACTGACATCTAAGGTAGAGATGAGGGAAATTACTCCGTGTGATGATACTAGATATGAAATCTTGACTTCACCGAGTCCACTGGTTGTACAGTGTACTGCGACAGAAGAATTATGCGCAATGACACATGCATATGTATTCTACAAAGACAAGGAAAATGGAATACGAATTGGATCGCGTGACTCGCAGGACCTTGAAGGTGATGTTATCGCCCTCCTTAAGTTTTACAGGCTTACAGCCAGCCTCCATAGAAGAATGAAGTTCGCGCTAGCTGAGCAACATCCGACCCTCAGTATATCTCTCCAGCGCTAGGCCTTGTACGTACTCGGTTTCACCCGGATATACAATTTACTGGGACAAATATCTATCTTTCCAAGGCTAGGGCTACCCCCCAACAGCCCCCCTAAATATATACTTTGAACCACCAAAACTATGATCGATCTGCATATGCACAACACATGGATTACTTCATGCACAATAGTGGAGACGAACAGTGGCAGCTCTTCAACGGAGAGATTCGTTTTCAATTAGGACCAAGCATTTGCTCGGCTGACTGCTCATACTTATGTTATAGCCACTCTTACCTGACCCAAAACACTCTGGTACTAGATCACTACATACACCATTCACTTTAACGTGGGGACAGAAATGCAGGTGGGCATTTGCTAAGGTTCCGGAGCCACAAGAACCGACACATACACCCGGCATTGACAGTATACATCAACCACCCCCGCTTCGCACCCGAGTTGGGACGAGGGGGCCTCATAAAAAGAACTCTGTTGTGCCATCTGTGTCCATCATCCAATTTTCGATGATCATGCCTTCCTGGCTTGGCCTTGCCCTGATCGTGGCGGCGGGAATTAGATTCCTGTCTTTCCGCTACACCTACGGCCTTCGACGCTTCAAGGGTCCTCTACTGGCCTCCTTTACCAACGCTTGGAGGGCCTTATATCACTGCCGGAACACCGGAATCCCCTTCAAAGACGTGCATGATCGCTTTGGCGATATCGTACGAGTGGGCCCAAATGTACTGTCGTTTCGAGATGCGCAAGCCATTCGCGATATCTACGGACCCGGGAAGAATTGGGAAAAGTCAGACTTGTACTTTGTCAATGCGGCAGTCTCCAAAGGTCATATCGCACACACATTGTTCTCAAGCACCAACCCGACGTGGCATAAAAACGTCAGAAAGGCTATGAATCCCTTCTTTACCCGAACAAGCGTATTAACGTACGAGTCTTTCGTGGAGAGGACCATTGAAGTTTTTATAACAGAGATAAATAATCAATTCGAGGACAAACAGGGTACCGAAGGCATTATCGACTTCCATGAATGGCTATCGTATTTCACATTCGATACTATCAGCGACTTGACTTACAGCGAACGTCATGGTTTTATATCACGAGGCGAGGATGTGCACGGAATCATTGGCTGGGTGGTAAGCTTTGTGAGATACGGCTTCATTGTGAGTTTATATGCGCTTTTATACTCTTCTTCTCTTCAAGCTCTCAAACTTATCTCTTCAGGCGGGTCAGATACCTTGGGTGGATCTACTCTTCAGACATAACCCTGTCCTAATGTGGCTCGAAAGAAGGGGGGGGTACACGGGCAGCACCTTCCCTGGAGCCAGTTTTGCAGTTCAGCGCATTCAGGAGAGGGATCAACAGAAGCTCGAGGAAGATGGTGCGGATAGACGAGAAGACCTACTCGATAAATTCCGACGAGCAAGACGTGAGCGTCCTGAGCATATCACCAATCAAGAGGTCTTGGGTCTAAGTTTGTCTACAATGTTGGCTGGTGCCGACACAAGGTCAGTCTTCATGTTTATTCTTCATCCGATGATGATTCGTACTCACATTACACTTCCGAGTATAGCTCAATCACCCTGACCGCAATCTTGTACTATGTGCTACGCACCCCCGGCTGCTATTCGAAACTCCGAAAAGAGCTGGACACACACTTTCAAGCCGCTCGGATCCCTTTCTCCGAGGCTAGCGAGCTGCCATATCTTACCGCTTGCATTCAAGAAGCATTCCGTATGCACCCGGCTTTCGGCTTTACGCTTGAACGTGTCGTGCCCCGGTCGGGAAGCACCATCTGTGGGAATTATATTCCTGGCGGTACTATTGTGGGATGTAACGCCTGGGTTGTACACCGTGATAAGAACACGTTTGGCCAAGATTGCGATGTCTATCGCCCGGAGCGTTGGCTCGTAGATACGGAGACGACGCGCCGGATGGAGCGAGCCATGTTCCATTTCGGCGGCGGGAACCATTTGTGCTTGGGCCAGCATATTGCTTTGATGGAGATTTACAAGCTGGTGCCGTCACTCATTAAGACATACGAGGTACCGTTTCCCTTTTACCCTAAGATAACATCCGCGGTACCGTATTGGAGCCAACTGACTACGAGGTAGATCTCTCTCGTTGATCCCGAAAAGGAATGGACCATTATCAATGGTCAGAATATGAGGCAAAAGGATTTGTTTCTTCATCTGAAGAGACGAAGCGATCTCTCCGTGGATCGGGATGCATAGTGTGACCCAACAATGGCCATGGGACAGCCCGCAGCCCTCTCGAATGGGTTGTGGAAGTATGACAGGATTGTGCTCTTTGACGTGCCGAGCGCGGAAATGATAAGGCAGAAGGACCGAAGTACACGGTATTGGTATCAAGGAGTCCTTGCCCATCAACATCGTTAGGGCTAGCAGTGGATACTGAAAACTCATCGAAATTGATTCTAAAACTTCGTCGAGTCACGCATGTCCTCCTGTCGCAACCAGTGATCCATACCTCGCTTGTTTCTTCTTTGTTCAGGAAGATCCGCTTGATATCTTAAACGCAACGTAAGCATCTAAGCTGAAGCAATACAGGTCCAAATACTTCTTTGCCGCTTTAGAAGCTCTACAGTAAGGCGACTGGTTTCTTTTTGGAGAGGCGGTTTCGATCTTTCGGAGACCTCTGTCCAGAGTTCGAGTACGAGAGCTAGCCGAAGGGCGCGCAATTCGCAAACATACTCTCGCAAGATCTCCGTGCACAAGGTCTATGGACTGTTTCTTTCTCCTCTGGCAGTTTGGTCCGTGTGAGCCTGTCATTTCTTGTTGCGCTAAAACGCTCGGTCGAGCATAGAAGATTTGATGGAAAGGCTTTCTAACGCTAGCTCTGTGGGTACTGATCCTTTTGGTGTAGGACAGTCAAGAGTGCTTCTACAAGGTATATAGCCACTACTGTCTGCGATGCCTGTGATGTTTGTTCCCCCCCTTAAATCGCTCTCCGCATCTATCATGGCTTCGATAATCCTGTCCCTGGTCCAAGCTTCTGCCTGGCACCCAGTAATCCGGAGGAGTCGAGGTCTAAGGTGGCTCAGCAGCCGCCGTGAAAAATGTGCCGGAAGATATAGACCGAAGTTGCCGAGGTGACGCAGCTGCAAAGGCCATGAAACCAACCCTTTCGAGGGTCTGAGTACCGAGAGTAGTCGCTCTCAACTTTATTTTACTGTTGTGCCAAGAGTGAACAATTCTCTCGCCGTCCCTTTGAGACTCGAGGGGTGACTTGCTTCCGACATAAGCAAAGAACTCGCGATATAGCTACTCTCGAGCTAGCTCAAAGATGCGTGGCCGGCGGGCCAACAGAGGGTCTTCGGGAGAAAGATGAGAATCCGATGCCGACTCTCACGGACAATGCAAGGCCAAGCCGCGGAGGGGAAGTTTATCAGTAGTGTAGACTCTATTCCGGGCAGGAAGGATCAGGCTAATTCCAAATTCCAAATGTATCTCATCTTTTTTCTTTTCTTTTTTCTTAAGACGTCCGGAAATTGTGCGGATAGCGCACCCAGGACGTAATAATTGTCTATATCAAAGCGCTGAGCGACTCAATATCATAAGCTCCCTCCCAGTAGTCAGTACTCGTATACGATGCGAAATTCTTCAAACCTGCACTATAACTCCGTACAATATGGGAATTCACATTTTGGAAATGGAGATTGAAGATTCAAGTGGTTGCACGCCCCCGGGCAGATCCGAGAGCCGACGAACTCGGCATGATATATATGAAATCGCGCTCGGTCCATCTCCACGTCTACATGCATACGAATGTGCATGAATATGCAACAACCTACGATCAAGTCATTAGCCGAGCAAATTACCTTGTCGCAGCACAAGCGTGGAGATGCTTTTGGTGACGTCGCCGTGCAGGAAATCTCTCATATGTAAATTGATAGAGGTACATTTCTCCGAGGTTGTACAAGTGTACAAGTATTCTTTATGCCTACAGTACGTTCCATCCTCGCAGAACGCCCTAGGCGCGGGCGGTCCCGGTTGCCGGCCCCGGTTTGCGGAGAAGTTGAGTCTGCAACTTGTCCGTGAGGTGGGTTGGAGGCATACCGATCCAGCGTAATACGGAGCATCTTCAAAAGCAGAGGCGAGTGCAACGATAAGAAAGCTATCCGAACCTGGGAGCTAGTTGGCTGCTCTGTCTTTCCGGCAGCATTGGAACACCGTTAGTTGGACGTATATGTTGACACCACCTTTAGATACTCATGAGTCAGTGTCATTTTTCCATAACATCGACTCGTGTTCAACAACCATCATGATAGATATTCAAATAATGCATCTTTCATCTTCTGCTTTGCATAGATTTTTCCTGGAACGTTGGTTCGTCTCCTTTTACTTTCAGACCAGAGTATCTGTAACAAGCCTCACGGACAAAACTGCTGGGGAGTTCCTTCGGCGTTCCCGGTACAGGACAAACGTTTGACTATGTAGTCCATAGCTCTATTCCCAACCTTCATGCTCATGCATGATTGGAACTAGATCAATGGAGGAGGCATAGGAGGTTTGACTATTGCTACAAGGTTACCAAGATCCTGAAGTGTGAGGATCTTAGATGGCACCGAGGCCATGCTCAGCTCAGACTTGACAAGTTTCTTCATTTCTGAGTGAGCGACGCGACAGTCATCTTTGAGGCGGATAACGGCCACTGGTATCTCTCCAGCGAATTCGCCTCTGACTCCAACGACTTGTGGTTTCTAGATTCGCTCAGTCTATCTCCTTGCTTGTGAGAGCAGTTGAAAGCACACCACGATACCTGAAAATATCCCCAAGCATGATTCAATTGTGCTGGGTAGAATGTTCTCATCAAGCCCTGATGATAAGATTTTTATACCTTCCTAGAATGTAGGCAGCACCCGAATCATCTATTTTCGCCTGGTCTCCTGCCACAAAACCTTTGAGTCCCTCGGCGTTCCGGTAAAACATATCACTATCAGCATTCGGTAGCCGTTGATCACCATCGGTCCTCCGATATACAGCTCTCTAACTTCACCACGCCGAAGGGTCTGACGAGATTCAGGGGTACAAACCTTGGTCAATCCTCCCAGTGCGATCCTGCCAACACTGGCGAAATTACCCTCCACCATTGGAGTCTCTTCAGTGACCGAGCTGAACATTGACAAGCCTTCACTGAGTCCAAAGCCAGCACAGGCAAACTTCGCACCAAGCTTGGCTGGGTTCGTGCACAATTCCAACATTGCAGGAGGGATGACGGTCCCGTCAAGAGCGATCCTCTGAAAGGGCTCGAACCGTACTCCTTGACCAGGGAGATGTTCAACTAGCGCTTGAATGATATCCGGGACGGATGGCATGTGAGTAGTTTTCTCTTTAGGAAGTGCTTCTATGCTAGATTTCGCATCGAATCTGGGAGTTAGGAGAACGATGGTCGCTCCCGGCTCGATATTCTAAAGACATGAGAGATGGGTAAATGGTGTAATAGTACATATAATGATTTGGCTTTTCAAAACGCACATTTGCGCCAGACTCATACCGGATGTTTCGACAGGTGCGAGGACAGGCCTTCGGTGGGCCAGTCATGCCGCTAATGAAGACTACGAGACGGATCTCATTTTCCAAGTCTGGGCTCTACTGTTTCGCACACAAGAGCTGCAAAAGCTCTTCTTGAGTACTCATAGCCAGATCTCTAAAACGTTGCCAGCCTTTCATAGATGATGTAGCATCGCGATGGTCTTCCGTGACCCTGAGAGCTGCGTGGCTGTGAGAAAAGAGACTGTGATCCATGATCTAGGTAGATGATTTATTTCGAACCACAACGACGCGAGGCTGGAGGACAAAGAGGTGATATTCTACCTCTTTCGCGCGGGAAAGGCTCCGAGAATCTAGTGGGACGAACCGAGCCCTCAGCCTCGCGGCCCAGGGCAGCAAGACGTACTCGGAAAAAATTGTTCTCCGGAAACACAGCAATAGAATCACCCGGGCGCAAGCTTTGACTGTACAGGGACGCCACGAGGCAATTGGCCCCGTCAAAAAGCTGTGCATACGTCCACCGAAGCTCACGTCGACCTCCAGCCTGATAAGAGTTGGTTACCGATAGGAGTAGACCCTTCGACTGATACAAGGAGACCAGGTCCGTTCTGTTCGAGTATTGGCGCACTGCCTGGGAAACTAGAGCGTAAAGATCTTGAGAATAATCCGTGACTTCAGCCCCGCGAAGTAGAGCCATTTCTGGATCTCTAGATTTAGCCAAGCTTGCTGTGACTTTGCCTTGGCTCATATTGGAAACTAGTGATCATTCGCAGCTTTAATGGCCCGTAGGTGTTTGGTAGGTTTGGATTTTGAAGACTTGGGAGATACAGGCTGATGGGAAGTTGCCATGCCATCTCTTTCCACGGACCCTCATATCCAGCTAGTCACAACAATCTTGCAGTCTAGTCTCCTTCTGAACGCGAGCATGAACGACCCGCCCAATGCTGATCGGCGGTTCTAATTAAAAGACTTTCATTAGCGTCGATAGAGGCAAATGCGACCCGAAAAGCACGTCCGTCACCATCTCGCTTGAGGTTATTGTCAGTTAAGCGTAGTTTAGAAGACAAAAGAAGATAGACTGAGGCCCACAGAACGCCGACGCAATCAACATGCCTGCATCCTTCGGCGTAATTACATTTTGGAGAAGAGGTACATCGATAAATGCCTCAATGTCGACAGCATAGTTCTCAAGACTCCTTTGATGTCTGCTGCGGGAGGGCGAATATGGTTTCTTGAAAGAGGACTCACCTGCGTTGGCCTATCCAGCCTCTAAATTTTCAAGGGACTTTCGTGCTCACAAGATAAAGTCAAGGCGCCCAGTGCTCGGGAAAGGAAGAAAATTCTTCAACAGACCGTCATAATTCGCTCCAGTGGGACTGGGGGTTAGTCGGTCGCATGGCATAGTGTTACATGGTAATATCGCTTAGCAAGCGATATTGCAGGTCCACATCGTGCTAAGCGATATTGCAGGCATTCCATAGAGACGCGATATCCAGAAGAGCCCTATTTATATGCGCTGCCCACCAGTGTTGGGCTCCTCATTCGATTCCATCTCTTTCAGAGCCATAGCATTCTTTTCCACCTGCCCACTACTTTGTCAAAATCTCATTTTACTCCGGGTTTAGCTGAACAAGCATTGGGAGTTTTCCTAGCACTGGGGGGTCTACATATGCCTCTTCAGGTAGCTAGCCCCGGTGTTGGGACCCCGCAACACATTTGCACACGATTCCAGCTGTTTTTGGTGTCTCTACATGATGATAGGCGAAGACTAACTTAGATTCGCGCCAAATTGCGATCTTAACGATTTGACTGAGCGGATAAATTAGCAGACTCGACGAAGCTGACGCTACTTCTCCAATTTGGATCATAGCTGTCCTCAAACCCGATACAAATTCGAGCTCGAGTATATCTGTAAGCTAAGAATCTCAACTGATACCGTAGCAGAATACGCAGCCAGAAAAGGTGATATGGATGCTGAGAACACCAGCACGCTACAAAACAGCTCAGTGCCGCATTGTATTACAAACTGCAACAGCTTGTCCATCATCTCCTCGATAAAACAGCAGCCGCTTATTACGTACGACAGTACGATGTCGCAGTCGAGGTTAACAAGTACGATGGAGATCGGTGAGGGCAACCGAATTGATTTGTCGCACCCAAAGGCACCGCGCCTTTCTCCCTCGCAATCTTCCACACGACAACAACGCCTCCGGTGTTGACCAAAGCCACTGGCTGTACGGCTCATACTGGTTCTGCGCCTTCATTGATGATACCGATGCCATCACCGCCAGTCCCGAGGAGTTGCTGTCGTATAACGTTGTCACTTCAGAATCTAGATAATTCCAGCGGAGCGTAGCGCAGCAGCGCGACAACACCTCCGACTGCACGGTCATGAGGACTCTACGCACTACCTTACCTTATCTTATCTTTCGTCAAAACTAGCGCACCCACCTTACCATATCTAGCAACCCGCCGAGGCTCCACGGAGCATCTATCTTCCGCCCGCACGTCATCCCCAAACCCACTTTGACCCAAGAAGCGGGCAGCGGATATGCATCCTCCCCTCCCTCCGCAAGCCTCCCTCCTCACCAGCACCCTCCGCCCCCCCCCCACAAACACACAACAAACCCCATTCACACCATCTCAGAAGAACCCCCAATCTCAAGAAATGGACAGCCTGAAATCAGCCACCGGCCTGGGCGCGGACGCCGAGCGGAAATCGGGCGAGGAGCCGCTGTCCGGGGAGAAAGGGCAGGGGACGGCGGAGGAGCCTTATGATCAGGGTAATGCTGAGGGTGAGTCTTTTGTCTGTCTGTCTGTCTGTACTGTCTATCTCTACTGTGCTGTGTGATGGGTGGTGGGTGATGCGTGATGCGTGATGCGTGATGCGTGATGGTTGGAAGGGGATATTCGAGTTTGTGGATCTTGGGCTGATTGGGATCGCAGGGAAGGAGGGAGCGCCGGCGAAGGAAGGCATGACGGGGGCGCTGGATGGGACGAAGAAGACGGCGGAGGAGCTGGCGGGGAAGGGGTCGTGAGATGGGGCAACGGAATGGAGGGGAGGGGAGGGGAAGATGGCTATGATTGCGTGATGATACAGGTGGTCCTCTCGGGCGTGGGAGCATGCCCAGGGTTGTGATAGGAATTATGTGGTTCATATACCCTCCAGTGACGCCAAACGAATATCTATCATGTCTATGACAATGCTCAAAAAGATTCGCAATCATTACAGCATTCCCGCCTACCAGATCGTGTCTCTCAGTGTGACTCACTTACTTTACACTTCCAACCCGACTCCTGGCTCAACAGCGGCAAGCTACACAGAATGTCAGTATGGTGTATCAACGAGGTTCGCGGTGCTAACGTACCTAGCACCCAAACACCAACCCAACTCGTTGCCCTTGATCTTCTTCGCGATCTTCACCTCCCTGTTCAGCCCCATCTCGTACCCTGTGTGTAACAATCCAACCATGAAATTCAGATCCAAACAATACTCCGGCCTTCCCCTCAGCTCGTCCAACGCACCTTCCACCGCCCCAAAGCTCGCCCATCCTTTCTCGCCCTCGCATACTTTCGCAGTCAAGTCGCGTAGCTCGGCGATGGTGAAAGAATCCGGCATACCGAGTGGCTTTGTACGGTCGAAAAAGTAGCTGAATACGTAGACATCTTCGCGGGCAAAGGTCTTTTCTAGGGACGGCTGGTGAACGCCACCGAAGGAGCAAGGAGCCAAGTCACACTGCTTTTCTTTCAAGAGTATTTTCTCTGCGATGCCACGACATTGGGCGGGGGCGGCATCCTTAGGGCCAGCCATGGTAGTCGTAAAGACATCGCCACTATCGAGAGTAACGTTGACTTCGCGAGACATGCCTGGCGCGATGCAGGGATTCGAGATGGGAGATGAGGCCCACGATTTATCAGTTGGAGAGGCGTCGTGCAGGGCTTGTACGATAGATTTGTGGATGGATTCACGAGCAGCCATGAGACCGTAGCCGAGGTGGGAGTGTTGGTAGAGTTCGTATGTTGTACCGCCAGTTTTGAAAACGTACTTGTGTTCGCCTTCATGGAGCGTCTCGGGCATGCCACCCGAAGGAGATTTGAATGTGGGCTCGAAGACGATTTGGGTGCTACCACCACCAAGGTCGAAGACGGCTGCTGTGGGCGACTTGTCTGGACCGCCAATCTTCCCAAGGAGGTAATTCGTAGTGATCCAAGCGTAAACACCTTCGTCCTTGCCGTCCATGACTTCGACGCCTCCGTTTTCTGCGGAAATAACTGGGAAGGGGAACTTGGTTTCCAGACGGTTGCGCACAGCATCGAGGATCTTCTTACTTGCCCCTTCTTTCTTCTGATCCAACTTTCGAAGACCAGCTGTGGCTTTGACTGCGATTGGGGAACAGCCTTTCAATTTGTCCGGGACCGTCTTCATAGCGACCTCAAGGAGCATGTCGAGACTTTTTGCAGCTCCTTCCGCATCGTCTCCATATGAGCTCAAGCCGGACCCCCCTTCTTTCTTCTCCGTCATCTTGAACTCCTCAGACTCCAATTCAGGTGTTGAACCGCAATTATTAAATTTATAGACATGGATTCGAGAGCCGGTGCTACCGGCGTCGATCATTAAGGCATACTGTACCAAAGGCTTGTCCTTCGAGCTAGACTTCGAGCACTTCGTTGTCCCAAGGGGCCCAGCTATCTTCTCATCCGTGGAAGACGTAGACGTGGGTTTTTGAGCTTCAAGAAAGCGTTAGCGACTTTCGGACTTCTTCGGTCCAATATAATATTGGTATTGAGCATACTTTTCACCATGTCCCTCATGCCTGCGCCATCCCTAGACGTGAACAGATATAAAAGTAGTACGACAAACGCAATGACCCCACCAGTCTTCAACAACCGCGCCCTTTGCCCACCCGTCATCGAGGCTTCTTTGTAGCCCTCCAGATTGCCTGCTCTGCCCCAGCTTCCCTTCGGAGGGGTATTTTCCTTGCTGTCGGGACTGGGAGTCTCGTGCTTGGGTAAGGAGACAGACCTTCTTCGCGGCCTGGAGTTGAAGCTAAGGTAAGACCAGAGGCTTGGGCGTCTACGAGCGTCAAATGCTGTTGACATGGGAACGATGGACTCGGGGCAGTGGCGGGGGAAGCGGCGCCCGCTTCAGTGGACACCAATTTCTCAATCAAGAGTGCGATTGGCAATGCGAAGAAGCAATCTTGAGCGGAACGGGTCTCGGATGGGAAAAGGGAGAAGGTCGTCGATGTCTTGTCTCAAAGCTGCTGGAAGGCCACCAAGCTTCGAGAAAGTTGGGACCTCGGGTAGAGTTGTTGTTTTTAATTCCAATTCCTTGGCGTGCTTAGCGTGCTTGGCACAAAAAGTCAAGGATCTTGTGGGGTGAACCGATTCAATTCTTCCTTCCTGCTTTTACGATCCACCGCCAGTGGCTTCCATGCCACTGCAGTCCATCACAATTCGGCACCATGAGATACCTAGGTGAAAATCGTCCTAGCATTGACCTCTTTCCGAAATCTCAGCCTCGGGCGATCCTCGGATAGGTCCGTTTGGCTGAATGGATTGGTGTATCTGCCTCAACCTGGAACATAATAGGCTGCAAACCGAAGATATATAGCTAGTGATCCTGTCGATCATTTGGTCGAAGCCAAGGAATCAAGCGGTCTTCCTTTGCCGGAGGCATTAATTCGTCTATCTCCATCAAGCCTATGCAATCTAGGACTTCCTCGGCGCTTCGCCGCTGGTCCTGCTCTCTCCTCGAAGAGATGCAGAAGTGCAGACAACGAGAAATTGCTAGTCTTAAATTCCACTATCGTTGCGAAACCTTACAATGACGGAAGACGCGTAACGATGGAACGTAACGGTCAACAGAACCTCACCGGAAGTCTCATCGAAAATGCTAAGGATCCTAGATTGCTCCATCATGCTCGCAGTTTTATTGATCCCATGCAGCCAAGTGACATACGGAAGCCTTACGGCCAACGAGGCTGAGACATCTTGCAGACCAGGCCTTAGCGCTTCTCGGAGCTTCAAGGCACAAGATGAGTGCTCACCTATGCAGCCAGATGTGCTGCGGAAATGTAATAAAACAAGGCCTTGGGTCATTGATCATCATGAATGACATCGCTACCAGCATAGTCTAAAGATCTAAAAGACAGACCAAAGAAATGTCTATGTATCCATTGGATCTATCCAAACCCCCAAGAAATCCTAGTCTACTTTTCCACAAATCATAAACAGCATTTTGCCCCTCCCTAAGCCACATGCTTCACATCCACATGGAATAGCTTCAACAGATTATGCCGGTGATAGAACTCCCTGATGACCTTCCCATAAAAATACAACGGCACGGTCGTCAACACCAAAGCCGCCTGGATGCCAGCGATCGCATAAAACGTGTTCGCCGTCCCACTCCTGATCAGCCAAATGGGCAAAAATTTGCCCGCCCCAAAGCTGAAGAAATTCCGCAACATGACCGAAAACACCGCCGTCTCCACGCTGATTTCGCGGTGGGCGTCGAGCAGGTACGCGAACGTGTTGCTCTGCTGCGTCACCGTGGTGAAGATCACCATGCCGTAGATGAAACTCATCACCACCCAGTTGATCTCGTGGCCCGGAGCGGCCGTGCTCGCGTACCAGCCGAAGAGCGCGAGGCCCGGGACCCCGACGACGAGGCCGAAGGCGATGAGGTAGAGGCGGAATTCGGGCTCGTAGACGCGGTTGTTGCGGCGGGCGGCGTATTTGGCGGTGCTGTCGGCGAGGGCGCCCATGACGATGAAGGCCATGAAGGCGCCGACGGCGGGGAAGGCGCTCAGGTGGCCGAGTTGGGCCGGGGTGTAGGAGGTGGGCGGGGGCGAGAAAATTTGCGCTACGACGACGGTGAGGGCGATGAACTGTTCGCGTGAGCTGGTTAGCGATTTGAGATGTTGTGGGGGCTTGGCTGTAGGCTCACCCAGGCGACGTAGGTACCTCCGACGAGAAACGACCAGATGACAGCTGGGTAGAGGCCGCAGGTGAAGAAACGGGCGAGGAGTACGAGTGGGTTGTCTCTTGTCTCAAGGCCCCGGATTGGGAGGAGCTCTTGCCAATAGGACCGCGGGAGTTCGTTGCTGTGCGTCTCCATGGTGGAGATGTCTTTATTATGGGGGCCAGCTGAGATGTCACTTCCGGATTCTTTAGCTGCGGCGACTACATCTGCAGAAAGGTTTTCCTCTGTAACGGGCAGGTTGTCACTAGAGGTTATGTCCGTCTCGTATATCGCAGGTCGGTTATAGCTTGTCTCGGGGGCTGCGAAGAAGATCAAGAGAAGCGCGACGGCTGTGAAGGCCGTCATGATCCAGAAGTTCGTTCTCCACCCGTATTTGTCGGCAACATAGCCGCTGACAATTGGAGATAGATTGAGTGGCCCCAGGGACATTACGTTGAGGAAAGCGATCCGTTTACCCCTTTGGTGGACCTAACACCGGGGTCAGCTCCTTCCTTGAGACCCAACTCGAAATTTCAAGGAGCTCGACGAACGAAGTATAGATCTCCAACTGTCGCCAACACGATCGATTCATAAGCACCCAGTCCCAGTCCAGCAATGAACCTCGCAGCAAAAAAGCTACCATAGTCCTTTTCAATCAAAGCGCACCAGACAACTGAAACCAGGAAGATTGTAGTCGAGATCAGGTAGACCGGCCTCTTGCCAATCATGCGGGCCAAGACCGAGGCAAAGATACACGAGACGGCGGACGCGAGTGGTGAGTAAGATGACAGGTTTTCAATCTTTGTGATCGAAGTCTTAAATTCAAGTAGCAGAACCCCATTGACTGTCTGCAGTATGCCACTTTGGATACCGCCCAGAGTGATGGAGAGGCATATGGCAAAGAGACAGAAGTCTTTCTTCCACAATGGCCAGTTCTGTCAAGAAGGTAAATAGTGAAGCCAGCCGAATTGTACAGTTATGAATAGATATCACCCACCAAAGGATCTCTGGGGCTGTTAGAAGGTCGGGGCACGAGCACAATGTCATCTTTCCCCTTTCCTGTCCTCCTCGGTAGGTCGTTCTGGAGGAGAACCGCAGTCGCAGGAACGTGCGCTCCTTGCCGCTTGGGCTCTATAATGCCAAGCCCCATTTGCGGGGTCGTACGTACGCACACGAGACAGTAATGAGAGTTGAGGTACCTCGATGGCAGTTTAATATTAATTGACGCTCAAACAACGTTGCACCGCATCCCAGTATGTAATTAGATGGTCACGACGAGAGACTCTTGCCAGGGCGATGCAGCGCTTATGGACTCTTTTCTGCCATGCGATTGTTTGGTACGAATTGTATACCGTACCACAGTCAGCTTGCGCTAGGATTAGACTCTGCCAGATGGGAGGTTCGGTCTGCTGCACGCCTCGACTCACTCAGCATTGAATACGATATCCCACAGACCGCCTTTTGTCCAAAGGCTGCGTGCATTGGAACGCAACCAATGACATAACCCTACATTTATTGATTGAAAAATAGCGTCCGTCAGCACGTAAGCGTGCGTAGAGCTTTTTTACTAATCATTCCTCTGGTGAGACTGACCGGCATGTTGGCTACGCTGGCTTGACCCCGATCAAATATTCTGCCGCCTTGTTTTCTCCTTGTGCAATAGGCAACGTAGTTCTCTCATCGCTGCGATATGAATTTCATTGTTGCTACCGTAGGGAGCAAAAGGTCACGCTAGTAGGTACTTACGGTTTCCCCAGACCTAAGGCTCATTGGTTGATGTATATCACTACGTGGTAGTCTAATACTAATGGAGTTACTCTTGCGGAAATCGATAATTATCTAAGCAGGAGTGCTGGCAATCGCGAATGTGGGCGGGCTAGACAGACCGCCCGCCACCTACTACACGAATGTAGGCTGTATGCAAAGCAGAGGAGTAGGCTTTGGGCAGCGGAAAGGAGGAAGGTGCAAGGGGGGGTGATAACTCACGAAGATATGCTGACAACACCTCGCTACGCCTCCATGGCGGCGAATTTTATATGGAATACTGGGCTCATTGGGCAATTTCGAGCCCTCGATGAAGAACAAGAAGAAGGATTCGTAGAGGCATGATATCAACAAGCAGGACGCGGCCACGATGTGGGGGGCCCCAGCGTAGTAGGGTACCCCCCCACAAGGATGCATGCAATGAGGCAGCAAGTGGATCCACACCGATTTGTATAGCCTCACTTTTGCTAGTGGGGCAATATGATTGGCTGGATTGGCTGGTAGATGGATTATGTAATCTCGCATAGTTGGCCCACTAAGGGACTAACTTCAGGGTAGTATGACATAATCAATCAAAATCAATCAATCAATCGAGTGCTGGCAATCGAAAAAAAAGTTCAACGATAGCGCAAAACCACATTTTTGTTCACACATCCACAACGACATCATTTACGGGCCTGACGCCTACGGTACGGTAATCAGCTCATTATGAGGTATCTGCCCGTACCCATAATAAGCGGTTTACACGACTGTAGGTCTCGGGTCCAAGGACCCCCTGAAAATCGCGCGATGTCACGTGCTCTTTCCGACAGTCAGATCATCAAGCACGATGTCTTCCTGTCGACTGAGTCATAAGTTCAACGATATAGATCGTCCATCGATCTCGCTCTATCATAAGCACATCATTATCATCAATCCAGTCTTCAAAACAGTCTTCGACGCGTCTGGCAAGAAGCCACGTGTCGTTTCAATTATGTCAACAATCAGTTATCTCAGTATTTATTACGGACGTACCCTAGCTGTCAGGTACAAAGGGAGTGTTTATGGCTATGTGTCAGGCACATAGAGTATTTATTGGTCATTGACACATTCTCATTATCACATAGGCTAGCGGGGATTCTTCCTAGTATTTAAGCGCTCTTCTCCTGTGTACATATTCGCTCTTTATCTAGTTGTCTTATTCAATTTACCCCCATTAGACTTGACTCTGGGCACGGTTCTGACACTACAACTAGATCATCCACCCTTCCGTTCGTACTGACAAGCGAACAGTAAAAGAAAATTGTCATCGGGACCGTTGTGAAGACGTTTCGACGTCAGATCATTGGACATCCGGGTGTGGCCTACTTACGGGCAAAACGAACCATTCGTGGCTAGGACTTGTTGACCACAAGGAAAACCCCTTACGAGGAGGTACTGCTGCATACGTGCAAGCACCCCAGCATTCGTGCAAACAACCCCCCTAACAAAAAGAACAAACTTCATTAAAGAACAAAGACTTCTTTCTCCGCTCCGCATCCAACTCCGCCTGGACGTTCTTCCTTAAGCAGTCAAGAAACCACCCCATCAAGCTGTTACCATTCAAAAGAACACCATTCAAAGCATTACCAGTCTTCGTGGCACCTCAAACGGATAAGAAACGAGTGTGCTAGACAGTGACAACATGGCACGAGGAAAAGGTGTTGAGAGTTCAGAAGATGAGGCTACTCCACTTGATACGGCGGAACTCCAGGAGTCTCTCAAGGACATTCAAGAAGGAGCCAGCAGCCTCTTGAAACAAACGAAAGAACGAAGAG
>NKYR01000118.1:0-116377 GCA_003184365.1 Evernia prunastri
ATCAGCCGTTCAAGGACCCTGGTGCAAAAGACGCTTAAAACAGCGTCCACGTATGCCGAAAAGGGCTACCGTTTTACCCGGATCCAGTTTAATAGAATAAACTAATGCAGAGACGAAGAAAGTCATCGACTAAAAATTTAGAATAATATATAATATAGTAATGAAAAGAGATACTAACGAGATCGTCTCTGAATTAATTATCAAATACAAAATAATAGCAACGATCAAAACAGTTATTAGAAAATATGTCTATTAATAGTAAATCAAGAAGTAAATCTTCGAGTCACGCGATAGTGCTCTAAAAAAGATTTAACTTATATCGTCTAACAAAATTATGCGATTATACGTCAGACTTAAACGAGTTAAAATATCGCTAATCACTTAAATTCGAATCGAAAAGATTGATTTCAAAATATTTCTATTTAGTAGGAGAGTATTAGATATCGATAATAATAAATGTGAATACGAGCGAGTTAGATAGACTACTCGTTATTTGCTATACGAATATAGACGCTTTACAAAATAAAGAAATAGACTTTGAACGGCGAAAAGAAGGAAGATATTAGAAAGAATAATAATTCATAAGGATATGCTAATCGTCTCCCGCTATGTATTCATAACGACGGATTTTATATGAAATACGAGGCTTATTAAGTAATTTCGAGCTCTGAATGAAGAACAATAAGAAGGATTCATAGAGATATGATATCAAAAGCAGAACGAGATTAAGAGGTGAAGAACTCAACGGTGTAGAATATCTCTTCATAAGGATACATGCAACAGAGTAACAGGTGGATCCACATCGATTTGTATAGCCTCATTTTATTGAGATGATGCGATTGATCAGATCTATTGATAGATTGATTACGTAATCTCGCATAGTTGGCCCACTAAGGGTCGAACTTCAGGGTAGTATGAATCAATCAATCAATCAATCAATCAATCAAACAATCAATCAAACCATAAGGTAGTTACACTACTACCGAGACTATTATCAGTTGCTGCCGACTTCTGCCCATTCGTACCCCAAAAGAACTAACCGTCTCCAAACGTCCTGTCCCAAGCCAAGCCCACCATGTCCTCCCCAACCTCCTTGCCCCAACACGTCTACCCGCCCAGCCCCTCCCCCTCCGACGACCTCGACTCCCTCCCGGACTCCGCCCCCAGCGACGACATCGACTCCACCGCCTCCGACGAGTCCGAGTCCGACGCCGAGAGGGAATGGAAGGAGTCCCTGCAGCAGCTCGAGCTCATCCTGACCATGGTCCTCGTGCCGTACGCGGGCAAGTATTTCGGCAGGAAATGCGCTTATTGGGGTGAGTCTGTCTTGTCTTTGTCTGTCTGTCTCCGGTCTGCGGGTTTTCCCTGAGGATTGGAAGAGAATGGGAAGTTGAATGGGTTGAGGCTGACAAAGGGTGTGATTGGGAACAGGCTGGGCGAAATTCATGGAGTGGAAATATCCGGTCGAGGTCGTCTTTACGAGCGAGAAGACCTTCAAGGCCGCTGGCGCGGTGGAGGCTGCGGCTTCTCTGTGAGGCGGATTCTTTATCGCTACATACACCCTTCACGAAAACCCATTCTCCCCACCAACGAACGTTCGGCCCTTGTCTGCGAGTCAGGAGGCTCTCTACTCTACCCTACACAAATAGCGCCCCCACCGTCATCGAGCGTACGACCTACTTCTGCCAGTGAGTATAGACAGAAAGCTCTACCCTATCATAAACCTCACGCTCGCCATCCTCTCGCCATACAACCCTCCCTCCCTAGACTTCCAGGTACCCTACCCACCCATGACTACCCCCCTTCGCCCCAATCAACTCGGTTGAGAATCGCCAAGCCAAACAAACCGAACCACCCCCGCGCTCTAGTCCGATTCATCCAGCCCTTCCAAAAACTGAAGAGCGTCATCCGCCTCTCCGTCTCTGCTCACCACCGCCCTTCCGACACGAGTATGCTATATACCATCATATCTATGGATGGATGGGAAGAGATAAGGAGATGTGGGGAGAGATGGGTAGCTTGGCAGGAGCTCGGCGGAGCGCGTTTGGCATGTCTGGGTCTGCTCGTTCGCCAGACGCTGTTGATACCAGGGACGTCAAGATCTGCCAGTCTGAAGAGAATAAGAACGCGGCCGGATTTGAGCTTAGGCGGAGGCGGGAAACGACGTGCCTGCCTGCTCAGCTGCGGTGCAGGATACCGCGACGTTCTGGCGGGATATGTGCGTGTTGCGCTTCGTTTCAATACTACAAGGCAGTGGGCTACAGGATGGGGGTAACTTTTCCTTGTATGGAGAATCGAGGGAAGTACGTGGGTAGGAAGGAGTAGGCGGGGAATTGTAGTCACGAAGTGGGAGGTGAACGAGTGAATGGATGAATGGATGAGAAAAATCGCACTGGCGATTTCGGTTTTGATACATTAGGTTCGATTCTTCTAAGCTCCAGCCACGCAATGCATAAAGCCCATATACCAACCAACTCTCAGAGTCCCGCTGGACCGAAGCCCATGCGAGGGAAGAGAAAGGGGGAGAGGAGCTGAATCTTCCAAGTACAGTTGCCCACTCCTTTCGTAGACATCATGGATCTATCCAGCATTAATACTACACCTCGGTCAACCATCAATTCGTGAAAATTACATTTGTAAGCGGCCACATAAGGTAGATGGCGTCGAAGGAGTCCCTCCCGTTCTAGAACCGTGGCAAGGAGAGAAGAGAGATGAAAGTAAAAGCTCTATTGGGGAGTTCCGGGGCAGCCCTTGAGGTCGACTGCATCAGAATCCAGATCTCACTCCGGTCCGGGGAAAGTAATGGCAGTGTCCTTTTATATAACGTGGGAGGTCCTTCCTTCCTTTCTTTCTTGTAAATGTGAAGCCCGGGTTGATGGCCCTGGTGCTATCAATGGAGACAATCCGAGCGCGTTTTGGCACTGGGCTCCTCCAGCGATGGAAAACGATTCATATTCCCCCGAGGGTGACATATCACATGCGTTCTATAGTAGTCCAGATCCCCTCCTCCGAAGGTCCATTTGGCTTTCAAGTCTTCCTGACGAGGTTCTGCACCGGGCGAACACGTCAATGCTTGGGACCGTACCAAGCAAGCAGATGATAGAAATGTACAGGGTGGTATGGAAAGGTCACTTGTAGTCAAACAAGTGTATATAGGTAGAGGCGCAAAAGTGGCTATCGCAGTGTGGCATTTTTTGGGGGAATTCTTTTTTGCAACCTTGGCGGAAGGTAATGGGACCTGATTGAGTTTCCCGCCGGGGCACGGCAGAGACGGGGTTTTCCTAGATTAGATGAATTTCAGTCATTGTTCAGTAATCGCAATGGGGTTATCGCTTACCTTCATAGAGTGTACTAGTCCGTGTCTCCGTAGCTGATATCGTTCTCTTGAGACGATCTGTAGAACACCGGGTCGTGATGCTCAGGGCCATATTCCGGTGTTGGGAGCTCGGTCCATGGGGTATTTGGACTCAGCTTGTCATGCGGCTCCATAGGTATGTCCTCTTGTAGCTTGTGAGTGCACTAGGTACGGTTATGAGCGTGTTGAAAACCAAATTCGTTACCGTTGGATCACGTGCCTTGGTCTTCTTTAGTTTACAGAGGGCGCACGCCCCTCCTGGACTTTCCCTTACCGCCTTCGCGTGCGCCTTTCCCTCCTTTGTCAGGGTCCTCGGTTTCCGAGGCTTGATCGTCCTAGGCTTCCTCTTGCGCTTCTTGGTGAGACCATTGTTTGCTCCATCCTTGACGGCGTGATTAGTCACTGGATTATCACGGTCGTTGGGTGCAGACGACTTCTGGAGAGAAACCCTGGACTTGGGCTGTTCTAAAAGCGGAACATCAAGACGGCCATTGTGAGGAGCAATCCGCCTTGTGCCATGGATGGGTATCTGCCTGTTAGGCGGGACACGTTCGTCAGATGGCCGCAAGATGTAATTTGGGGCCTCTTGAGAGATCCAATCCATGGGCGAACTGACATCTCCATGGTCAGGGTAGTAGACTGAAACACCGGTTCCATGTAGATGATTTCCGCAATTAGCACAAGTATTAGGAAATTCCGGACTTGGAAGGTTCAAAGCATCATTGGAGGAGATAGACATCTGTCCGATTGGTGAGACACTTGGCTTCCATTCTGTGTTTGAGCCATGTGGACTAATGGGATCCGTATACCGCTGTGTAGGATGCGAGATGGGTTCGCTTCCCGCTTGGATAAGATCCATGATTCCACAATCTTGGCTTTCATGGGTTATGCTCTCCTGGAGTACACGGCCAGCGAGTCCGAAGCCGTTGGCAATACCGGGAGATGAAAAATTGCGAGAGTAAGCGCAGTAGTTATCTAAGGACTCCGGAGTGGCAGCAGCACATAGATTGCTCAGCGGGCTGACTCCGAGACCAGGCTGGAAATTTGGCACTTCCCCTCGGAGAAAGCGTCTCCCAGCGTGGGTTCCATGGTATGGATTAGCTATAGGGGATACCATGGACTTGTGTCCGTGTGCTTCGCGTCTCTCAGGTGGATAGAATGGCCTGTGTCCATGAAAGGCTACGCCACCTTTGTATGTCCGTGTCCCAGGTCCAGATGGTCCATATCCATACATGTCATACTGCTGTATTTGATCCATGAACCTTGTGGAGAACCGGGAAGAGCGCCTCGTAGATTGAAAGAGCAAGCAGATCCGGACACCAGTGTGATAAATTCAACCCGGAACGAACAAAGTCCCCGAGAGTGCGAGCCCTGACGGAGATCAGATTAAAAGTTCACTTTAGTATCACTCCATTGGCAAGCCTCCGACCTAAGCACGTGGAAGGAATGGAAGTGCGGACATGAACGACGCTCTGATGGTAAGACACCTAAGGAGCACTCTGTCACTTGAGGAGCATGAACTTCCAAATGATCTTTCCTTTTCCGTGGAATGAGCGATAAACTCCTCGGGGGAACGGCGCCAAATGTCAGCAAAGCTGTTTCGATATCTCCCCAGGGAGCAGGAAAGTAAGATCCCAATCGGCACTTGGCGATTCCAAAGACCTCACGTCATTTGAGATATGGATGAAGTACTCTGAAACATAAGCGGGCCGGTTTTTGGTGCTCCCGCCTCCTTATGTAATTGTATCACGCCTGTCCTTTAGGGTTTCCAGTCCGGCTTTCCTTTCGTCTTGGCCGGAATCAGTCCTGGCCTGATGTCTGAAGTGCCCGCTCGAGTTTGAGACGTCGTGTTGCCAGAAAAAGCTTTGACTGGTTAGCTCAGGGGGGTTGGAGACCAAGGCTGGGATCGAACCGAGTAGCCAGATACGTGCGAGGCTCCTCTCGGGCCTGGACGATTATCCAACAGCAAAAATGAAGCGATTGATGGAGTATGCCTTTGGGAGAAGATCCAGTGGTACGGAAACTTGAGAGAAAGGCGGGGGCCTCCATTGCCAGCTCGGATGATAAGTATCCAACTCACCGAAAGCATACCGCAAGTGCAGGCAAATCCAAGGCAGCAATTACTAGTAACAGACAGACGAAGCAGTCGCGGTGACCTAGCGTCCGGTGTAACACCATTTTCACGAGTGGTGAATGTAGGATGCAAGGAGAATTGGCCATGATTGGGTGACTTGGCGATGTTGAAGCATTGCTGCCCAAGCTTAGCGGTCAGTGCGGTCAATGAACCATCCGTTCGTTGGCCACGTGTAGCCGCTCTCCTGGCTTTGCTGCCTTAAGTGGAAATTCAATAGGTGATCGATGACTTCGTACTGGCTTCCAGGGATCTGATAGACTGCCGATGCTGCTTGGAGTGGAATCAATAAGGAAAATGGCGGCAGAGCCGCGCTTGGAATAGGTGAGACCGTGAGATGTCGTCCAGATCTCTAGAGTGATATGGTACGAGCAACAGGGTGATTGGAAGAGGAGCACGTAAACTTTGCATTGAGACCAGGCTCTTACTGCAATGGCACACAAAAGGTTCGGTGGTGAAATGGTGATATCCAGAGTGGAAGTGGTCCGAGCGGTCTGCACACGCTAAGTAACGTTACAAGTGAAAGCTTGGCACGAGTGATGCTGACTAGGCTTCATTTGAACTAGCTTATTCCTATCTATCCGAGGACCATGAAGACCAGAAGGAAAGAGCATGCAGGCAGGTATGCTTCAGGATCGGAAGTTGACCCCATGAAATGACCGGATTCAGCTATCGTTTCCCAACCGACATTAGAAACAGTGTTCAAACGAGATGCAATTGACGGCGACGATGTGAATAGGAGGCGACTCTAGATAGAGCACATGTCATTACTTTCACTTCGTTTATGCGTGAAATGATGAAATTTTGTAGATGTGAAAGCATCACACACCTTCCCTTCTCATCTTCTTCGAAACGATATCGACGATCTCGTGAGGAGAATCTGGTTCGAGCTTGGACCTCCATGACCTATGTTGGAAGGATCGGGAGAGTAGGTACTGCAAGTATAGGCTAGTTTCCCGGGGCAGAGGTGGGATGGGCAAAAGTACACATGTTACATGTCTAGGATTGCACCTTAGATGCATCGAGTCCATGCAGAGTTCATCAATAAATGCTCGCAGTCAGCATATGACTCGAGCCACACTCGCTCCTAATGATCTTACGAATCTCCTTATGATTGGATCACCATTAACGCAAGGAGCGTTCAGTCTTCCCGTCCGCTGGAGCCATCAATCTTGCGCATCGCAACCACGGCTTCTCGCGCTGCCTGCTTCGTGGCTGCTTGCAAGTCAGCCGACTCCGCAGCCCATTCGAATCGTTGCCTCCAAAGCTGCCATCTTTCCTTGCAAAAGCCATGCTTCCCAGCCCACAGGTCCCCGCCTTTGTACGGATCTCCGCTCTGGGGGTCAGGAGCGATCTCATCCTCGCAACCGTAGATCAACTCGCCAGCATGGAAAATCCACTGTGCTGCCGCCGGTAGCAATCCATCCAACTTACTTAGGTCTTGGTGGTTATCTTCCAGCGCTTCACGCAAGGACCAGAGACCAAAATGCACAAGGTCCGGAATCAAAGATGCTGCCAGGCGGGCAGTGAAGGCATTCAGATTGATCCATAGACGGCGCTGGTTGCTTCTGTCTGCCGTGCTAGGTGGAGGATCAAAGTCTGTGAGGGCAAACGATTGTCAGTATTGAGGATTCCAATCTTCCTTCAGAAGCTTACAGTTCCAACGGTCGCGAACTTCCCATCCAAAGTATTTCAGACTGTTGCCCACGTCCGTTTTATTCTCTGGTGTCGTCAAGGATGAGGCGCGTTCCGCCTCATCGGGCATTTTCGTGATCGCCAAAAGCAATCTTACAAGCTGCTCATGCTGGTCTGGGAACTCTTGTGCGATGTCCAGCAAGCTAAACCATAGATCGTTTGAACCATGACCTCCCTCCGCGGTAAATGCGTTAGTTATATCAATGGCTGCAGCATCAACGTTGAGCTTGAGGTCGAGGTACTCCTGCAACGCGGACGCTTCTGTCGAACTAAGACCATCTTCTTCGGATCGCTGCTTCTCTATCCAAGAGCGATACATTGTAGGCAATTCCGGCTGGCCGTCTCAAAGACGCTGGTTCCTTTAGACGCGGGGTGTTCATGAGACAAAGTTGACTTTTGAGTAGGATACCGTTCTGATTACAATTGAGATAAAATATCCCAAAGTGGCTATCGATGATGTGTTGAATGCCAGGCACTAAAGTTTGTTTTGCAAGGCGACAGAAATCATGTCAACTTGAGGCCTTCAAGATGGCATAGAGAAAGACACTTGGATTTGACTGATGAATTGCGATCTAAAGATAGAATGAATGGTGGACGCGGGATCTCAGATGCAAGCCTCGCCGCACTCGGGCATTTACCGAGAACAGCTTCCCGTTGCCAACAACGGGAGAAGTTCCCCCACTTCACCTATTTTTAATCATGCATCTGTACATCTCCTCAGCTTCTCCAAACTATAGTGGAAATGAGCATTGTTGCGTGTTGGTATCTGAGACACCAGCACACCCACTTGCATATCAACATGCCGTCGAAAGTATCCTTAAACCTCCACTTCTAAAAGGATCGTTGCTTTGAAACAGCTAACGGCCGACTTGAATCCCTTGTGTGGCCATCTCTGCTCTCTTTTCGTCTGTCGTCCTGACGACCGCTGCGACTTGTTTGTTTTAGTCACAGCATTGCCAGTTGGGAAAAAATGATTCCTCAAATCAGGACTCTTCAGATCAAAGAATGGGCTGTTCAGGGCTCGGAAACCACAGTGTCCACAGAAGACCATGCAGCACCTAATATTGGTGGGAAGCGTAGCCCTTTACATCACGCGGGTCACATTTCTCTCTTGAAAAGAAATGTTCCCAGTCGATGACACCTTCAATCAATCCGTCCCAATTCCACTCGAAATACCGTGCCTTAATTTTGGGGTCCTGATTGTATCATATTCTTGCACCAGGACTTACAATATTCTCCAAGCCTGAAAACATCCCGCCACGTTCGCCATCCTATTAACTAAATTTACCGTCTTGATTATACGGGAACCGCACCCTATGTCTCATCTCGGGACTATTCCTGAACCAGACCCAGCAGCACTACAACCTTTCTGCAGGACTCCGGGTCATTTTCATCACAAAATTGTCGTGATCACAGTATCCTCGAGTCTTCGAGACACGGAACAGCAAAAACCAACAGTCCCTTGATTGACGGACCTACGGACGGCGGGATGAACAGCTTGATGGTATGGCATAGAGGGTCAGGCGCCCCTCGACATCTGAGTTTGCTGGACGGTAAAACCACAGCCCCCGTCGCCGAAGAAGCAAATGCGGCCTATTTAAGAGTCTTGTTCTCCCAAGACACTCGAAATTTGCATACGACCACCACCCGCAAAAGCATACACCCAGCCGCCTCCAGAGCCAGCGATCTCTCCAACCCCAAATCCTCCACACCATGTATTCCCGTTCTAGCATCACCCTTACCATCCTTTTCGCCACAGCAGCTCTCTGCGCCGTCCCGTACTCGAACGCGACAGAGAGCACCACCAGCGCAAACAAAGCAACTTAACGCTGACATAAAACTCTCACCGCAACACAGACAACGCCTACTCGCCAAGCGACGACAGGTCGGCCGGCCAGCAAGCCGTCCTGAAATTCAACAGCCCAATAGGTCAGTCCCTCCATATCTCCTCCCCGCGTCTTCTTCCTCCTCCCTCCCCCCCCCCCCCCCCCCCCCCCCCGGTAAGTCCATCCCCCCAACTGACAACCCGCCCAGGGAGGCGCAAGTACCCCCACACCTACAACAACCGCGAAGGCCTCGCCTTCCCCAACTGCCCCGGCGGCAACCTGAACGAGTTCCCCATCCTGGCGGGCGGCGCCGTGTACGCCGGGGCGGATCCCGGCGCCGACAGGATCGTCCTGACCGTCGACGCCCCGACGAATTCGGCCACCTTCTGCGGGCTGATGACGCATACGGGGGCGCCGACGAAGAATGGGTTCGTGCTGTGTACTGGGGGCAACGCGGTGGTCAAGCGCGCCTGGATTGGATGATGCGATGCGATGGCGGGAGTCGGTGGCTTGGGGCTGGGTCTGGGAAGGAGAGACGAGTGGTGGTTTGGGCTGGTGGGGGAGGAGAGGAATCGCTTGATCAAATATGTTGGTGTAAAAAAATCAATTGGCTGTCGCAGCTCATGTTCTCTTTTGTCTCCCGTTGCTGTTTCCGTTTAAGAAAAAGAGAAAAAAACGAGCAGAGCCGAGCAAGCACCGCGACCAAGCGCAGGCTCGGAACAGGGTCTTTGCGGCGTTTCTCCGCGTCGACAAGGATGGCTATTGAACGGTGGGGGTTAGGGAGGAGGAAGGGGCCGAAGGAAATCATTCCAAGTGCTCAGCTCGTACCTTTACACGTACGATTGATTAGCGGCGTTGCGGGGACAGTCCCATCGCAGAACGCAACAACCATGGTACTCATATCTGTAGTCCGCGCTCGAGCGGATTTCATCCATAGCAGCTGACTGAAGCCTGGAACAATCTTTTCATGGGAACTTGTAGTTGCAGCGAAATTCCCACTCGGTGTGGGAAAACGAAGCTTGAGCTCGTCTCTCTTTGATCGCTGGCTTTTACCCTGCCTACAGATTCGCTTTGATTGGGATTGGGAACTTGCGTCTTCATCGAATGTGTGACGTGGCAAACGAACGCATCGTAGTGTGATATGCCAGACGAGTTTCTGTTAGAAATCCAAATTAGAAGCATCAAGTCCTCCTTCAAGAGAGAGCCTCATAGCCCCCACACCCACAACTCTTCGATCCCCACTCGCACCACAAACCCGGACTGGACCGAGGCTTACGCGAAAGGAAAACCCATGCCAGACCCTAAGTAAGCAACCGTCAGGCGCTCTCCGAGAGATACATCGCGGGGTCAAAGACAGGCTGCGCTATCTCTCTGAGCTGGAGGCACCGGGGAGAAAATCTTCCCGAAAACCCCACTAATACCGTATGTCCCGTTTTCGGTTGGGGGGTGGAGCATATACTCGCTCACGTTGAATCTATTGATAGTAGAATTCCATCGCCGACGCCGCGGTATGTGCGTGCGTTTCAAGCAGGTCCAGTATTACCTTATCCACTCATTCGGTGATCTCTAGCGTCACAGCAACGATAGCGGTCATTACAGTGAGAAGAAAAGCACCACCCGGTGAAAAAACCATGATGGCAATTCGTCATGGTGTCGAGGAAAGGGGGGGTAGCAAAGGTGTAGCAATCCACGTGGCTGTCCCGCGAGAGAGTGGTGGCCGGTATCGAGGAGGAATGAGAGGACGTGGGTCGTGTTATTTATCCCATCGTCTGGTGCCTGGGGTGCTCGAGTCTTGCCCTCGAAGCTCGCTGTCGCCGTTTCCTGTTATTCAGATCTCGTAATCTGACGATGTTGTCCAACAGATCTAACAGCGCCTTTTCCAGGCTTCGCATCCAACTAGCGCCCATAACTCAAAAAAAAAAACATTTCTTTTAAACCCCTCGTAGACCCATCATCCTCTCTCACGTCCTCAAGACCATCCGACATCTTATTGCACGTACGAACACCGAGTCATGTCTACCTACGTGGATCAAGGTCAGAGCCTGATGAGCGTGGACGCGGGCTTTCCTGACTTGTGCGCTCTGCCAGACGGTGGAATAGGTGGAGACGCCACGCACGTGTTAGGTGCGAAGCCCGGGTTGGCGGGGGAAGGTGGATTGGATAGTGTTTGTGGTGCTGGGATGCGGCTGTTGGGATGTATCCGTGGTTGTGCGTAAAGGGAAGATGGTACCTTACTTTGAGGACTTTCTACCCGAAGTGGTTTCGATGGAGTACTGTTTTCCATGTTCGTGGCGGAAGAAGGGTGTTGTGTTGATCACAAGGGTCTAGTTGCTTGGTGTTTGGTAACTGTAAGCATGTAAGCGACAAATTCCCATACCTAATGTTCACAGGCCCAATGGCAAAGCGTTCGGCTGTAGATCGAATGAGTCTGTCATAGATTCACGGTTCGGTCTGGGTTTTTTCTGAGGGGTTTTTATTTTTTGAAATTTGGAGATCTAGGATCGGTGATGTATCGTGGAAAAGTAGTGCTTCGGCGCTGTGACGAAATTCTCCTGCGAAGCAGTGAAGGAACTTAGGTGTATGCTGCTGCCCTTTAATTCATCGGAGACAATCCCTGTATCTTAGATTAGTCAATCCGAACTAGCCTTTGCTCGTTCGGTTTGAATTATTGAATTATCGTATTGCTGCCTATTATACATGTACACACGAGACATGCCAGCACTCCCAAAACCACGATTGAGCCAAAGCCGCGCCTCACGTCCAACCCGCCTCTGATTCATAAGACCGGGAGCAAGTCCAGCGAGCCGTGGGGTTGAAGCAGCTGAGATTGAGACTGCATTAAGCGAGGGGTATGAGGGAGTAGAATCGAGAGAAGGGACGACAGCATGTTCGTAACTTCGTTCAGACTTTGCCGGGACCTAATCGCATCGGTCAGCCTGCGAACGACATTGCGGTGGCAGCAATGGACACGAGTGCATGCTGCCTACCAATCCTCTAGACCTGGGACATAGCGGGCCCACCTCTTCGGATACCGCGCATCCCCGTCGTCGCACCACCACCTCTTGCCGACAGCCCGGAGAACACCAAGCTTCCCAGGAACGTGGCGAAACCGAACCACAGGAATGCGGTGACCGCTTGAGCTTCTTGGCATCTCTTTGTGTCATTGTTTGATCCTCGAGTGACCTCGTTGGTGGTGATGTAGTTCTATATTCACGGGTCAGCTTACGTTGCGACTCGCTTCAATGCCCTTTTGCTCCTCGTGCTTACATTGTTGTGGCAGCTGTGCACGTTCAGGTAGGCTGCGAGCGCGATACCGCCGATGAGGAAGAACAAGGTATTCAGGGCATCCGCCGCGAGCATGAAGAAAGGCGAGACGGCGAATGCTTCGCTGATGGTTCCCGCTATGAGGTAGAATAGCGACAGCATCCCGAAGACGGAAACGAACATGACATAGTTGACGATTGATGGGTTGCCGCCGTGCGAGTCGGCGATCATGTTCCCGACGAGCGCCATTATGAGGAGGGTCCAGAAGAACTGTTGGAGAAGGGGTCAGTCAATGCGTTGGGTCACACCAGTTGCGACTGTGGGTGGGCGCTCACCTGAAGTCCTCGCAGGGACAGATTGATTATGGATGCCATTGGGTGGGATGTGGGCAGATGTTGATGAGGAAAGGGAGGGTATTCGATCAATGCGGTAGTGTAGGGGGCAGTCGAAGGAAGTGAGAGATGTTGGCAATATAAAATTCCTTAAGTATGGGTTGGTTGGAGGATTTTGTCAGCGCGCCGGAAGCTCGAGGATTTGACTCAACTATGACGAAAGACGCTAATTATTTTTCGCCTTAGCTCCTTACGTCAGCGGCGACCCTTGCCGGACCTTGCTGAGAAATCTGGGTTGGCTGTTCTTGGCGGAGACCCTTCCGGGGCCTGGATGGAATTCTCAAAGTACGATGAGATGATTGCTATCGCCGCTCTATCACTTCGTACGGTGATAAGTCACACCCTGCTCGAGGACTACCCGGATAACGCACCCCGAGGGCACGATCCGGGGTAGGGTGTGACTTACCAACGCACAAGGTGATATATGCGATACGAAAACGAGAGAATTGAAAACAACCGACCAAGGCATAGAACGGTTCCTGAAAGATTCAAGACTTTGCTATTGCCTCTGCTGTTCGTCTGTGCCATTTTGCATCTCGCGTTTCGCATCGATCCATTATATTGTCTTTCATAAGCTAAAACTACGATACGATACGCGCATTTTCCACATTGCAGCCCTCAAAGGCGATCACCTACCGGCGGCGCCACCACAAGCGTCCGAACCCTCTCTCCTGCAGCTCACGTTTCGCGGCTCCATCCATCATCGCTCCCTCGCCGTCAGTGGCAGAGCTACCGCTGCTCACTTGTTTAGCCCTTGATCCATTGCCGACAAACCGAAGCAGCAATGTATTGACGAACGCGCTGAGTATGGACAGGCAAAGAATGCCGACCATCACCAGCGTGCTCTTCCGATATTGCTTTCTACCAGGCTTGCTGTCTGCCGGCCAACCCGTAAAGAGGGCGTAAGTGGTCAGGATCGATCCCAGGTTGCCCAGTCCGGATACTAGCGCGGAGGCAGCTGCGACGCCGACTTCGCCGTGGCGGGGCTGGAAGATCTCGTTCGTCCATGTCATGGTGATGGGGACGGTTGGCCCCAGTCCGAAACCGACCATGAGCAGACCGCCGTATCGTGGCCAGGGATTCGCTTCGCTGCCGCCGTAGGTGGTTAGGAGGAGACCTGCGATCTGTATACAGACGGGTACGCTGAAGAAGAGCGCGCGGTGGTGGTGGAAGCGATCTGAGAAAGGCGTGACTAGAAGGATTGCAATAAGATCCATCTGTATGGGATCAGTCAGTAGACAATACCTCCACGAAGATGTATGTGTGCCTTACAATCCAGATCGGAGCAGTCAGCAAACTGAGGTCGATGCTGGTGAGTTTCGAATTCGTGGCCTGGATGATAACCGTAGCGTAGTTCTGTACGCCTATTCCAACACCAACCACACCAAAGTACATAAGCAGAAGCGGCCATACCCGCCAGTCGATGACTACATGCCATAAATCCTTGACACCCCACCGAGATCGATGGTAGACCCGGGTCAAGTCACGATAATGAATCAACGCATCCTCGCCTGTCAAAGCAGGCTTGCTTTGCGGGACCCACTTGTGCCAGCCGGTCCGGTCCGGGACTTCCCCCGGTGGTAACGGTCGGTCTGGAAGCCACCAGAGCAGACTGAAGCCGACAAGGATCCCCACAAGCCCGTAGAGCAGAAACATCCACTGGAAGCCCACCAGCCCCCCTAGACCATCCATCTTCTGAAACCCGGCCGAGACCAGACCCACCACGGCGGCGGAGACCTGGGCCGCGGTGAAATACTGACCGATCCGCTTACCGGTGCGTGACGGCGGGTAGAAAAGGGTGAGGTAGTAGGCCATGCCGGGCCACATGCCGGCGATGACGATCCCGAGCAGCAGCCGGAGCAGATACAAGCTCCAGGCGGCTTTCATGGCAGCCATGCAGCTCCCGATGATGCCGACGCCGATGACGATCCGGCTCATCCAGACGCGCGGGCTCAGCCTCGTCATGATGAGGTTGGACGGCAAGTCGAAGACGACGTAGCAGACGTAGAAGAGGGCCAGGCCCGTGGAGACCTGCTTCGGCGTCAGGTGCAGGACCTCTTCCAGGTCGTGGTGCTGCGCTTCGTTCATGGTCTGCGAGAGGCCGACGTTGGATCGGATGGCCGAGCAGAGGAAGTAGAGGACCCAGAATGCTGGGGAGCTGTTAGTGCGGCGCCGGGTTGGGAAAGGCTTCGGTTTGGAGATGTACCTGGGATGATGCGGCGGTCGAGCTTCCTGGATGCGATATGTGGTCAATCAAATTTCCAGTATCTGTCCTGGCACAGCTCACCTGTAGACCCTCTCGATCCTTGCAATATCAGCAGTCTCGAGCACCGCCTCGGGATCTCCCCCACCTAAGCCCGAGGAAAGCTGCCCTACCGTGGGAGCTTTTTCCTCCATATTTGAATCTTGCAATCGATTCAATATCTGTTCCCAAAAAGAAAGGAAGTGAATAGATTCCGACGCAATTCCTCGCACAGAGAGACCAATTTCCCCGTCGCGAGGACAATGGAAGAAAAGACGAGGAAGGAGGGCGTCAGCAACTCGACTGCCCCGCTATCAGAAAGAAATCGTGCATATGCACGATGGACGATTTGTTAAGCGGCCGGCATGAAAAAAGAAAGCTATGAAACTTTTTATTATTTGCTTTAAAAACTTTAGCGATACCGGAGTGTGCAGGAAATCGTTTGATGCGGGGAAAAGATTTGCCGAAAATTCAAAAAAGTAATTGGCCATGTATTTGCAACCGCTATCGCACGTACAGTAGTCTCCAATTCCGTTACTCCATATTCCAAACGGAAAGAAAATGATCGACATCAAACCATATCCTTCCCGTCCAACTTCATCTCTTGCCGCCTCACGCTCTCGCTCCGCCAGTTCGTCCAGAACACCCAAGCGCCCAGGACGACGAAGGTCAAGGGCGCTGTGATGACCCAGTACATCCAAAAGGGCTGGTCTCTGAGGCTTTCCATGGAGAATAGCGTCTGTGGGGGCGAAGTCCGTGATTAGCATCTCCTGCTTGACCGGGGCCACATGGGGCATTGACTCACAGCGACGAACGTGCCGGGGAAGAAAATGGCGCCGAGGACCACGAGGGACTTCATGGCGGACGAATCGCGGTTGGTGGCCTCGGATATCTTCTGCGTCGTGATGTTATCTCGTTGCGCGAATCGGTTGTAGACCTGAAGTACTTCAGAGCATATTCAGGAGCTAGACGGGTCGTATGGAGGCCAAAGGACAGATGGGCAAGGCTTACAGCGCCAACTTGGTTGTCTACTCTTTTGGTCACCAGTTCGACGTCCAGCTTGGCCATCCTGACCTGCGTCTTTAGATTCCGTACCCACTGTAGCATTGATGTTCCCGTGGCGGTCTCTTCCTGATCTTCTACCAAACTTTCTAGGAGAAGTTCGGTCCAAATCGACACAGCTTCGATCCTGCGGTAGACCACTGCGGCTTGGATCTTCAGACCATGTACCACCCTCGAAAGCTCCACGTCCGGCTTCGGCTTCGCGTCTCGGGCGATGTAGTCGTCCCATGTGTGTTGGCCCGTGCTGTGCTCGATATCCATTACGTCCTGCTTGATCTCCGATGTCTGCTCTTTCCACACCTTTAGGCTCATCTCCGTGATGATGGTCTGGAATAGCAGTTTGTGACCTATCAACGACTTGTGGAAGAGGATCTGCTCCTTGATTGTCTTCATTTCGGCTTCGTCCGATTGCAGGATAATCCCGGTGGTGGTACCGTCGCTGGGGTCGTAACTGTACGCCGTGATGATTGTGTTCTGGAGGCGTAGCAATCCCAAGAAACCTGGCGCTCATGGCAATCGTGAGCCTATGCGAGTGGAGAGCAGTGTAATACAACGGAAAAAAAAAAGTAACCGACTCTGAATACGGAGGGGGCCTGGCGACTGGTCTTGTACAATGAAGCTGGAAATATGACTCGCAGCAGTGCGATGCTCTCCCAGATCCAGAATCTGCCGCGAAAGCCTACAGCGATCTAATATCATCGTGAAAGTAGAGCGCTTAAACGGGACAACAAATGTTTCGACCTGGCCATGGATATGTGACGATTTCCGTGGCTTGGCAGGTTTAGGGCGACCAAATCTGCAAGGCGTAAACGAGACAACTCTGTATCAATAAACAATGTATTGTACGGAATACACCAACATGATACGGATTCCATCGCGGCATACTTGTCCATGTACTGGCGAAGGAATCTCGAATCTCCCCTGCATATCTGCTCAGACCAACCAAGACCTCCAGAGCGGAGCACCCACACGTTGGTCGGCCCACGCTTCTACCTCTCCGTCCGTGAGGTATCCTTCCCTTATCGCATACTAAACACAATCCTCAGAACATCTTCCCATCGTCCGTAGGTAGCCCCTTACCTCGGATCCGTCGCGCCATATCTCAAAGAAGGGGTTGCCAGGGTCTGCGGCGGGGACAAAGAGTCCTGGCCGTGAGGATAGGGTTTCATAGTTGATGGAATCCATCGATGATGCTGGAGGTGCAAGGGCCGGTCTCCTGCCGCCTTTGACGTGGTGTTGGGTCATCAGGGAGAGCGTGGGGGCGAGATCTGATTATTAGCGAGGCTGCGAGCTGAGGCTCTGTGCGCCATCCGGCTGAATCTGGACTAGTGCTGATAGCGCTCGCGTGCTAAATCTAGAGACAGGAGCAGGTAAGGTAGGTACAGGCTTAGATAGGCCAACAGAGGTTCGATCAGGTGCTCGAGTATAGATTGCTATCTATGAATGCCGTCACTCGGGCTGCTATGCCATCTTGCTATCATGAGACCGAAGCTTCTGGCAGTACTCGGGCTCCGGCACTGCTCTCTCCCAAGTGACGACTCCTTCATCCCTCACCATTCTATCGAAAGCTTCCAAATCATCCAGCTTATACTCTTCTATCCGCCACCTTGGTTTGATCACGAAGAGGTAGTGCGGCTCCGTTATCGCGACGCTGAAATCTACCAGGAGCCCGCCCTTGTAGTTCCGCGCCCGAACATCCATGGGGTAAACGCCCAGTTTTCGCATCCGCTTCAGATCCCTCAAGATCTTCTTGACGGATTTCGTGGTCAATGGTACATCTTCACTGATCAAGTCTTTCACGATGGCTCTGAATGGCTGTCTTCTCGAAGCTGGCTTCAGATACTCGCTGCCAGGCCGGTTCCATCCTTCAACGTTGAAATTCTTTCTTAATTCCTCTTCCCTTTCGGCCGGGATCGTCAGATAGCCATGGCAGCGCACCGCTACTTTCCCGTTCAATCCTGCGTCGACGAGCCGCCCATAAGCGCGGCATTCGTTGTAGAAGGGATCCATATGGCCGCGCAGAACATCGACGGATATGAGGTCGTGCTCCTTGCCGAACAAAGCGGCGCGGTCATCCTCATCGTTGTAGAATTTGAACTATGCGAGTCAGATCACACCGAGGAGAGTGGGGGTTTGAAGAGGATCTACGTACCACCTTCAGTGCGTATGTCTTGGAATTTATCGAAACTTCGAACACGTGCGCGTGCCCTCCTTCGGAAGAGACATCGGAGTCGCTATCGCTTATGAGACGTAGAATGTTGATGGGGGCGGAACGATCTGGGAATGGAGAAAGCTTCGGCCCTTTGCATTTTGGAAGAGGCTCGTCGTAAAGAGGTGGTCCTGGCATTGTAAAGGGTCAAGGTCCAGTAGAGCGAACGAGCTGCTGGACTTGAGAAGGAAGCGGCGTTTGATGATGTGTAAAGGGAGGATGAAAGTACAGAAACCGAGGAGATGGATGGACGAACTCATCCAAGAGTAGCGTGCCTATCTATTTTAGGTGTTCCCGAATTTTTGGAGACACGAATTGTTAATCCGTCTTATCTAAATCATATGCACCTAAGTGCGTGATATAAAACCATTTTCCAGGATTCAAGTGATCAATTCAAAAATAGAGCGGGAAGATGCATGCTGCATGCCCCTCCTCTATCTATGCCACCCAGAGCCAAATGACTGTTGTAGCAGGGCACGGCGTAAATTGAGGCATGTGACTAAACAGACTGTCAATGTTTTGACCGCCTGGCGGTTCTATATCCAATCATGAGCGCTCGTCGCTCTTCATCTCCGGAGCTGAGGCTGAAGCGTACCGACGATCGTACTAAGCTCAGTTTCATGTTTGTTCAAAATTGGATGTGAAAAGGTGGCAATCTATAATTAGAGCAGTGGCAAGATACTACCTCGCGAGGGATACTATATCGCGTGACATTATCTTAAGTGAAGCTAGGTTATTGCAACAGATGGGTGATCTCCATGATCATCTTCCGGGATTGTCTCACGGTTCCACACAATGTAAGAAAGGTCCAATTCTGTCCACATCTTGAAGAACCCCGTTTCAAAACCCCCCCGCTCAACACTATCCAATGTCGATCAAGGAAGGACCATTCCTCTGGAAAGCACACCTGGGAGTTTCTCCAGCAGATCTGCCACTGATATCATTGGGTGCCACTGCACGCTCGAGGTGTTTACAGCAACGAGGTTGCCATTCTGCCAAACACTTGACGAAGGTTTCCTCGTGTCCCATAATCGTCAAGAAGAACCAGCCTGTCGTGTTTATTGCGCTGGAGGGCGACTGGAGTCACCCAAAGGGTCGCCTTCCGCACATCGTGATATACATATATAACGGCGGTCAAACAAAGCGTTCCGGAGACGATGCCGGACTCCGCCCAGACTGGGCAGGTGTGAAATCGTCCCGCGTCGCATTCAGTGAGTCCAATACCAACATAAGAGATCTCTTGCTCGGCGATACCAAGTTTAGTATAAAATGGAAGAGCGCCAAAATCGAGCGTGGTCGCGTAAAGAAGTCTTTGGAGAAGCACAATTGGCTTTTACCCTTGTCACAGATCTATTCACATCGTGTTAAAGCCAACGTACGATATGGATACATCATTACCGACAAAGGACTTGTGATTGTACGGGTACGTCCATCTGAGCAAAGCGACTTCGGCTCTGAAATACCTATCTATACCACCGGTACAACTCTGGGTGGCGACGCTAGCCAAGCCATAGAAACGGTGGAATCAATAGAAAGAAAACCCCACAACACCGGCGTTTCGGGCAATGGAGGTGTGGATCCCGGAATAAAGAACCATCTCGTGGCAGAACCAGGCAGACGAAGCGCGCGAAAATTCCGATGCGGTGACTGTGTATCTGGCGCTATGGTGGCTCCATCTTATGGCTGCAGATAGTAGTTCCAACCAGGAGCTGTATCCTGCTCTGTGAGATACTGTCTGGAGCGCTGTATTGGGATGCCAATCCTTCCGCTTTCTTGCTTCGAACCCATCACAGAGGAGACGTCGGTTCGCTCATACCATATCTGACCCTCGGCTTCAGGCTCTGAACCTAGAGTCGATGTCCAAAGGCGAAAAGCAGCCCAGATGAGAAGACGAAGATGACGACGATGTCGGACGTATCGATGAATAGAGACAGAAACGCAAATTGCAAGGATGGGACTAAATAGTTGTCTTGTTTCTGCACAGGAGACCCACTGGTCCAGCATACCCTTTTCCGAGTACCCTTGTTGTTACCTCAAAGAAGCCTCTACAACTACCGCTCCAAGTTCCCCCATACCAGATGTAGTGACCTCGATTCATTTAAACTCATCTTCAATGTCTTCTAGCTCCTCGGCAAACTTATCCCAGTACTTACTTCCGTACGACTCTTCGGACGATTCCTCTTCCGCACCATCCGCGGCAATCTCATCGACGTCGACCTCGGCAGCACTGGCTTCACCCCGACTCGCTCGCAAGTCAAAAACATTCAATAGCCTCAGCTGCTTCAACGATAGCTCGGTTCCATCTCGAACGTCGAAGTATTTCGCTTTGACGCGGTGGTACTGCGCAGCCCACACTCTTTCGCCGGGGAAAGTGGCACCGCCGCCGACGGTGATGCCGCCTTTCGTGTCCCACTTTGCGTTCGGATTCATCTGCAGAGCGGCAGCGATCCCGGACGGATCTGGCAAGGGGACTGTTACTGATCCGCCTACGGCAGAACTCTTGCCGGCAATACTCAAGCATGTGGCGTCTTTCATGAGGTAGAGGCCCGTCAATAGCCAGATCTTTGGATCTTGCATGGTCAGCCCGTAATAGTACCTTAGTTTTCGGGACACGGTGAGACGTGACTCCAGCCAGAATCTCGCTTCGTCTGATTTGAGTGTGACGTTTTCGAAAAACTTGGCGGGCCTACTGCATTGTCAACATCAAGTTGCTTCCACATGGTATCGATTAGGATCTTACTTCAGAAGCTCGACTTTGGAACCAGATTTTGCAACAACAATGTTGTATGTGTCATTCGTACGCGAAACGTTGAGCTCTGCAAGGTTCAACATGCCCCCGCCAACACTGCATCCTTTGCCCCTGCTAAAGCTCACCCAGCAGTTCTCTACCGGATCGTCGATGGCCCAGAGATCTCGTTGATCTGCTATCAGCTGCTCATGTATGTAGGGGTCCCGCGTCTTTGGATTGGCAAAATCAAACATTAGGCTGCCTAGAGTCAGTATGCTGGGATTGATACCTTCACGATAACCAATGTAGGTAAGCTTTTCCTCCATTGCCATGGCGATTTTGCAGTTCGGCCCTTGGAGCAGTTCTGTATCAAATCATAGGTAGTTAATTGAAGCTGAAATTCTAAAATTAGGTGATCGAACCGCGCTGCCCCCAAGCTATATTCAGTCTAGTGTGTGGCTGCCGAAGGTGGGGACCATCCCCAGGGTGGTCGTTGCTATCTGGTCACAGTCGTGGGCGACAGCTCGTTTGATACCCATTTCGCTTCCTCTCAAATAGCTGCAATCGGATCACAGAGCGCATATTCGCTTCGACGAGCGAAAATTGCCATTACATATAAAGTGCACTACGATGGATTTCCGTGAAGTATGTGATTTCTTTGGTGGTTCCGTCTTCATAGAGGAGCCTCGTGGCGACTTCGCGGATGCTTTGACTAGGATCGAGGATCGAGAGGCGAAGGCCGTAAATCCCTCCGAGGATGAGAAGGCCGCGCTTCTCTTGCTCAGACTCGTTCAAGCGGCCCTCGTTGGCAACATTACCGGCGTGGATGGGAAGCCATCCTTCCAGACCTACGCACAGGCGTTATATTCTGGAGGGTTCGGTGAGCGATGGCTCTTCAGGACTAGGTCTTACGTGCTTCTGCTATCGACCTGGCAGTTCTACCCTCCGCTCTTCAGATTCTGTAGTCTTCAGAGAGGCCCTTCGAACATGCTCATCAACTCAGCCCTGAACCCCCACGCACACCATTCTCGGCTAGTTGAGCAATGTTTAGAGATGATCAATGACGTTGACCCGCTGGACCAGCTCGAATTTTGTGTCATCCGCGAGGTGTGGACGTTGTCGCATCGCGCTTTGGAAGCTGCTCGGGTCTCCAATCCGGCGTATATCTTCCACTCGCCGACTCCCACAAGTCCCCACCACGATCGAAGAATCTACGAGAACTGCTGCCACCGGCTGGCGCATGTGAGGCTTCTAGCCGAAGAACTGCGCTTCGATACCATCTCAAACTATGCCGAAAGACTCATCTTGGAGGTGCGCCAAGCACAAGGAATCTCCACGTCCGTGGATGATCTCCAACTTCTGGCGGAACGATACGAAAACTCAGGAGATCACGTCGGTGTTGGCATATGTCGTGTACTACGAGCGGACGCAACGGTTTCCTCTCCTTTCACAAATCCATCGGCTTTCAATCTGCTGCCGGTTGATGGGTGGGACTATTTGGGGAGCGACACAACCGTAGAGCAGCATCCGTGGAAGCCTATGATGTCAAAGAGACATGCTTCCGAGGAAGGAATGAGTAGCGATTTCAAGTCGCTGCGAGTAGATGACGACGCCAGTAGAGTAAAGGAGCATGGACAAGGATACCCTGAGACTGAGCCCAAACCAGCTGCCGGTCATGATGTTGTTGGGACCAACTCTCCTCTCGATGTAGTGGGAGAGGAGCCTTCTATTAATCATGTCAGTGTCAGCGCTGACGGTAAATGCGAGAGGGACTTCAACAGCTGGTCGGACGCTGCCAAGCGAGCGATGACTCTCTACGAGGAAGCCGATGCCATCTTCCGTCACGCTGGGGCGATTAGGGGGCAAGCACTCGTCGCGTCGCGGAAGGCGTGTCTTCTTCTTACCCAAGAGATCTTGCCGGAGAACTATTGGGAAGAGAAGGATGGTACCATCTTGGAGGATATCAAAAGGCTTTTCGAGACCGCGTGCGCACTCTCCCAGGCCTCCGGGGATGTGTTGCATGTCAAGCTCACTTAGATACACCTCGTCTTACTCGCAAGTCAGGCAAACGACGATGTCTTCGAAGTGCAACACCACGTAGGTGAGTGGGGTATTCAGAGTGACAATTGGATCTTCGCGCGGCAACTTGGGTTGCTGGCATTTCGCTTTGGGGATCATCTGAGATACGCGTGCGGTTTCAATGCAAAAGCGCGTTGGGCATACGAATGCGCGCGACATGTGCTCTTGAAAATCCCTGAGCAATGGACGGCTTCTTTCCAGTTGGAATGCGCTATGACATCCCTACATCTGTCTACCAACGACTTGAGTGCCGGCAAACTTGCACTGCAAATTGCCGATCTAACGTTCACACGCGTGACCAATGAGTTGGATGAGGCAGCAGAGAAAGAGCCGCTTTGGAACGAAGCCAAACAGTTTTTTGGCATGATGCTTGCCGACCTCAAGCTTTGGGCGGCCCAGAAATGGGAAGATTCGGAGACCATGAGAACGTCTTGTCACAAACAGCTCGACTTTGTGGAATCTTGCGAACCCAGCCCGGACAAAGAAAGTCCAGAGGTTCGAGCATGGCTAACGGAAAAGCGCGGGCTCGTCGACGCCTATGCATTGATTATTGAGTACGAGGAATATATTGACAGGGGGGACTGGGAGAGCGGCCATGCGAAACTCATAGATCATCTGGCCCAAATGCCTCAGACGGAGGGCGCCAACTTGGAACCCAGACTAGCTCGTATTGATTTACTTCTAAAGATACAGAAATTGGAAGAAGTTCACGAGATAATGCGAACCATTGATGGGTCGGAACTGCTCAACGAATTCAGCATCGGACTTGCCTTCGAATACGGCAACTATACTTCGCTCTATCAGCGAAGGCGTTCCATCCGTGCTTTGGAGAATGTGCTTGAACGATGTATCAATTCTGGATTCTGGACGGGATCGATTTACTTCCAAGGACTTATTGAGGCACTATCCCCAGATCATTTCTTGTTTCCTGGCAACTATTCCCACGCAATGCCCTGGCAGCGTACTTTGTGGCTTGGCCTTATCGAGGAATCGCAGGGAATCCACAATCTCACATATCATCTGTTCTTTCAAAGTTGGGCCGTCTTCCATTCTGAATGGTTGAGCATGAACAGCTTTGACCTGAGGAACGCATTGGTGACTCATAGGGACTTTGACCGGATTGCAACCTCGATTGCGCGTTTCTTCTTGCGTATGAATACAGTTGACAAAAGCTTCCGAAAGGTACCTGCCCGAGCTGTCCAGGACAGATCTGTTCGCTTGGTAAAACGTTGGCATAGGGCCCTTGATATGACGGACTGGGACCTCCAAGCCGAGGCACTGGGAGCCTTGGAGCGAGGGAAAGCCCTTTCGATGGCGCAGTCTTTGTCGTTCGACGCTCAGGCCAGTTCAGCAGATATAAGCCAATGGGACAAAACCCGCCACAGGTTTAGAGTATGGCTTGACCTTTTGGCTCTCAAGCGGCCGAGAACCGAAGTCGAGAACAAAGAATATGAGAGATTGAACGACTCTTCTTTGGAGCAAGAGCTCAAAGCACACCGACTTGGAATGGATAGGAGACCCCTCAGCGAGCAAGTTCTGGATTATCCTGCCGTTCTGATTGGAATTCCTAAAGATGCTCTCGTTGTCTACATTAGTCTCTCCGCAGACGGTTTAGCGCTCTACGGTATCGATCATACAGGCATACTGACAGCTATTTGGCAGGAGATCGCGGCATCTTCAACGCGCCAGATGGTCAGTCGATACATCGGACTACTAGCAAGATACAAGGACGAGGTTCCGGAAGATGTTCTCAACGTCTTCACTTGGAGTATGTCAGAGGTGTTCGTCAAGCCACTCGAGGACGTGATCCGAGCAAAGAGTCAAGTCATCTTTGTGCCATCAGGGGACCTAGCCCGCTTTCCTCTTGCAGTCTTGCTATATTATGAAAATCCATTGGGATTGCAGATGCCTGTATCCCAAGTACCCAGTCTTTCAGCTCTCGGTCACCTCAGCAGGCGCTCAGTGGCTGGCAATGCCGTGGTTTCAGCCATCGCTCGGCCAGGCAGTGTGAGGGAAGAGCGAGCCGGAGGGCCGTCCGCATTGCCAATGGCTGGAATCGAAGCACTTCTGAATGGTCAGACATTCGGGATCATACCGCTTCGTGCATCAGAAGTCTCCATAGATGGCTTCCGCGAAGAGATGAAACGATGCTCTATTATGCACCTTTCCACACATGGACATTTCGACGCCTCAGCTCCATTGTTCTCTCACATCTCCCTAAGGGAGAATCTTCGCGTGATCGACTTGTTGACCGTCCGCACCAAAGCCGCATTGGTAGTTCTTAGCGCATGCTTGAGCGGAACCGGAACGATCAACAGCGGCGATGATGTACTTGGGTTCTCCCATGCAATGCTGGCAGCAGGAGCCCATACGTTCTTGGGCGCCTTGTGGAACGCAAACGACCTTGTGACCTTGCTACAGATGATGTTCTTCTACATGGGAATCGTATGCGCTGAAGAACCTACCACACTAGCACGTCTATGGCAACGAGCCTCTCTCATGCTCTATGTAGCTCAGCCTCATCAGATAGAAGCGATGCTGAAAGCCTATCTCAAAAGGTTGGATGATATGGAAGAAAGTGGCTTGCAGCCTGATGCGTTCGTCAAGAATGGTAGACGCAAGCTTCAAAAAGCTGTCGATGAGTGGGTTTCGAAGTCTGGTTTGCCTGCGTTAAATCTCAAGCATCCGTACTTTTGGGCAAACTTCGTCATGGTTGGGAATGCGAATATTTCTCTGCGCGGAGCTGAGATGCCTGTCTAGGACTTACGGGAGCACGCGAGCCAAGGGTCAAACGATCATGGATCTCTTGCTGTATCAAATCTACCAAAACCCAACCAGAAGTCTTCCGACAGTACCGTTCGCGGCATCTAAGGATATCCGAGGGCGAATTTCTCCTGTATAGCACAATAATCCTCGGCAATGACCGCGTCGAAGGACGTGAAAGGGGCTTTCAAATCTATCTCAGCTAGGACCGAGTGATTGTTCTTAAAGGCGGTGAAGGTGTCTGTGCTGTTGTCGCGTGTTCTATCCAAGGAGGAGCTCACGACAACTAGATTGTCATTTTTTGTCGTTTTGGTCAGCTGTTCGCTCCTTTGCAGCTGATTATAGGTCGCAAGTGCCAAACTTTGTTGTCCGTACGCTGTTGGATATGTTGCTGACGTCCTCATAGATCTGGGTACGCTGCATTCATGATCTAAAGAAAAGGCCCAAATTCCGGATGATCCCTTGCTAGCGTGGTCATTTCAGAGATGGGAAGAGTGAGGGATGAGAAGTACACTCATCCAAAAGAAGAAGAGCGCCTATTGAGAGACCTGCAGGGGAAGGCGCGCTCGTCGAAACAGCCCACGACTTGGAATATTTTACGAACGACGGCCGCAGCCTGGGAAGAAAGCACTTCAAACTCAGGTGTCAAGAGTGATACAAGAAGCATCATGTCAAAAGGCACGCGACGATACTGGAATTCACGGAATCCGAGACCGGCACCGTCTTGGCGTATTGACAGCTTGCTCGTATTTACACTTCCTTCGTAGATCCTGCGTTCTGAAAGCATTGAGCCAGTCTATAGTGCTGATTGTCTTTGTGGTTGGTCTGTCGCTCCAGATGGCTTTTCCCTGTGTATTGTTCGTAGAACTATCCCGGGCCAATGAATGTGCTTGTTGCTTTCCACTCTAGCAAAGCGAAGTGATGGCAATTGTTGAATTAAAAGAGCTAGAAAGAGAACTATCAGGCGCACCGTCTCCCTTTCTACCGCGTCACGGCAGCTACCTCACATATCTGTGGGAGGGAGCTATGTAAGCGAAGGTAGGCGTTAAGGTCTTGCTTGAGGACGTTCAAGCATTGAAAACTTTGAGGTTGGTTGGTTGAAAATACGTAGCGCTGTATTGCTTAATCGCCACCGCCAAGACCACTAAAGGCCAAGGTTCTGGGTGGACGTTCGCAACCGTCAAGAAGCACGTCCTCTTCATTACCCATCCTTGATATTATGCCCCCAGTAATGTTCACTCGAACCGTGTATAGGGCATTGTCGAGGCCCATCGCTGTTGCCAGCCGCCGCAGCGTAGCAACGTTAGAAGGGAATCCTCACATTGTACGTCCAGCAGTGCTCCCAGCGTCTCATTCTGACACGTTCACCAGTACGTTTTCCCGGACGACCGATCGATCAACAGTCACATCCTCTCTCTACTCTCCTATGCACCTCCTAGAGCCGAGCTGGCGGTCGGCACCACCGCCAAGCTTCCCCCAACACCCGACTCGTTCACCGAGAACCACAGATTCCTTGACATCCTGCAGTCCGTCATTGCACAGCATGCGTGTGATGATGTGAACGTGTTATCGCAAGCACAAGCAATGGCATCAACCTCCGGCTCAAATCTCGGCTCCGGCGGCGCTTTCTTCCCACAGCAGCGGCAGAAGAGAAGGGGGACAGCGTACGGTGGCGGGGGTGGGACAGGTGGAGATGGCGCTGGCGGAGCGAGTAGCCAGGGTGGGGCTGGCGGTGGTGGACGAGGTGGCTACATTCACGTTTACGACGAGAGGCATCCCCCGGACTTCGGTCGAATACCGGACCCTGAGGATATCTTTGGAAGCCTTGAGGTGGACGGGGAGGGGAATTTTGTCGATGGACATGGGAGGTACCAGAATTCTGGGAGCTATAGGATTGTTACGAGGGATGGGTTGTGAGTTCTCAGTCTGCTCTGAATGAACCATTGTTGACGAAGATTCAGCTTGGGTCTAAGTCCATTTCTACGAGAGAAGCTGGTGGAAAGACTGAAACTGGAGGACGCCAATCTAAGGTGAACATTTGGCACTGAATTACTTCACCGAACGTGCAATAGGAACCTTTCCCAGCAATTTTGCGACATTACTGGCTTCACTCCTCTCGACAAGTAGCTCGCTTTTACAACGGTGCATCTAAAGGCTCTACATTGCCTCGTCATGAAACGCGGGACATCGACACCCTTAAGCTGATCCCAGCCCAGAATAGTCCCAGCAGCTTCACAATTGGAAGCGGTGCGGCTAAACGTTCAAGAGATGCTTCGAGTGCATCTCGAACGCAGAAATTCCAACGAAAAGTGCTGTCATGGATCTGGAGATGCCCTCGCGACCCGGGCGTTCTCTCCGAACTCTCACAGTAAACCAACCAGCGGCTATGCAGGAATCGTGATATCTAGTCAAGTTCATTGAGCCATCGATCAAGCGCACGGGTACCAAGGATCAGAGCTATACTCAACGTCCTTAATATATATTGAACGGATATCTAGCCGGAACTGATTATCAACGGTAATGATCATCAAGTCACTGTACTTGAATCTTCTTCAAATATGATGTATTCAGACGCGAGTACGCTAACTCCGAGATACGATAATTCGAAGACATTGTCGGAGGAGGACGATGACGTGTTGTAGTATACCGTTGTGTCATTCGATAGATGTGTTAACGTTTCGGAAGGAGGAATCTTTCGAATATGGGTGTGGATGACTTCAACGAGTCCTCGGCTTCTAGTAAGAAATCCTGCCTTGACGATATGCTGGGTTGGCGGAAGGAGGATGAGATCTATTGGCCTCTCCCATAAGGAAGGTTGGTAGCCAGCACCACGTGCAGGTTGATCTCGTTGCTGGCCCTAGATACCACCTATCAATCTTACGAAGTGCTAGATTTATCGTCATTGAAGCATAGGTTTCACGACGAGAAGTGAAATAAAATCTCGTACATTGGCAGTCTTTAATGTATGATTTGTACGACTGTACGGAGATGAAAGTGTGAGAAAAAAAAGGCCCTAAGAAAGTACCTTCCTCATACAACATAGAGTATATAGCTCTCTTGATATTTATGAGCCATAGCTGTCGGCCGAAGTTATCCCGAATCAATTTCACTGTTCCACACTCTTAACCTGCTTCTCCTCCCTCTCTATCTCACCACGACTTCGCTCAAGTTCGATCAGACCTTGCCCACTACTCTTTTGCACTGTTTTCACACCATACTCGGACTGCCATACCTCAATTCGGGGAACCTCGCTCTGCACGGACACTGGACGAACACACAAACTTCCGGACTTAAACCTTCGGTGACCCTCCCCCTCCAATCTCCAATCACCCACAACAGATGCCTGACAACCACAGAAAGCCGCATGAAGCCTCAAATATTACCCAGCCTTCCTCCCAAGTCTGACCTCGCCAAGGCAGATCCGCAACATTGCCCGGCAATACACCTACCTTTCCTTTCCCTCCGCGTGCCCGGCGAAGAGGTAGTTTAGGAACATTCAGTGCAAGATAACGAAGCACTGCGTCACAATCCCCTGTCAACACCGCGACTTTAAGATTGAGCGGAGCTCTACAACCCCTGTTCCCACTCCATCCGCGACAAGCCGTCAATCCAGATGGCATCTACTTTCGACGATGAGGAGCTCTCCATGTCACTTTCTGGGCCTGCAGTAGATCGTCGAAACCAACGAGATGCGGCCAGACCGAGGACAGACTCCCACCAAGCTGCTAGCCGAGTAGCCAAGGTCCCTGCCGACCGTCGCATTGCCCAGCAGATAGGTGCGTATGACGTCTTGAAGACACTAGGGGAAGGTTCCTTTGGCAAAGTCAAGCTGGCGACCCACCGTTTCACGAAACAAGAGGTGGCTCTGAAAATCATTTCGCGCAAGAAGCTCATATCAAGGGACATGGCGGGTAGAGTTGAAAGAGAGATTCAATATCTGCAACTACTGCGACACCCGCATATCATCAAGCTGTACGGAAATCTGCGTCTCGATTGGCATTGCAGACAGTAGCTGAATATTGCAGATACACCGTCATCACAAGCCCCACCGATATCATCATGGTCCTTGAATATGCAGGAGGAGAATTATTCGATTACCTTGTCAAGCACGGGAAGATGGCGGAGAACAAGGCTCGCCGGTTTTTCCAGCAAATTGTCTGTGCTGTCGAGTACTGCCATCGGCACAAGATCGTCCATCGGGACTTGAAGCCAGAGAATCTTTTGCTCGATTCCGACCTCAACGTCAAGATTGCCGACTTTGGATTGAGCAATATCATGACGGATGGCAACTTCTTGAAGACCAGCTGTGGCAGCCCCAACTATGCGGCGCCTGAAGTGATCTCGGGGAAGCTGTACGCTGGGCCAGAGGTAGACGTCTGGAGTTGTGGTGTTATACTCTACGTTTTGTTAGTCGGCCGTCTACCATTTGATGACGATTTGATTCCAGCACTATTCAAGAAGATCGCCACAGGCAATTACCAGACGCCGGCCTTTGTGTCATCAGGGGCAAAGCATATCATTCACAGGATGCTAAAAGTCAACCCTGTTCAGCGTATTAGCATTCCCGACATCCGCCAGGACAAATGGTTTAATGAAGGTCTTGAGGATTATTTGAAGCAGCCTGTCGAGGAATTCATCGATACTGGAGTTGATCCGAACAAAGCCATTGATCCCCGATCGCTGGCACCTGGAAAACCGCCGGCGGTGCAGGAACAGATCCACGAGTCTGTGATAGGTAAATTGGGTAAAACAATGGGTTACGCCAAGGACGATGTACAGGATGCACTCGGCAAGGATGAGCCGAACGCGATTAAGGACGCATACTTGATCGTGAGAGAAAATCAGATCATGCAGACAAATCGTAAGTAAGGTCCTCCATTCAACTCGTGGTGGCCCAACAGCTTGTTAGGGTGACTGATTGATTCAATAGCTAATCTCACCAACGCCCATAATATGGGCTTCCTTGCGACTTCTCCACCAGCATGGAACTCGACATCACAACAGTACTCTTCGCCAATCTCTGAGGCTGCCCAGTCAAATCATGATAGCTTCACAGCCGGCCACACTCGTCAGCAGCTACGTGAAGCTCAGCTGGACTCGGAAACCACGTTGGCAGGCAAGCGGCCTAATGCAAAGAATCAAGAGACCGTCATCAACTCTGCTCGTGAAGAGCCGCCGGAAAAACCATACGTCAGCAAGATCGGCATCCTAACTACGAGTCTACCAATGTACCACAATCAACTTATGAACATGCGACGGGCGGATCAACGTCCTAGGGATGCAGCAGAATTAGGTGAGTCTCTCGAGCCCGAGGAAATGGAGGGGCTTTCTAGAATGTCCCTCCACGTTGGTAGTCGCGAGCAGACGAGTGAGGAGCAAGCTGAGACTGCTCGCCGTCTGAAACCACACTCTTGGTCCACCATGCAGCTTCAGAAAATCACTGCCAATGCGTCCAGGGACCCCACCGGAGTCGTCATTACTACTACCAAAACAAAGGGCACCCGCACCAAATGGCAATTTGGCATTCGAAGTAAGAGCGAGCCACTAGACGCGATCAAGTGTCTTTATAAAGCGTTGGGCTCAATGGGGGACTGCCAATGGCAAGTTGCGGAACCCCAACAGAACAAGCCTCGCGATGGTGCTCCTTACCCTGTCAACGTTGCCGGCGCCACCCATCTGACTGCGGCCGAATCTACACTCTCCGAGAGTCCGGAGAAAGACAAGCACCGTATGCCTGACGGCCATCGAGCTCCCGTCAACGATCCTTCGGATTCTAGTGGCGACGATAACGTTGCTTCCGAAAGCGACCACACCGAAGCCGCCCCTTCCTTAGAGGAGGACTCCGACAGCGAGAACGATGATGATGTCGATATCAACCACTTCCCTCCTGGCTACATCCCCAAAGATCCCTGGTGTATCCATGTCCGATGGGAGAAGAAGGGCATGTCCCCTCCTGGCGGCATCAGCTCCAATTCTGCACAAAGCAGCCGCCTCGACCTTAACATCAACGATGGATCAGGGCGCCGCGGCAGTCTTCCGCTTGGTAGCCTGAGTTCGGCAGCCGGATCTGCGACCAGCGTGGCTGGCACAGAGCCTGTCATTGACAACTTCGACAACACTGCCTGCTTCGTTTACTTGGACCTTCAGATCTACGTTCTGGAGGATGACATCTACTTGGTAGACTTCAAGTGCGCAGGGTATGAGTCAATCATCGGAGAACATAAGGTGGTGAATAAGAAGGGCGAAGAAATCACGGAGTTTATTGGATCTGGGCATAGGGTCGCAGACAAGGATGTAACTAGTCCTCAACCATTCCTAGATCTCGCCAACAAACTCGTCATTCACCTCGCGAGGGGTGCGGGATGAAAAAATCGAGACCGCGAACCGGGGGGGGGAATAGACGGGGAGGGCCTTCCCTATGTTGTTATGCGTCGGGCTTGTATGAGGCCACGATTTAGCGATAGGCGCTGGAGGTGGATCCTTCTGCTTGCATGGAAGACGGGGAATTTTGATGTGTTAAGATACCTTAAAAGCGGTTCCCATCATCTACGCGAGCATAGGATCATTTTCTGTCACATGTACGCCAGCGCAGGTAGTATCGGGGCAACCAGAAAGTCAGCAAGCTCTTCTCAATGGATTTACATTCGCTTCCGTGGGTATCTAGAGCTGAACTTGTTAAAACTCCGCTGTCCGTTTCCGTAATTCTCCGTAGTGGGTCCCATCCTCACTTCATCCCCAGCGTAACCCCTTCTCTCACCCTCTCCCCTTCCTCTTCCTCCCACCCGTAACCCCCATGTTCTCATTCCCTTCCAGAACCTCCACCACATCCCTCTCCCCCCCAACAGCACCACCAATCATCATCCTCCTCCTCCTCTTCTTCGGCTCCACACCCACCGCCATCGCCACATCCTCCCTCCCTCCCCCGAACCCGTCCCACTCCTGCCTCCTCTCCCCCTCCTCCCGCTCTCTCCCTTCCTCTTCCTTCCACCGCCGCACGAGCTCCTCCTCCTCGCGGTTCGCCATCCGGTGGAAACTGGCGTGGTGGCCGCACCCGTCGCAGGAGAAGCTCGAGCCTGCTTTCAAAGGGTGCACCATGAAGCGGTAGCAGGTGCAGGTGCTGACGATGGAGGTCTTGAGGGAGCAGGGGCCGCGGGGGGGCGTGTAGGACATCTTGGGGGGGTGTTAGCGGAGGAAGGGGGGGGGGGGGGGGGGGGGGGGGGGGGGGGGNGGGGTTGGGAGGGGAGGGGAGAAGGGAGAGGGGAGAAGGGAGAGGGGAGTAGAGGGAGGGGACAAGGGAGGGCGGAAGGAGACGCGAGGCTTACCTGCGCCCAGATATTGGGTTGTTGTTGAGCCTGGGGCTGGAGCTGGAGCTGCATTCCGGCCATGGTTGGGTGGATGGATTGGTGGGTGTGATGATTGTTACGAGTATGAGGGTGAGAGGGCGGTTGCGCAGGCCATGTTTTGGGTAGGCGGGAAGAGAGTTGGTACTGGCTGGCTGATAAACAGTTCACTGTTGTGTTTTTGTATGTTTTAGATGTTGACGTGAGGAGGTGCGAGGACCTAGGTGTTGAGGAGAACCTATGTAAGCTAGAGAGTGGGATGCATCCATGTGGTGATGGATGTTTGTACGGCCAATGAGTTTTAGTGCATGTAATAATACACTTAGTTTGACCAGGTATACTTGAACGTGTAACTTATTTAGAATTAAATTTTTGTCTGTTGTCTGTTGTTTTTTCGCACCATGAGGTGAGAGAAAGTGCGGTCTACTATCAAGGCTTGCCTCGTCAAAGACTTTAAGAACTAATCTACGAGTGAAAATGCCCCTGCATCGAGTGAGCATCGCCGTGGATATCCGATGATCTGAATCATTGCTGCAAAACAGAAGATGATCCCTGGGGTAACTGCGTCTTCCGTATAAGTGAGCTATTACCTCGTCTCGTCGATATCAGAAGTAATTACTTTAATGCTCATGTTTTCGGGAGGGGTTGTGTTGTTCAAGAGGGACAGGGTTGTAGGCTCGTTTGATCTCACATGGCTCTGAAGGGGATGAGTAATATCATTGATCTGACAAAGGTGTGTATGAGAGATAGAAGTAAAGCGAATAGAACAGATAGGGGAGTATGGAGACGTGCTTGGTCGAAGTTGTACGGTGCATCATCGCAACGACAACCATGCTGCTGGTTCGGGGGTTATTTCTACACCTCAGCCAACGCTAAAAGAAGATATCGATAGTAGGAATACAGGGTAACAAAGTCCGGCTGGGCGGCTGCCACAGGTTATTTACACTGTCACCGTCGCCACCAGAAACTCCGCCTCGCTGGCGCTAACGCCATCTCTCAAATATCCCGCCGTCGCGTCGTCCCGTGAGACTATTCGTATACAAGGGGCTCTCCGTCTTCTCGAGGTGCATAAGGCTATAAGGAGGCTCGTCATCGTCGGCCATAAATGGTCACTACATCACGTCCTCCACGTCTTCTCCATCCGAGGCTCCGACGATTCGGAACTCTATCGACCTCATGTTCTTCGAGACATTTGCAGTGTAGACGTCCAATGAGATAGCAAAAATCCTACTAGAAGCTGTTTCAAGAGATCAAAAAGAGAAAAGAAGCCGAGCGTAGGTTGAATGAAGGAGAATGATATAACAGGGGTATATTGATTCTACGATGTCAGAGCGGGTTCCCCAACAACAGAAGAATTCTGTAACTTTCCAGTTCCTGCTACATCCAGACTGATACTGATTTGGCGATTTTCACCTGAAAGGCTCAATTAGTCAGGATTTTCCCGATCGTTACGTATACGTATTCAATCACAAATCAGCAACAGTAGGCTGACTGCTCTAAACCGACTCACCGAGCGAGACCGCGTTCCCTGTGAACCCGTGTTGAACGCACATGGTATTTACGGCGACCCCTGCCGCCCATATATCGAACCACTTTATGATTTCCGAAGTCAGCATATCTCTTCTGCGATCAACCTGGAGTCGTGAAACAAGTTCCGGGAGTATTTGACTCCTACAACATGTCTTACAATCCAAAAAGCAATATGAATCAGGAAGCAATGGCTCGGAAAACATATCTCACGTAAGCCTTTGTCGGCGGCGAATCCGATGGCATGGACACAACGATGCGGCACGCAGACGGAGTGGCTGGTTCTAAAAGGGTGGTAGCATGCGCTTTTGGCTGAACTGAACCTGCGACAAGGCAGCAGATTGAAACAAAAATGGGGAAGTAATTGCGATCTAAGATCTCCAAAAAAGAAATGGCGAGTAACAGACACTTACCAACCTGATAGTGACGTGGAAGGTTTATAGATTCGCGAGGCTGACGACCAGTGAACGCCCCAAAAGTCTTCATCTTTCTATACCTCGGTATTATATCAAGAACTTCATCACAACTATCCTGTGATGGAGCCGCCGACGGTCTGGGTTCGCAATTGACAATAGGTTGATAGCTCTTGAAGGTTATTTTCAGCTCACCGCGCAGAGCTGGGGTAGATGGGTGGTCAGTATTGATAGGCTCTAGACGTTCCTTGAGGTAGCAGTCCAGGTTCGAAGATCTGAGAGGGTCAGGAAGGACTTACAGAAATGCGAAATGGTGCCGCCTTTTCCCATTTGGACCACACACTGCTCAAGAACCTTTTTGGCGTTGATTGAGATCAAGTCGCCGCTGGCTTCGTCACTCTCAACTCCAGGGTCCAAGAAGATGTCCTATATCAGTGTTCAGGGTAAACGTTGGCTTACCGGCCAATGTTCTTCTGGGCTGCGCCAAATTCCAAAGAAAGTACGCAGGATCAAATGCTTGTGTGACTTGCGTGAAAGTTTCTACGAAATCACTGCGGGATAGATTAAAAAAGAAAAGGACAACGCACGATAGCGCAAAACCCATCATCACTTAATAAACGAACGGGCACTGTGATGGCATCATCAGGAGAATGTCGCAGGTTTGTAACAAAGAGATGAGGATCTGAAGAGAGATCTATCTTTTCCCAAGCGTTGCGGCAGCTCGCGACGTCCAAACCTGTGCCATGGATTGACATGCACCGTGGGCGGGTATCGCCGAGGTCGTGGACGCCGGTCGAATTCGGAGCAATCAGCGAAAGCGAAGGGGGAAGAGAAATGGCTGCTGTCAATAAGATGGGGAGGAAGAAGGAGATGAGCTCTGTGGCTGAGGAACGCATTCTGTAGCCCAAGGGACCTCAAACAGGATGGAGAGGCGCCTGTACTGAGGCCTCCCAATCCCGGCACGAGCGCCTGGATCTTTTGCGCTTGTCCGCCTTTTCCCGTGTGGAAGTTGTTCGCGCAAACGACTCAATCATCAAACTCCTCAACCCCCCTTTTCCTGTTACGCAACCCCAATAAACAGGTACTTGAGTCTTACGTTGAGGCAGACATGACGTAGGACATGGTCGCTCAGGGGCTCGTCGCTTGTCGACCCAGGCTCTGTTAATACCTGTCAAGAGGCCGGACGCGATGTTGTGGGTTGGTTGAGTTTGCACGAAGCAGCTAGGGCGCGTGGTCGCAAGCGGTGGTCGCGTGACTATGGGGCTATTTCTGTAAGTCGGCAAGTTGGTAGGGTTCGATATTGCGGGAGACTGTCAGAAAGAGCGGGACTATGTTGTAGATGTAGTGTTACCTGTCGGTGCAAATGCCACAGAGGCAACCACTTGAGATCTCCTCAATAAGTGAAAAAAAGCTCTGGGTTCGGTGTCAATAGAATACTCGCGGCCATCTCGTCTGGATAGCTGCGTTTGGACACAATGCAAGACATCCTGTCTGCGTGCGGACATATTACTTCCACAATGGCTAACGAGAAGGCGCTTTGAATCGGTATTGGTAAAAGCAGCAAAGCTATATAACGGAATTTCGACGTGACCCAGCGTTAGCATCACCTCAAACAGACTCAGCCTGGATAGTGCTGCACTCTTATGGGTTGTAGGGATTGGGGCTTACGAACATGTCTTGAGACTTGTGTCAAATGGACAAGCGTCGATACACGAGACCAGTCATGCCGAGGGTAAATGTGTGCTTCAAGTGAGTCAACCTGTCTGGGTGACAATTCTGTCTTTAATCGGATTCTTAGATTGCTGTAGAGTCGATGAAGTTCGATACAATAAGGCTCCTCGTCCAACGTGGAGCTGGGGCCGCACCCACTTCCAACGGAGAGCATTCAACTGACTTTAATGCCGGTGCCGATTCAGTGGGGAAGACAAGGCCAGAAGTGGTACATCAAATGGTAGAATGATAGGGTAATACATGCATGCATTCAGCTCCTCTCCTTCTCTTTCCCTCCACAAACCTCATCCCCGAAACCCCGCCTCGGAACCCTGCCTCCTTTGGGACCTTCTGACCAAATTATTCGCCTTCCTGTCACGTACACAGCACACTTAACCATGTCACTATCTAGAGCACTGCTACAGTTGAGGGCATCACTGCTGTCGTTGGGATCACTGCACTACTGCTGTCAGGAGTAATGTGCTGTCGTTGTCGAGAGCACTGCTGCTGTGGAATGCAATGTTCCTGTAGGAACCACTATTGCTGTTGAGAGTACTTCGCATAGCGAGAGCGACATGGCGATGACGACTTGGAAACAGCGATCTGAAGGCTTTAGAGATATACAAAGAAGCGGTATCGACCGAGGGTGGCAAATGGACTGTACATGACCTCGAATCTGAACGACTCTACAACAGTATGTATATATATATCACGATTTGCTTCTTGCTCCCTATGGGTGATCGTTTGAGCAAAGATCTGATGGGGTCGCTGCCGGCGCCTCCGCCCGAGGGTCGGTGACAAGATTCTTTGCCGACTTTTCCGTAGGGCTGCGGGGGAGAGTCGGCAGGGACTTTGGTCGTCCAAGGGGTTTTAGGTCAAAATCAAATATATTAATATTGCAAACTAAATGGTGGTCTTTCTCTCGCTCCGCTGAAACTCGGAGCCCGACTGCCTCCTTTCACCCGAATTATGAAGGAGTTGGAAGTCACTCTAGCTTTGAAAGTCAAGGTGCTTGATATGTGAGGCTATCCTCGGCCCATTTTCGATTGAGCTTGTGTTCTGATGGTCTGGATATGACAAAACGGTTGCCTCACAGCTGTAATAACTTACCTTAAGTTGCATTAAACTTGAACAGCTTCAAGCTTGGCAGTTTACTATTTGGTTGAGAGAATAAACGCAATGGCGTACACCACTTGGGCCGACAAGCCATGGCCTCTGATCGAAACCCCTTCAAAAACCATGAATGTTGTATGTGATTTCGAGTACACAAATCTCAGATCCAGGTCATGATACGTCAGCTGATTTAACGACAGAACGAGCACTCGTCAGTCTATATTAGCAACGAAATGGCCTTCGCTCATAACGCCATGATTCGCGGTATCAACAGCATCTACAATCAAGCCCCACACGTGAAAAACCCTGAGGACGTTGTCGATTTCTTATTCTTTGTCAAATCTTGGACTGGATGGGTCGGAGACCATCATCATCTCGAAGAAACGAAGATGTTCCTGGGGTTTGAACAAGTCATAGGCAAGCCTGGGTTCCTACAAATCAATATGGAACAACATCATGCCTTTGGATCTGGCCTGAAGAAGTTGGAAGCTTTCGCCAACGATACCAAGCCCGAGGAATACAAGTTCGATACACTGCAAGACATCATTGACCGCTTTGCGAGCGCTCTCCACTGCGAGATATCCACATTGATTGCTAGGCGACCTTACGAGAGTGAAGCGTTATCAAAGGTCTATAAGGAGTGTGAGGCTGCTGCTGGTGAGCAGGATAAGGTGCATAACTCCTTTCGGCCTCGGTCTGCCAATCTCTTGGTTACTGACGCAGATCGCAGACTATTGTACCGCCGATGGTGATGGGGCTCTGCGACAGGACTTACCAAGGCGGCAACAATTGGCCAGCCACGCCGGAGAAGGCGTTGAGGTACATTGCCGATCACTTGTCTACCAAGTACGCTGGAGCTTGGAGGTTCCTGCCGTGCGACACTTTCGGCAAGCCGCGGCCTTTGGCCTTCAGTGGAGAGTAAGAGTCCGAAGCGAGAAGCATACGGGATTTTCCGGCCCAGCTCGTTGGCAGGGTGACTTTGAATCGTTGTGCATGATTGCTTCAGTGTTCAAGGCAGTCGGGATTCCATTTCTAGTGCTTGATGCCTGTATTCTAGCTTCGAACAATTTGTAGACTTCAGCCCGTTCCTCCATCCGGCCAGGCTTTTTGAAAACTGAACGCGAATTGATAGCTCGGCGCGGAGCATACACCCATCTCCCTTCAAATCCGCCCCAGATTGACTGGGGGCTCGTGAGGGGGAGGCATGGCATGGCCGGGGCAGGCTGGTCGAGAATTGTCTTCGAAAAGATTCCTTCGTACGCCGTCTGTCTTCCACTCTGTTTATGTTTTATTGTTTGCATCTCGTCGCAACTAAATTTCCCTTAGCATCGTACCCTACCAACGTGAATTCGGTTGGGACCGAGGAGCTAGTGCACTTTTCTCCATCTCACGAGACATTTCTACAGCAGACCTTCTTATCTTTTAACGTCTCAGTCCTTGTCGACGCTTGTCTTACGACTGCGATGATCGTCGCACAATTATCTTGGCCGTCTCGGCAAGACGTCGTACGGGTTGTACTCGCAGCCCCTTGAGTACATCGTCCTTAAACCTAGCGTCACACACGAAGCCTCCGGAGGAAAGATTCTGCGGCTTTCGAAGAGTTGATGACGTCAATATACATCGACTTTGCCCATTTTTCTATATCAGCTCGGCATTTTCCAACCTGTGCTGCAAGTTTGCTGGTGTTCCGAACTTCTGTGCCAATAAGCCACTCCTCTGGGGCTCGGTTAAGAAGGTCAGAAACGGATGTGAGAACACTTTCAAGACTACCGATAGCCTCGAGAAAGCTTTTCACCGTCTCTGAGGCACTCGAAACGTCATGTAGAAATTTCTTTAGCTTCAAAATGCCGGGAACGGCTTGTCCTACAACACCCATGTCCACGACGCCGCCAACGCTGGCGACACCCGCAACTATCTCCATTGGCCCACAAAAGATGGTTGTATACTCCTACCAGAGGAGTTCGAAGGTAAGAAATCCTTAGTTCGATAGTATTATTAAGCTTTTCATTACATCTTAGAAAGGGTGAAGAACGCTTCATGGCTTCGTGACGGAGAGTAAGCGTGCCCCTGCTGTACAGCCATGGAGAACACAGCCTTCAGCCTAATTTCCAATCATTGGCGGTGATCTTACAAGGAATTTGACCGCCGACAGCGACTGCAAGGCTAATAAATTACATGCATCAAGAGTAATGAGCTCTAGTGCTAGCATGGTAGACAGCCTGACGGTAGAAAAGTGCAACTTGGTCTTTTCAACACCGATGGAATGATTTTGCCGCCAAGACAAATCAGAGCAGAGGGATCCATTCCTAATAACAAGAAGCATTTCGACATAATGTAGGCAGCCCAACATCAAGCAGGCGACAAGGGAAAAACAGGTATAATACATAACGATACTGAACCAGTTATCTTACGAGTATCTTATCTTAGCGTCAAGTAATAACCTAGGGTCTCGGGTAAATGCCAAAATGTGGAGAAGATGCCGAGGCTTTACAAGAAATAAACAATCTTCTTGTAACCCATCTCCTCCTTCCGCATACACTCCCACCATGTTGTCGAGCACCATTCAAGGCTTAGGGTAGAAGCTTATCAACCTTCTCGCAACCTCACTCGTAATCTTATCCCACAATGGCCGACCAGTCAGCTCCCCCAGCATGCCGGTACTTCAACCTCACCTATCCCCTCCCCTTCGTCGCCCATGTCGAGATCAACCGGCCAGACAAGATGAATGCTTTCAAAGAAGAGCAAGTGTCCACCCAAGTCCCCCAAAATCTGCCAGCTCAACGCGCTAATTGTCCCCAGAATGTGGCACGAACTTCCCCCCCTCTTCTCCCACCTCTCCACCTCCCCCTCCACCCGCGCCATCATCCTCTCCGGCGCCGGCCCCAAAGCCTTCACCACCGGCCTCGACGTCCAAGAAGCATCTCAGAACTCCGTCCTCTCCCCCAACCAATCAGGCCCCGCTCTCGACGGCGCACGAACGGCAACAAAGCTGCGCAGACACATCGACGCGTTCCAGGCGTGCATCACCAGCATCGAACGGTGCGAGAAACCGACCATCGCCGCGATACATGGCTGGTGCTTGGGGTTGGGCATCGATATCGCCGTCTGCTGCGATGTGAGGATCTGCGCCAGGGACGCGAGGTTCAGCGTCAAGGAGGTGGATATTGGCCTGGCGGCGGATATAGGGACGCTGAGTCGATTGCCGAAGGTTGTGCGGAGCGGGAGCTGGGTTAAGGATGTCTGTCTCAGCGCGAGGCAGTTTGGGGCCGAGGAGGCGGAGAAAGTCGGGTTCGTGAGCTGGGTTGGGGGGAGTGGGGGAGGGAAGGATGAGGTTGTGGGGGAGGCGTTGAGGTGGGCGGGGGGAGTGGCGGGGAAGAGTCCGGTTGCGGTGCAGGGGACGAAGGAGATTTTGAACTGGAGCTGGAATCGGGGTGTGGAGGATGGGTTGAGGTATACGAGTGTGTGGAATTCGGCTATGTTGCAGAGTGGGGATACGAGGGAGGCGATGATGTCGGGGATACAGAAGAAGAAGCCGGGGTTCGCGAAGCTGTGATTGGGTTCGGGTTTTGGCGTTTGCAGTGAGATTGGGGGGCCTGGGCCCCGAGGTAGGCGTTATGGGAAAAGGAAAGCGAAGGGCATTGGAGGCGCGGCACTCGAAGGATAGAACAGAAAGATCTGAACCAAATTCTATGTTTTCGTACATTTCCTCATCGACAACGAAAAGATTCGCTGCTATAGACGTACTTTCGGCAATGCTATCAGCGCTCAAAGATGGCAAATCAAATTGATGGTACTTCCTCAAGAGGCCGACGTGAACCATACGAAGGTGGCCTAATACCGGAGCAGCGATACCCATTTTTGCCTGTGGGACAATACACGTGGTCCCAGCAATAAGCAAGACCTCAAAGTCCAAGAGCCTCAAGAGATCTCTCGAGGTTGTCAAGGTACACAACCTGCACACACACATGACCGGGGCCCTCGGCATTTCGCTGGTGGTCGGCACCATGTAACCCTACACATTGGTTTTTGGGAAATTGCTCGCGCCATGAGGCTTGTCTGTCTCTCATATCCTGAACGAGACCAATCAAGCCACGGGAGCTCTGTGAGTTCCCAATGACCTCCTGTGCTACGGCCTTTCTGGCCAGTGTACGCCATTCATCTCCACTCAAGTCAACATTAATGGCCATGGGACAGTCGGGAAGTCCTGTATGTCGTCTATCAAATAGCGACGACGGATCGCCGAAACGAAATGTTAGTTTCTCCGCTAGCCTAGACTTTTCATCAATGTGCTTGAGAAGCTTAGCGTACTCCACAATCACCAATTGTAGGAGTAGCCCGAGCAGCATGGAATTCTGTATGGCAGTATTGTATGCCTTCGAACAATTATGACATGCGACAGCCCCACGGCTGAGCGCCGCTGCACTTCTCAAGGCTCCCATCGAAAACGGAAAGGACGGTTCTGGGAGCGACTGGAACTTCGCTAGCATCGAGTAGAGGCTGGATAAGCAAGAGCAGCCAATCACTGCATTTTCAGCGATGTGATTGTTGCCTTCTAGCTCTTCTGAAGCACCAAGCGGAATTTGTGAATGTGGGGTAATATCGGTAAATGTACAGAAGGCTTGGCTAGGATCTTGTGAAAGGTCCCAGTCAGGAAAGCTTTGCTCAAGGTCGGACGCTGGACCTGCAGGAGGGTCAAAGCTGAAAGCTTCTGTATTTGGAAGGCTTTCACCATCTCTGGCTCCAAAGCGGAATATATCGTGCCCTTCAAAGTTGTTCCCGGAGAAGTCGAGGCCATCGATTTCCAGTCCGGTCCCGCTTCCAGAGAAGGCCGCAAGATCAGAGTCTGGGACTCCTACATCTGCTGCAACGACAGCTTTGCCTATAGAAGCTCCTGTATTCCTATCCTTGTCCTCTGTATCTTCTGCCTCTTCATGCCGCCGCTTTCGTGGCCTTCCCATTGTCTTCTTCTGCGAGTAGTGACATGTAAGGCTCTCCAAGTTGCAGCGCGAGCATCCTGCAGACTCCCCGGAGCACTTCAATTTTCGCGCACCTGCATGAGAACTTGTCAGTAAACTTCATGCTGGAAGTGCGAGGAGAACTTACGGCAATTATCACAGGCACTATGGCTCTTGTCCCTTGGGGTTCCTGAAGAGGTAGGTGTAGTTGTCATTGGCTCGGTATCGTGTCATTTGTTCGGTACCAGGTCACATTCAGCTCCTCCGACTGTCTCTGGACACACAGATGAGATGCGAGCCAATTCGATCATGCGATGGTGTAACCGTACAGCCATCAAAGGATCTGCGAAGCTCATATGTAACGAATGTAAAGCAAACAAACAGTGAGACAGTCGAGACGGTGAAGCTTGCCAAGGATGAGATAGTAAGGCTACTAGCGCAACGCTAGCGTCGCAAAACTTACGGCTAATGTATGCCATCATCCTCCTCCTCTTGCATCTTGATCTCGGATATACTGGTGTACTAATGATATTCCAGTCAGATTTACGACGAGGCCACCGAGGGCTGAGTAGCTTATCCCTGATATACGGTTTAAGGTATCTGAAATGCAAAGCTGCGGTTGCGGGCTTGCAGTATCTTGGGTGTCGGTCTGTGGTCCATTTCCAGGTCTGCTCACTGCGCCGCAGTGACATAGACAACGCTCAGCTCATTATCGGTGCGGGGTCCCTCCTTCCGTATATGATGACTTACTGTAAATAGCCCGCAGATAGTTGCATGCCGATTAGTGTTCTTGATTTCAGGAGACAGTATTGTCGTCATATATATTGGTTCATCGAACTCTCTTGAAACCCCCAGTTCTTTGCGTTCTATCATTATATTCCATCTTGGCTTTTGGCAAAGGATAAACCGTCGTTTCTCTGTTCACACGAGTGCATTATCCTAGAGCAATTCGTCTGCTATAAAAACGCAAGAACACGCATTATCTAGAGACTGCATGCTTCAGACCCATATCGTAGGGCAAATACGTGATCAAAGCAATTTTTCTCCGTCTTCCAGCCTCTCAGCGAATGATAAAGAATTCATTCATCAGCTGACTTTGATTCGTCAGAGAATCCACTCTTCGAAACCAATTCAAAATATCGCAGTCGCATTTCCAGCTTCTCAATGGAACACTCTAATGCTAAAACATACAAAATCCCAATCATCCCCTCCTCCTTCTCTCTGAGTGCTCCGCCTGCATTGGTCTTCCTGGGTCTTCTGATGCGAGATGTGGGAGTATTTCCAACCAGACCCAACCTCGCCGTCTGAGGTATTTTAGCCGGTGAGGTAGGTGGTTGTTTGTATGAAGGTTGAGAGCTTACCTTTGGCATCGAATCTCATTCATCCTTTCTTCGAACTGAATCCCTCCTCCTAAGGCATACGACTATGGTAGTAAGTCGCCACAAGGCTTTTATCTCTTTGCATGGTCTCCCGCCTGTGGCATAGCCCTCTACTGATAAGCACTGCAAAAAGGCACTACAAGATATTCATGTTGCAAGCTGGGGTGATTGGAAACTCAATAGCAGATGATGGTGAATTCTTCTTGGATATATACACAACGATGACTACGCACCCAACCTTTGTCCTATCATCTTTGCAGCAGCATGTCCATGTTTTCGTTACAATTCCATCCAGTGAAACCGGCCACTTGCCACTGACGTTGTTACAAAGCCGATAGCGCCACAAGCCTAGAAGCAGACTGAAACAATGTTGGGGAGCATGGATACCTGACCTTTGGTAGCTGCATCCCGTGCGCAACTCGCCTACGTGTTCGACACCCGTCGGTATCGTTGCCACTAGGGCCGTCACTTGCTTTAGATGTTGCTGAAGAATCCGCAATCGTTGCCGCCATCTGGACAAGGTGAATCGGGGCAATCAGTACCCAAGATTTGTTTCGCGAAATAGGTTTGCACGAAGCATTGCTCGCTAACCCATTGGACACCGCATACACCGCCGGAAGGGTTGCAATCCTGGAGCATTGTTTGTAGACTGTTATCTCTGTCAGCACAAATGTCTTCGCCCAGCATAGGTCCGGACACTTACGCCAGGAAGATATCCGATGCGCTGATTGCGTTGTTTGCATAAACGTCGGGATCATCCGTGCCCTGTATAGATGGATTGCCCCGCTCATCTGTGAATGGTACCACGCACGTGAAATTCGTCACGCAGTGGCCGCAAACATTGGTCGACGATGAGGTGAATATTTCAGATGCATCGTGTTGCGCAACCCAGACATTGGCCGCATGGTAGCATTCGTTATGTTCAACGGTTAACAGGCTACAGGCGAAATGTGGCTCTATAGTCTGCCCGTATTTCGATAACTGGTGGTCTTTCAGGCAGAAAGGGTTGCCGATCGTATTGCCGTCGGGGTCGACGGTGGAATCATTCTGGGCTAGGGTGTGAGGGACTAGGAGGAGAAAGGCCACTGTCAGGCTTTCAAGGCATGGGAACTTCATGGTTGCTTGTTTGTGAGATAAGAAGTTAGGCAGTTTATGAGGTGAAAGTTGGCAAGGAGGACGAAGATAGGATGGGAGATGGGTTTAGGAGCAGCTGAGACTTCAGATACCGCTGCAACGAGAAGAATGCCGGAAGCTTTGAGTGGTTTTGAAGAGAGAGGGCAGCCCACAGTATTTTATGAGCAGTCGGTCATAGGTCGACATTGTGCCTCGAAGGGCCATTAGTACAAGCTTGACATGACCCCTCGTATCGTTCATCGAGCATTGTCGGTCGGTTCGTACAAATAACGCGTACGCTAACATGGGGGCCCGTATTCCTTTAAATTAACAAGGTTTCTTCGAGGTAGTCAGCATTCAACATCTCGACGTGTTTCGTAATACGGTATGAGATGAGTTATATAACGTGCCCGTCGGACCTTTACTTTTTGATAGAGGTATGTGGTTGCAATGGGTTCGACTCCTCATGGCGCTGGCGCTGGATAACAGTGTGGCTGTTTCGTACTTGCTTTCTGGCAGCCTCGGCAACGTCTTTAGTAAAGTTCTTGGGCCTGGGTATAACCGTTGACTCGAACTCTGTGCGATGCATTAATATACGTGAAACGAAATGTTCATTTGGTTGGTTTGCCGGATACTCGTTGGTTGATTTCGTGTTGTCGTTGGAAGTATTTGTTAATTGGTGGCGCTGGTAGAAATGGCACCAGAAGACAACAAAATGATACGCGAACAACGGGGAACTTGTCTTATAAAGGAGCCTTGTCACATGCTGTATTAATATCCCCTAGGACTCATTCAAGTGGGCCACCGAGAAAGGTTCAGCAAAAAGCCTTGAGCAAATTGTGTAGACATTGGTGGGAGCCGACCACGTGAGTCGTCTAAATGGGCTACCTCCCCAAGCCTACGAAGACCTGGCGACAGTGTTGTACGCGACCTCCAACAACCGGAACGGCACTGGCTATGAAAGCCAGCAAGACTTGGATTCAAAAGAGGAGTCGCCATTTTCGCACACCACCTCTTTCACGGCGAACAACCATCCATCAACTATTCAACCATATTCTGCGAGTCCGCTGGGATGTACGCGGATACCCTCCCATGATCACTCACGCTTGCTGGGTCCATGTCGATTAGCCCAGTCTGGGTTGCACGCCTGCCAAAGCTCTGCTTCCTAAGCGAAGAAAGTTGACCACTCGTCAACCATGGACACCAACAATGACTGCATGTCATCTGCTTCGGTGTTCATTTTGGCGTACAGAAGCACCCTTTTGGAATTTACACCCGCATGAAGATGAACGCCAAGGAAATGGTGGCCAGCTAAAAACGGATCATTGTTGAACTATTTCTGCTTAGAGGGTTTTTAAAATAGTGGAAACGGTCAAGATTGTTATTGGTACTATGACCCAGATGGTATCTATGAAGACTAACGAATATGACTTCTTATTGTTGCCCATACACTTCAGCAAAGGTACGAATTAATCACAATAACGCCCTGCACGCGTAACTTGCCAACTTTCAAAAACGCGATTGACCGCAAACTCCCCTAAAAAACGCCTTGAGATCATTTCATTCACAATCTCTCCTGAAGTCTCTTTGCGAGTGAACTAACGGATCGGTTCTCATCTCCTAGGCTTTCGTCGCAGCTGGAGCAGCGGAGCTTCAAACAGCGCTCACTTTGCCGGAGTCCTGAGGGTTCAGGGAGTATCCGTAGCTTTGAGTCACGTTATACACCTGGCTACCGCGCATCTGTCCGTAGTTGGTGTCGTACGGCTTGCCCAATGGCTGCGTGTACTCCGCACAGTGCGTGCCGTCAACGACACCACCGAGTACGCCAACCCAGGCATTGAAGAAGTTGCACGGCATGTACGTCCCGTCGGCCTTGGCCGTAGAGCGGTCGTAGACCGTCGTGGCGGCACATTCTGAAGCGCAGAAGGTCGTGTTCAGTGCGCTGCCGGCTTGGAACCGCGCGCCGATGTAGGTGGATCCGTCGGGGGCGACGATGGCGCCGGCGAAGGGTGTCGGACCGTCGAATCCGGGCTGTGCGGGTGGGAGTTTGTTGTAGCCGTTCGAGCCGGCGATCACGACGTGGAATGAGGCGCGGTATTGACCCGAGTTGGTCGCCGTGGCGGATGTGAGGGCGGTGCCCCAGAGACTGTATTTGACGTTTGTGAAGCTGGGGGGGTTCGGGCAGAGTGATGCGTCGGGGAGGACGGTCGGATCTCTTTCGAAGTAGAGGTTGAATGCGGTGCATCCGGTCACTGCGTCGCATTTCGCTTTGCAGGCGGATGGGTCGTAGCTTTGGAGGTCGTAGTAGGTGAGGTAGTTGCTGGTGGTTGTTGCGGCTTGGAGGTTCACGAAGGATTGCGCGTAGCCGGGTGGCGTGGCTGCGGTGGAAGCGGCATTCTAGATGGGTGTCAGTCAGGTGCAAAAGTGTGAGGCTTGATAATGGACGTACGGAGTAGACGTTGTTGGCAGGGAAAGCGTCGGCTGCGTCAGGGGTTGTTGTCTTGGGACTATAGCCGTCTGGCTGTTTTGGCTGCGATGCACAGGATGCGGGACTGGATGTTGCACTCGATGTTGCAGCAGGTGCGGCGTCGGCGAGGCCAGCAAGGGAGGATAGAATGATAGCAGAACGCATGTTGGATGATTGAAAGGTAGTAAGAATATTCTGATTGGAGATTGTAGTGTTGGAGATGGATGCTGAAGACGGTTGCGGTCTTTCAAAGCTAGACTTGTTGGATGCTCTGTTGAAGTCCTGGTGAGTCGTGATGATGAGAGAATACTGAGGACTTCGATGCCCTTCTTATAGCCAAAGAAGAATTCATACTGATTCCTCAAGTAGAAGGCTGGCGTGGTCTAGATCAGGACGGAGAACTTTGAGGTCGGAGCGGCCTCAGCAGAAACTATTGCATGCGAATATGTGCGACGCGAGACTTGCCATGGCGTTGGAAAATGAAATAAGCACGTGGGGCCTTGTTACCGTTTGACTCTCCATCGATCGAGTCCACGCGAGAGCCATATGTTGTATCTGCCTCATTTCCTTGAACCCCGAGCTTTGTGTAGTCCTCAGCGCTCCCTGCGATCTCCTATTCATGTCTAACCCGCGTCAGGCAAATACTACGATGTGCAAAACACGCCCGAAGAACTCGGACGGATACTCGACGTTCTTCAAGACCCTCAGGCTCTTGACACATTGCTAGTTTGTTCCATCATGGCTGGTGAGGGCCTTGGTGACTGGGGCCCATTCGACAAGAGAAACCTTTCGAAGATCGTCGAGGCTCAGGGCAATGGCAAACACAGCTCTTTGAAGTGCCAGGATACTGACACGATCCGCCATCTCATAGATTCGACGGACAACGGCGTCGTGGATTTCTTCGGTGCGGTGTCCCGGCGTAAGAAGTGGTACCAGGTGAAGGTTGCATACGCCGAACGTGTCTTTAAAAGGGATGAGACGGACCCGGAGGAGAACAGAGCATGGGCTATCGGCACCGAAGCGAGCAATACCCTCGAGAAATTGTACGAAAGCGGGGTGATACAGTAGTCTGTCGAGAGTTGAAGATGTTGGGCTGCTTGTCGTGGGTAGCTTGGAAAGCGTGCTTGTGTACCTGACTTTGTATTGTAAGAAAATGTAGCAAGAATCATGCACAGAGAGCGAAATATCCAAAGAAGTTCGATCGCGTTAGGAAAATCATGTCGCAAAACCTTCTCTTGAGCAGAAGAATTACTGATGTCAACAGGAAGAGCCGGCTTCTTTCGGTCGGAATCCTTTGAAATGTGTATTCAGAAGGGGGAGAGCCTCCACTGGGTCTCATTGAGGAGTTGCGCTGCCCAATAGGATCAACAGCTGCCAAAGACCCATCATCGAAGGGGTATTGACGTTCACAGGTATCTGTTTCGGTCGCAGTCCTGAAAAATACCCGCACGGAAAGACAGAGAGGTTGGTGAGGATGCAAAAAAGATGAGTTACTACCGAATGTCCCAGATACTCTTGCAGTATACGTGGGACCCACCTCGAACTGACCCAATGCAAAAGAAAGCCGGTAAAGCCTGCTTGGGCACCAATTGGTGGATTCCGACTGCGGAGGTGGGCCGATTCTGTTGAGGTTGGGCAACTAGAGGAACGATTCTTGAGGAAGATTCTTTGACATATGTCGGCCTTCTTTAGTGTACCAATTTGATTTAGCCAATCTTACCCTCAGCGTGTCTTGACATAAGCATCCGCACATTTCGCTATTATTGAGATCAGATAACAGAGCCCATATACGTGGACAAAGAATCCCAACCTGCAGACACCTTCAAGACATCTATATAATTCGTGTAATTCACTCAACTATCCTAGTCTAGAATCTGTCACGGCCAAGTTCGAACTAACGCTAGCATTCCATTTCATGCCGGTGAATCCACCCTGCGCTGGCACCTTGGCCGGCATCCAAACCACATCCTCCTCTTGGTCAAGTATATCTTTATAAAGCGAGCGGCTGTACCATGGACTCATGAAAAGCAGCTTGAAGGCACATCCGTTTTCCTTCGTTCGCTCCACAACATCCGCAAGCGTTTGCACCACGATTCGAGCTTCTTCGCACACTCTGGGGTTGTCTTCGTAGCAATTGATAGCGTCAATCACGCAGAACACTACGATATATCGCGGAAGCTGTGTGACGAGGAGATCAAAGACGTCACATAGATCGTTGACATCGTCGTAGCTGAGATCCTGCATGCGTTGGATTGTGCGAAGATCGAAGTCGCGGTATGCGAGCAGGAGCTGTGCGAGTAGGCTCCTCATCATTCCGTCCGGTCCGGAGTCTGGGTCGTCCTTCTGGAGGTGTTCGCCGCAGAAAAACGCAAGGGGGAGTGTCAATTGATGTTCGGGCTGGGCGTTGCTGGACGAGGTCGTGATCGAGTCGACCAGCTTTGCACAGATGCAGGACGCAGGTTGTTGTTTTGTAGATCCCTTGTAGTTGGCATTGATGAACAATGCTGAGGAATCAGTGGTGGTGATCCATTTTTGTAACTTGTGAGAGCGCATGATTGCCACTACCCGGTCCTGATCTTGCCTTGATGACGTCCAAATAGTTTGCAGTTTGGCCTCTACATCCTGCTCAAGTACGGAATCTTCGTACTCAAGCCCGGTTAGAAGCTGCTGTCGAAATCGTCGACGCTCTGTAGGACGAGTCAATCCGGATACCCGCAACCTTTTAGTGGAGCATACCTCGGAGCAGTTGTGTTTCCGACGCTACTTTGCGGACGGGAAGCATTGGCCCCCTCACTAAGAGGATCAGTATGGTAAAAGAATGGGAGGTCCAGAGCTGGGACTGACCATCTTGTGTCTTGAAATCTATTCGATCGTTACTCGAAAGGAATTTCTCAAGCGTCTCTTTCACGATGACATCTTTCAACTCCTTGATCATGCCTTCTGACATCTTGTCAAATCTACTCGCCATCAATCCCATCATTTGCTGAATGTTCCCGGCCTCGGTCACGACAATATTTCCTAGCAGGTTGTTCTGCCGGAACGATTCAACCTTCAAACGATCCAGTTGTCCCACAATCTCGTGATGATTCTCTTGCGACTCTTTCTGGTGGGATCTGACTCTCTGGCTCGTGTGAACTATGGTCTCATACGAGCATAATCTTGCACAGTTTTCGAAACGCTGAGAGTGGGTTCTGACGGCTTGTATCAAATCGCTCAACTGCTGTCCGTACGAGCTCTGCTTGAGGAGACTCTTGGCGAACTTCTCTGAGCAAAGAGTTAGCCTGCGCCTCTTCCTCCTCTATATGCATGAATGTCTTACTCATAGCTTTCTCCCTGTACCATTCAACGATGTTGCGTAACGCAGCTATTGTCGCGGTATAGAGAGCGGCACTACATTGGTGAAGCTCTTTGGACTTCTTGAACGCACCCAGCGCTCTGTGTGTACTTGCGAGTAGTATTGGGATCTCCGCTAAAGCGTCGCACACTTCATCGCGAAGGTCGTGCAAGCGCGCCGCAGCCTGTTGATAGTCAGCACAGATACGACGTATGGAGTGTTCTGCTAGCACGAACGCTAAATATAAGTTTCAAGCCGCCACACAGTATGGAGAGATACTGTGATTGCGTTGGTAAAAGGCCTACCCAGGCGTCAAACACCTGATTGTTAGCCCCAAAGCTACGAAGGCCTTTGCGGATCTTTCCCCAAAAGCCGGAGACATCATTGTAGCGCTCGGATGCAGCATTGACCTCTGCTAGTACCTCCTCCCATGTATGTGTCGCGTCGCTTACAATGTTTGTCTTGTACTTTGAGTCCTGGGTTGCTGCCTCGTATGTTTCCATGGCCGCTTTGAAGAGTCGCTTTTCACTTGCAGCATCTTTGTATAGTTCTTCACTTGGCTGGGTCAACCATGAAATCATCTCTGCATCGGGAAGCTGCATACAGTGGGAGACCATCATCACTATCCTCTCCCTCGGTAAGGTCGACCCGTGATCTCTGTTCCTGCTCCGCCAATACAGGCAATGGTGTCTCTTTAGAACCTATCTGCGGCGATGTGGCAGCGGCTTCTTCGTGATCTCTCAAAGCCTTAAAGGCCGGGTGGATATCTCGAGGCAGTCGCTTCTGTATATATGTATGAACAATGCTATATAGCCGAGGTCGAGTAGCGGCAGTGGCTTTGGAAAAAGTATGATTCTCCATTGCAGTTGCAGTGTACAGCACCTTACGTCAAAAGGCTAAGTCTGTTCTTCTATTGAGGCTCCTAGGAAAGCTGAATCAATTTGAAGATGGGAGTAACTTCCTGTGCTTTGATTGTTGGCCTCATATCTCAATCACGGATATGGACGGAGCCTTGAAACCTTTTCCTTTCGATATACTCATATCACTCATATCAAGTACATGCCTATTTATGATGTGAAGAAGAATGAATGAATGGGAACCTCCGGCTTTGGCTCATTCGCATGCATACACAACACGACATAGCCTTCCCAGCCTCTCAGCGTCTCAGCGTCTCAGCGTCTCAGCCAATTTGCGCTGAGGGAGCGATTAACCGGATACAGTTAGTATATTTTTCATTTTTCTTCAATGCACTCATCTGCATACGACGCATTATCGTGTCACTTTGATTCTCTATGCGTCGTACTCTATTCTTACGATAATTTTTGTAGAATCCATTCTGCCCTCGTAAATTCGAGTCTTTGTTTCTCTTATCTGAGCCCTCTGAGCTACACGCCATCCATCAGAATTTCGGACTTTTCCCAGCGCCGCTTGTGTTGGAGCAAAGAAACGCGTTCGCCCTTCGAGATGTTTTAATCCCGCAGCTGTGGAAGGCTTATACTAAGTAAGTAGTAGTAGTACTTTAGCTTCCGCCAATTATACAGATTTCCGGCTGACTGTCTCCCTATCATTTTCCATGTCCCTCCCGGCAGCCGACTGCAATGCCGCGGTAATCTTTTAGCGTCGTCAGCCTACATGGCTCCCTAATCTTTGACATTGACAGCTTCCTCTTTCTCTTTCACACTACCATGCGAGGGTAAGATAAATTTACTTGCGCAATATTTGGCTTGTCGCTACAGTAGACCTGAGCAATTTGACTATTCGAGAGATCTACGGCTCCGACCTCCAAGTATGTCCATTCCCCCTGGTACCGAATTGAGGAAGGGCCAAGATGTTCCGATCCCAGCGTCGAATCGGAAAAACAGTATCGAAAGCTCGAGTATGGGTGACCCTCCCGTGGAGATAAGATCAAACTATGATGAATATACGACAATCCTTAAAAAGCACCTGGAGGTCGTAGAGAGCGAATTGAGCAGACTCAAGTGCAAACAGACGTAAAGTCATGCACCAGCTTTTTTTGAGAACCGTGGTACTGACACATTTATCGTTCCAGCACCAAATCAGGCGGGACTAATGGAGATCGCATTGATTGGGAATATAAATTGAGCGAAAAGGACGTGCAAGCACAAGAAGCCAGGATTTACCGAGTGCCTCCATGGGAGTGGCGAGAAGTCAAAAAGCAACGCGTTATCCAACCAAACCTACCAGCTCTTATTGTGTCATCAAAGGGGCACGGTAGAGTAGGTCGGCGGTCAACTGCACGAAAGAGCACGAGACACAATGATACGCCTGGCAGTGGCAATTCGAACCAAGCAGAGGACTCCAACCTTAACATTGCATATCGTCTTGCCATAAACTCGAGAGTCCTTCTGAATTTGCTTGGTGACTGCATGGATATGGATTTCCCGGAAGATCAAAACGTCTGGCTGCGCCCGTTCAAGTACCTCGTTGCTTATGAGACGGAGATAAGACAGGCCCTGCAGGATGCCGAAGTGACCTACGACCAGTTAGGAGCAAGGTCAGCAACGTTCGACCAGACAGGAATCTCCTCAACTCGTGGCGAAGTGGGTAATCGAGGTCCAAAGCCCATGCCAGAAGAAGGAGAAGGAATTACAGGTGATAGGATAGTTCCGCCACACATTAGTAGTCTAGACGCAGTCCGCGCGAAAGCAGAAAGGAACGAGCTTCGTTGCCTCGTGGAGTTTATGGATACGGATATGCAAGATATCTTCGATGTGAAGCGTCAGGTTGCCGACCGGACTCTCAAAGAGGTCGCTTGTGAGCATCTGTGGCTGCTTTACAAGCCGGGTGACTTGGTCTATACCATGAAATCTTCTGCAGACCTCAGTACATACCAAGCGTATCGGGTCCTCCATGTCACTGGCGGACGAAACATCCTCGATACCGTGAACGCGTCGGGGTTTAATGGGATTCGCGATCGTAGTTGGGAAGAGGAATCAGATACCGAGGAAAGGGCCTGTGACGCAATCCGCGGCTCTCCCTCAAATGTGACACCCTTCATCGTTGACTGTTTTCACATTGAATATGATGGAAACAGACTAGGACCAAAAACCAGGAGATTTGTCATTCCACCATACACCGGCAAAAGGAGAGTGGACGCGCTCGAAATATGTCCGTCTTTTTGTCATCCGCAACACGGAGAAACCCACGTAGCGATGATCGAAAGAGGCCGACGTTTTACGCGGCTTGCAAATGGCACTCACAAAAGATACTCTGGTACGACGCTGAGAGAGAGCAGAGAGCTCTGGGAGACTTACTGGAATTACATCATACATGAAGAAGAGGTATTTGACCCACCCATTTCTACCTTTTTCTTTCTATTGTTCACTAATTGCTACCTGTATTATACGAATAGGTTCACAGTGAGGTCATGTTAGATCAAGCTGCTGCCGCGACCCATTATCGAAAGACGTACGATAGGTGGAGGTTAAAAACCGGGGGAAGAATTATCGGCGTACCAACTGCAGCTGATCGTAGAGAGGTATTTGATCCTCTTCCTGTCGAGCGCGGAAAAGATCTATTTTCAGACGTTTTCGATGACTCTATCATCGATCTAGACCGTCGAAATGATTTTGTCAATTCCACTACGCTACTCAGGTACCGAACCATTCTCGAACCCTCTCTATCTGACGAGTATGTTCTATTGCTTCCTTTTCGGATTTATGGCTATGCCATGCTCAATCGAAAATGGTTTCCCCTCAACATCGGCCTAGTCAATGATATAACCCCGGATCAAGTGCGAATGACTGCAGCTGGATACGAGGATCTGGTACTGCCGGACGGCCACAAAAGGCTCCTCCAAGCCGTTGTCAAGAATAAGGTCAGAGACCCAAAGCAGACATCTGGTCGGCAAGAGGAGGATCCCGACGAGTTCCAAATGGATGTCGTTAAAGGAAAGGGCAAAGGTCTTATCATACTTCTTCATGGTGCTCCCGGAGTGGGAAAGACATCCACGGCCGAGTGCGTGGCAGCTCAGCTCAAGAGACCACTACTACCCATTACGTGTGGTGATGTCAGCACTCAAGTCAAACAAGCCGAGGAGACGCTTCAGGAGTTTTGCGCGCTGGCATACAGGTGGCGATGTGTTTTACTTCTGGACGAAGCGGATGTTTTTCTGGCCAAACGAGAGAAGGGCGATATCACAAGGAACGGTCTCGTCTCAGGTTGGTCTCAGCGTGTCAACGAGTTCAGTCTGAAGATCGTGCTAAGCTTTCTGTAGTCTTCCTCCGCGTCCTGGAATATTTCTCCGGTGTTATCATTCTAACCACCAACCGCGTCGGCGAATTTGACGAAGCCTTCCGATCCCGCATCCACCTGACCCTCTACTATCCAAAACTCGACCAGAAAAGCACATTACAGATCTGGGATCGCAGTCTCTTACGCCTTCGCAACTCCGGCCTCCAACTTGACTTCTCAGAGGACGAGATCCGCAGGTTCGCCCAAGACCACTGGCTCGACAATGAAAACAAACCCTCCCGCCACTGGAATGGCCGGCAGATCAAGAACGCCTTCCAAACGGCCTTGGCGCTCGCGAATTGGGAATTCTACGAGATGAAGCATGGCCAGAGCCTTGCGAGGCCGCGGCTCAAGGCCAATCATTTCGACCGTGTGGCTAAGACGAGCGCGCATTTTGATGACTACATCAGCGAAGTCTACAACATCTCCGACGACACGTTCAGCGTTCTGGCGGCCCGGGATGAGATCAGGAAGGACACCCACCCGGCGATGCCTCTCGCGCGACCTCAGACCCAGGACTTCGTCCCTCGTTCCAAGAGGACGGCTGCCGCCCGGCGTGGTGCTGGCGTTCGAGACGCGCGGGCTGACGAAGCTAGGAGCTTCGACAGGGACGGTGATAAGACGGTCAGGCAGCTGGAGTTGGAGCTAGAGCTCATGAAGATGAAGCAAGCAAGCGGTAATGAGAAGACGCAGGGGCAGGCGCAGGCTGGGGACGATGAAGATGAGGAGGAGTGGTAGGTTCCTTGGTCTCTCCTGTGCAGCATGGGGTTGGATTATGCCAACCTAGTGTGATCCCGATGCGGACATTTGTGATAAATAGATTGCGTGAGTCAAGCCGCGTTCTTTATGGTAAGAGGGTGCATCACAAGGGCAAACTGCAAGTCTATACCCTAAATAATGAGATTGACGATAATCTATACGTCATCTTACATGTTCATACACCTCAAACATATGATCCGCTAAGTAGTCATCACTCTATGAAAAGGACCTTCCAGGTGTGGGGTTATAAGAAAATGCCCATCGCAGATTGAACAACGGAACTGTGTGCAAAACAAACGTTATATACGACTAACCGTCAACGACCTTCAACGCGTGAGACCCATAGTGATCAGACGAGGTCTAGTATGGGCCACGCCTCTTGATGTAGGCTTCGCCTTTGCCAGTTTTGCCAGTCAGTACCTTGTGTGTGCGCCGAAAGGAATGCTGGGTAGGGAGGCGATGGAGCGAGAAAGGGGGGCAAGGACGTGTCTGCGCTCCATCTCAGACGGACGCACCTGGAGACCTCTGTGCTGGTGCAGGATAGGTGCTCGGTATGTCACTGCGGTAGGACACTTTTGAGATGCGCTGTTGGATACATGTATGCGGCAATCACACCGTACATCGAAACCACGGCGAGCCATATGATGTTGGTCCGCGCGAAATCAGTCTCTGACCTTGAATACCAGCCAGCTCCTACCAAACTCGCTCGGCATGATCCTCTTCGTATTCCTGTCTGGTCGGGCTGGTTCCTACGAAAGTGTACCACCAGTCTTTTTCGGGAGACTCGAGCTCTTTCATAGGAGCCCGCTCGGCGCTTTGGACAGGGACCCGTGACTGCAGGCCTGCTTCGAATCATTGGTGGGATTTGGATTTGGAGGAAGGTCCGAGGATTCTATGCGTGTTTGAGATGCGCTTTGGAAATGGAAATGGGTCCAGTGGTTGTTGGGTAGGGGGGAGTTTGTGGCAGGGGACTGGTCAGTGATAGAGTTGTCTTTTACGATTTTGAGGAGGCGGTGAAGGGTATGGTGGCAATAGGAATGACACATGGTATTAGTCTGTACGTCGGCGTACCCGCAAGGGCTCGCAGGAGAAAGCTTCATGTCTCTTTTCACTTGGATAGAATGGATTGTAGAGGATGAGCCTTGGCTTCTCGCCGAAGAAAAAAGTCGAGGTTTCAGCTTTGCGGTCTGTGGATCTACATAAGCAAAAATGGGGCAACGCGTGCCTATTCTGCGTCCAGGTGTGCCACAGGCGCAACATCGTCCACTTGTATACCGCCGCGCTTCTTCTCTTCGCTATCGTGAAACGGCAATTTCCACCCCCCTTCGCTTTCCGGTGTCGCCAACCACAATCGCATCAGATGCCGCCTCGGTGTTGGTGGCACATGATCCTTGTACTCGGTGCGCGCATGCAGTACGTGTTCGTTCGACAGAAACTGGATGTCACCAACTTCGAGGACCATGTGTAGCGCGAGCCTGTTACAGGTGGCTTCGAGGACGTCGGCAGCTTCGAGTTGGGCAGGAGATAGGGGAGGTATCATGCCGGCGGAGGAGAAGCGCTCCAAAGAGCGGATAAAGTAGGGATCGTATCTGTAATAGGCGTTAGGAAGATCTTCCGTACTGAGGGATGATCGTGCCTTACTTGCAATATACCCGCCCTTTTCCTCCTGGTTCCAGGTAGAAGACGCTGGTTCGGATATAAGGATCGTCGTCTCTGCTGACTTCCCCTTTGCGGTCGAAATACCATATGGGCTCGGTCAAGGTCTTCAGCACGTCGGGTCTTTCTCTTCGTAGGGTATTATAGACATGGTGCACGGAAGTGATGTCCGATTCTCCGCCTTCGAGAGCTCGCGCGATACAGAGCAGGCCCACCAGGTCCGAGTCGTCTGCGTGAAAGAACTGACTGTCATGCTGTCAGTCGAGGGATATATGGCGAGAGAAATATCGGTAGTGGACATACCGCGCATTCGTACGGTAGATCCTGACTTTGTCGATTTGCTTCGCATCGTCTCCCAGATCTTTCACATGTCCGAGGACATGACCCTTACCATTTTGACTGACAAAGTAGCCCAAGTATGTACCCAAGCCCATATACGCAATTGCTGACTTATGATTCCCCCACTTCTCCACCGGGAAGCCCTTGAATAGTATGAAGCCTTTACCGTTGAGTAGTTCATTGCGCATCGAGAGGAGGAATCTGGAAAGACGAGGAAGCGGGAAGTTGTCCTGACATCTTGTCAGCTCTTGTGGTCGGGAGAAGTTCCATGAGTAACCTTTGTTATTCCAGTCAGAGGGAGCCCGGCGTCCCTAAAATTGTCGGCAGCTTCACTCATCTCCGCAACCTCGTCGTTGGTAAAGTAATGCGTCCATCGTTCCGGATTGTTCTTGTAGTCGTCCGCGTCCCATACCGTGGGGCCGGTGATCTCGTGAGGGAAGTCGTGGTAAGGCTTGAGTTTGTGGTATAGAGGGGGATGCTGGCCAGAGGTCTTGATGCCGTCCGGGAAGATGGAGAGGGGCAGGTGCTTTTCGACGGTAGGACTCTGGTTTGGCAAGGTGGCTGTCAATCCTGGTGCCATGATGGAGTGGTAGTCGGGTGGAAGAGAGGGTAAGGGAGGGATAGAAGGATGAAGAGGAGAATGATAGGATTGAGTTGTAGAGAGCAAGGGTAGCGGTATATTGACCCCCTGGCCACCGGGTGAGGTGAGATAGACTGGACGTCATAATCGCCTAAGATAACGAGATGGGATCCATTGGTGAATGATGAGAGAGATATACTTAGTACTAGTAAAGCCAATGAATCGATCAACCAACAGCCAAAGTAACCTCAAGTACCTTGCTGGTGCCAATCACGAATTGACGGAGGAAGGATGGGCCTTTCACCATTGGACATGCGAGATGTCGCCATTCTTTCCTCGGCCGACCCTAGAGTAAGCCCCAAGAGGAAAAGATTCAAACTTTCGGCCCGGTAATCTTCCGATCACCCGTATTTGGGCCGTATGTTGTACTTTGTCAAGGCCTCGTCCAAGAGGAAGAGCGTGGAGACGTGTCGTGACATGACAATGCTAGCAAATTTATATCTGTGGAATTGGAGAGAGAGAGAAAGAAAGAAAAAAAAGAAATCTAGACCTTTCTCTATTCCCTTTTCCCCTTTTTTCCCTTCCACTGCGGGAGGATTTAAAAAGGATACTCTAGTTACAGGAAGGGAACTAAGTGATCACGACATTCGCTTGGGATAATACCTTGACCTATCCCCACCCCCCTAACTTCCTTCATCTCTACCTAGACTCTAATCCACTTGATTTGATACGGCTAGTTATGTTGCACTGCAATCCCCTGCGGTTATGTCGTCAGCGCGTAGATTATCCATGGGTGTTTGGCGAGGTACATATTCATTTTGCCCTGCACGAAGCTCGCTCGTCCATTCATTTCCTCCCTTTTTTCCATCTCTCTCTCATCATTCCTATGCATGCAAGATAAATCCCTTCCCTTCTGCTAAGCATGTCCGAACCGCAGAAGCAACACGTCCCCCAGGTACACGATGGCGCCTTGTACCCAGAGGACGAGAAACATAATGTCGCCTTATCTCCTTCGACTGGGTCCGAAGACGGTCAGGATCAATACCCTGGCATAAACGACAAGGCTTTTCTTCGAAAGCTGGATCGAAAGTTATTGCCCGCTTTGACTCTCTTGTATCTTCTGTCTTTTCTCGATCGCAGCAACGGTAGGATGCCGCAGCTCTGACACCTTTCGCATCAACCGCTCATAGCGCCTTAGTTGCCAATGCGTGAGTCGAGGGTTTGGTGGTGGATTTGCATATGAGTAGGCTGCACATTGCTTTGACCTCATTCAACTGGTACCGAACTGACCGCTTTTCGCAGCCGGCAACCAGTACTTAACCGGCTTGACTTTGTATTTCATCGGTTATGTCCTTTTCGAAGTGAGCCCCATCTCGAAAGATGACCCCGCATAATGGACTGACGCACGAAGATACCGTGCAATGTCGTACTGAAGTTGACGTCGCCCAAAGTATGGCTTCCGACGCTCACACTCGCTTGGGGTGTAGTCGCGACGCTGCTGGGCGTCACTCAAAACATGGCTGGGTTCTTTGCCGCACGCTTCGTTCTCGGAATGACTGAAAGTGGGCTCTTTCCTGGCGTCGTATTTTACCTATCCATGTGGTACAGGCGGGAAGAACAGCACTTCCGGATTTCCCTATTCTTCAGTGCTGCATCTCTCGCGGGTGCTTTCGGTGGCATCCTTGCATGGGTAAATCTCTCTTCATCTGGATGAATTCCCCGCTCATATATCTTCTCAGGGTATCGCTCACATGAATGGTGTTGGTGGTCTACACGGCTGGCGATGGATATTTATCCTTGAAGGAATCTTGACGGTGCTCGTCTCCCTGATATCCTACCGTTTCATTGCCAACTATCCAGCGACCGCCAATTTTCTTACGGAAAAGGAGAAGGCATGTGTCCACGCCCGGTTAGAGGCCAGCAATGACGCCACAAGGAACGAAGGCTTCACATGGGGCAATGTCTTGATGGCTATGCGAGACCCAAAAGTCTGGCTTTACGGTCTTGGCTTCCACACCATGAGCCTCCCTCTCTACACCCTCTCGCTATTTCTACCAACAATCATTAAAGAGTTGGGCTTTACCGCGGCCCAGGCCCAACTGCTTACTGTGCCACCGTACGCCTTCGCTACCGCTCTCACGCTCACTGTCGCGCTCTTGTCCGAACGCTTTAAACTCCGAGCTCCCTTTATCATGGGCTCTGCCGGTCTCGCCATCATAGGGTATATCATTCTCCTCACCGAGACGAAAGCCGGAGTCGCCTACTTCGGTACCATCCTGGCAGCAGGCGGAATCTATCCTGCCACCGCCATCGTGCTCTCCTGGCCCGCCAACAACGTCAGCGGACAGACCAAGCGTGCGACGGCAAACGCGATGCAGATATCCATCGGAAACCTAGGCGCTGTCCTCGGCACACAGCTCTACCGGGCCACGGATGGTCCGCGATATTTCCTCGGACACAGCTTCGCGTTGGGCTATCTGTGCGCCAATATCCTGGTCGTCGGGACGCTGTGGGCGATTTTGAGAGCGGAGAACCGGAAGAGGGACAATGGCGAGAGGGATGCGAGATTGGTCGGAGTGGGAGATGACGAGTGGCTGGGCGATGAGGATCCGCGGTGGAGGTTCCAGACTTGATTCTTCCGCGCCCGAGGAAATAGTTGGGTGACGGTGTGGGTCGATGGATCTGGAATACCGTCCTCAATGCTTGTCAGTGACATACGACCGATCGGTCACAAGAGCTCTATCGCGCTTGCAATTCAGCACCCGTGGAGACCTCCTTGGTTCATGCTTTTTCCATCCTCTACACGCCTCTCACGTTACAAGCTCCACCATGCTCCTCATCAATCCTGCTTTCTCTTTCTACTGATAAGGCACGCGTTGTTGCGCGCCAGGTCACGCCGAGTTCGCATGCTCCAGAAACGAACCCTGCAAGCGCTATCTTTCCAGCCCCCCTCCCCAAACCAAAACTCTTCACTGGATAGGCTAATGTTGCGTTCCGGTCGTTGAGCAGGAATATAGGGGGAATTTACAAATGGAACACGTCTTGAGACGTTGGGATCCCTCGAACCAACCGCCGTTCTGCCCGCTGCCTGCAAGATTCTAAAGCCGTACCTTTCCTATTACTCCCCTTCCATCCCCCTTCCATTCCCCTTCCCTTGCCTTATCTTTCAACGCCCTTCCTGCAGCAACATCCCCTGCTCCAACTATTTGCACAGATCGCTCGCCCGCTTTCTTCACGTCTAGAGATCATCTCTCGCGAAAACTTTCCTATGAAATAGGGATGTGACCGCCGATCAAAATTTAAGCCAAATTGCAGGCTATAGCAACGCTTAAGGGCGCTGGTCGATGTGTGAGCTGATCTTATCTTGTGATTGGAAGCTTGGGTCCTTATTGCGGATATTTGTTCCCAACTGCACGGCTAGCCTTCACCTGTCATCACGTAGAGAATCCAAAAACAGCTGGAACCCTGTACATGTTGCTGCGGGGTCCCAGCACGGGGGCTAGCTACCCGAAGAGACGTATTAAACCCCCCCCCCCCCCCCCCCCCCCCCCCGGGCCCCCAGTGCTAAGAAAACTCCCAATGCTTGTTCAGCTAAAATCTAAAGTGAAGATGAAGCTATGTACAGGTGCGGGTCGGCGGGCGGGGAGAGAATGCTATGGCTCCGAAAAGGGATGGAATCGAATGAGGAGCCCAACACTGATAAAAAGGAAGCCCAATGTAAATAGAGCTGCTCCCCGCAAGCCTGGAATTCTCCTGCATATCGCGTCTCGGGCACGAATAACGTCTTCCCTATGCGATATTGCACATGCTACGCGATATTGCAGGCCTACTGTGCGAAATCATCACGCAGCGCGAAAACCTCGTGCGTTGCGGATTTACCATGCGATGCGAAAACAACCGTGCCATGCGACCGGCTGACCCTCAGTCTCACTGTGGCGAGACATCACGATTGCTCTCTGAGCTTACATAACCCAACGCCGACCTACGTTCGAAAAAAGCCCATCCAGCTTTGGAATCTTGCCTTTGATGTAGGTGGGTCCTTGGCCTCGGCTTGGTGATTTCCCTTTGCAATCACTCGCTGGACGCATGCGGGAATATGTACTCGTGTCGTCGTGGCACTGGAGACTTTCCTCCTGTCGAGCTGTTTGGCGCCAGAGGGGTTGGTGAGAATGCGTGCTGATGGGGATGCTTGATGGGCGGGTTTTCACCGCTTCGGCGGCGGGCAGGGCTTGCGCGCCGAAATGCTGAGGGTGGGGTCAGGGATGGATGGAAAGAGAATGTGACAAAGGCCGTGTATAGAGAATGAGAATCTGAATTGTATTTGGGTGCTTTGGTATAGAATGATTTATGATTGCTGTGTCTCTCTCCTGAAGACTCACGTTTGTTTGGGTTACGATTCATCATAATGTTGCAAACAGGGAAGGACAGAGTCCTTCCCCAGTAGATCTAAACATGCGAGATTCCATCTGTGTAGCTGTATGTTTTTACCAACGGGATTCCCCATGGGACGCCAGAATTATTATGTCAACATCATGCAAAAAACGTTGATTCCTCCGCCATGGTCTGCAGTGGCCACACCATCAGGTCCTGCCACTCCTCCGACAGGACAGCCTGGATTGCCTGGATCTCCCTCGAACCAGTATCACCGATGAACCAAATGTCTTTGAACCGCGTGAGGAGGCCGAAGTAGTGAGAGAGGATCACCAGCGCTCGCGGCCGCTGCTCCTCGACCAGATCGATGAAACCCTTTTGGATCAGGTACGGAAACAGCAACAGGACTCTGCACACTGTCCCTGCTTTCTCACCACCGGCAATGAGAGACTGGACGCTGCCAATGTAGCTCAACGTAGAGGAGTATGCCTCTTCGACTTCCGCGCTCCAGGCCTCACGGGCGTCTTCCGTTCGAGGGCCACGGAGCAAATGCAGAAGACCCTGGCGGCTACTCTCCTGGAAGAGTGGCTCGGAGTCTTTCAGGATGGGTGTCTTCTTCACCATCCGGAAGGCGGCCGAGGAGTCGTCGTCCCCGATGAACTTCCATGCCGCGTTGAAGACATTCCCCGCGCCCCTGGTCATCTGCAGCCACTGCATTGGAGGGCTATAGGGAATCAAGGGAATCAAGGGCCGCTCGCCCAGCACCGCAAAAGCCGCAAGGCGGACAATACAGGAGGTCAAACACGTGGCGTCCGCGTTCGCTTTCGTCAAGTGGGCCACGTCATTTGAGTGCTCTCGCAGAGCAAGGTCCAGGTACATTCGGTACACATCATCTGCTTCTGAGTCCTTGGGGTTGCTTTTGGTGATGTGAAGGGCAGCTATAGCACATGTGATGTTCAATAGCGCGTCGTTGTCAAGAGCTAAAACAGGGACTTCGGAGACCCAAGGGTCTATCGGGACTGGCTTCGCAGATCCGGGGGCGGTCAGGTTCATAGTCACGCTCGTCTTCATAGTGTAATGATGCAGCAGTCTGAGCTCCAGTAGCCGTCGCTTTCTGGATTCCGGGTAGTGGAGGGTCTCAGTGCTACTTCCGTTCACGCAAGGACTCTCGTCGACTTGGGCGGGGGCTTTTTCCGCTCCCGGCGCTGTGGTCTTGGCGGCATGGCGGTCATAGTTGCATGGGAGGTGATGGCGCTGGCAACTGCCACACACGGGGTGGACCTCGTTACACTGTCAATATCTTAGTACTTGTAGACAGGGGAGGTGCAGTGGTCAGCAGCTGCTAAGTATTCCAAATGCAAATGGTATATGTTTATCGGAAGGAACGACTTGAAGCGATGGTACGGAGCCGAGATGATCCCCTGACCAATTTATCTGCGGTCCGATCAGCTTACCTACTTTGACTCGACGAGCTCGACATCGCTGACAGCCGGTCCTGGACTTTTTATGATGGAGCCGCGGGCCAGCTTTCAGGCCGTTGGGCTCAGGCGGTTCGGGTGGCGTTCTCGCTGCGCTGCCACTGGTCGACGTGTGAGCCTGGAACGGCTGCGCATCAGCACCGTTTCTGTTGTAGGACATAAGATTGGTTTTATTATTGGAAAGTAGCTTATGGATTGTCTGAGAGGCTTTTCGCTCCGCGCATACACTCCTCGGTTTCGCTCTCGCTCTCGCTCTCGTTCCCCCAGCCGCAGCACCTTACTGTAGGTGAGGGTATTCTTAACTTGTTTGAGAATAGCGTTGTTGGAGAAACCCTGCTAGCGACCTCACCAACATTTATCTCGGTTTACCCGGGCTTACCCTCGGTACTTTCTCAAAGTGCAAAGGTTTGATGATCAAAGATCAATCACGAATGTTCAATCCTCAATCCAAGGTACTTGCGCCCCCTTCCATAATCTTATTGTGATTACTATCAAATCATTATGAAACATGTCAATTGTGGTAGGGGATTCAAGAGCGAAAGCGATACCGACGTTCAGTGGTAGTGGGTCAATAGGTTCATGTGTCGTGTGGCTTGGCTTTTACTTTTCATATCGCGAGCGTACTCTAATTGACTATTCCCCTGCTTACCCACCGGACCATTTGTATAAGAAGGGCAATGGATTTCCTGCAGATATGCAAAAACCAACAAAATACCACAACATCTGTGCTCGATAGTCTCGTTCATTTTGTCTTTGTCCCTTACCCTACATAACCGCTTTATCTTCTCTGCATTTCGCCGATCTCCCACTCTACAGTAGATTCTCATCTCACCTTCGAAAGGCAATGGCAGGTCGGGGTGGACTAGGCGCCGTATTGCAGTACGCTGTAGCTGGCGTAGCCGGAGGAATTGGTCTGGCATCCGGAAGCATCCATGCTCGCAAAGAAAAGAAGAAAGCCAAGGCAAATGGCGCAGTGGACAGTAATAGCACCACCCCGATTCCGCCACAGGAACTTAGCAGCAACACCTTGACCTCCCCGCAGGAATACAGCCCACACGAGGAGATAGTTATCGAACAAGAAGACGAACATCAATGGGATCTAGACCACGCACAGCAAAGTCTTACCGACAGAACATTTTCAGACGATCAACCTCCAGAATACAGCGTTAGTGAACGGTCAGCGGCGAAGAAACCACAACCAGACCGAGCGAACATCACAGAAGCATTCCTAAAACGTTACCCTCCACCAATTCCCACCCAAGATGCACGCCCGCTCCCTCTACCCGTGATTCTCCCCCAGCGTAGACCGAAAGACCGCACGCGTGGCTTCATCCGAGCGTACGCCCCCGACCTCGAGATACGAGGCATCGACCAAGCCATGTTCCTCGACTTTCTGCAGACCTTTGAAAAATCCAGCGAAGCCAACCCTTGGATCAACGCTATCAACTTGGCAGGTATAGCAACAACGTTCATACCCGATGGATTCGGGGTCGGCCTAGCCGTAGGTATTGCGATCCGAATGTCTGTCAAGGTAGCCATGGACCTGCAATCACGGTCCCGAACCAACTCCTTCCTCGACAGGATGAACGACGAGTTCTATCGCCCGCGGGGCCTCTATTGCCTCGTCATGACCTGGAGTCCGGAGTCGTCCGAAACATCCCACACATTCGATCTCACGTCCACCATTTCCGCGAAGGCCTTGTCTGATTCGTCAGCGCCATCGAATTTAGCGAAAAAGTTTGCGAGCTCGAGCGGGAAGGCCGATCCAAACATGGAACTCCCCGCGGTGGCTCCGCTGATATATCCCGCACTTGACGACCTAGCCGAGCAAGAAGGCGAACATGCCTTGCAAACGCGCGACAAGCTCAAGAAGAAAGCGAGATTCGTCGACGACTACTGGGACAAAAGAGCACAGGCCAAATATGCAAGTATTCTCAATCCAATCTCAGTGTTCCGCAGCTACTGACAATCTCTTTTCAAGATCGGCAAGCATCCAGACAGCGTACTGGCCCAAACCCCAAAGCCAAAATTCACATCACGCTATGCTGATCCTAACCACCCGGCAAGTAGCGGTTCGTTGATTTCACTCGTCACAGGCGGGTACATTAATCCTGCGCCTATACACCAAGGAGGAGGCATTGGAGCTCTACTCGGAGGGGGTAGAGGAGGCTCGGGCAGCGGCTATGGAAATAACCAAGCGTACGGAGGCCGCGGTGGAGGTTTCGGAGGTCTCGGCGGCGGCGACAGAAGAGGAGGAGGTATGGGTCTCGGCGCCGGTCCGTTGGGCCTCCCGATTCCGACACCGCAAATGGCGATGAAGAAGTTTTTGAAGAAAGTAGGTTTTGTCCCAATTGCTTTTCTGATACGATAACGACGATGGAAACAGACGCGCTGACGTGGGTGGGTCCGCAGGATGTGTTGTATCTGATGATCGTCAACATGCCTTCCGAAGCCGAGATGGCCGCGACGATGGCTACGGCCGAGGGACGGACAAGCTGATTTCTACGTCCGTATAAGACTTATTGGTGTTGCTTGATTGCCCTTCACTCTTTGAAGTCAATTATATTTTCGTTCGTCTCGACCAACCTTTCTTTCTTCTTTTTTTTCTGGCCCAGCACAGCAGGCAAGCCCCAGCAGACCGCATTCGATGCCGGTGAGCGAAATCTGTAAACTAACAAAGCCCTGATAGCGCATCACCCTGGGGCTCCACAGGGTTTGCAGAGATGCGAAACGAGGGCAAAACAAGGTTCAACATGATCTAGAGCTGTAGTCTGACATCATCTAGATATGTAACCCAACCTGCATTAGACGTTCTCGAAAAGGTCAAGTCTGCACTTCAACCAACCAATGATTCATAGGACTCTTCTTTTGGTATATACGTCGTTCAAGGACCTCGCGCTAAAAACGTTCGGCTGTTTTCATCCACAACCGATTTGTATTTGGATGAAAGAAGGACTCTTTAGACGTAATTTATCGCTTTCATTTGAGGCAGTACCTCTCCTGCAAGATTCCGCTTTCCTTCGAGGCAGTACCTCTCCTGCAGGATTTCAACAGAAGCCCTCTTCTTCTATACCGGTCGCGAGACTATCTGCCGATATCGACCGCAATGGTCGACTTTCTCAACTGCGGAATCGAATCCATCTAGAATCAACTAAGACCAAGGAAAGACTCCCTGACCGACAACCCGACCTCCTTCCGGTGCCATGCCGAAGCGTCTATCCACAATTCTCACTTTCAACTCCGATCCCTATACCATCGACGCAGCACTCATGAAGACAAAAAAAAATGCTAACGTGCGCCGCTAGTATTTGATCATTGTCCCATTAGAGATACAATTTCAACGGCGAGAATTTTGGCATTGATTTTTGAGACATCTCACAAGGAACTGAACGGCTAGCGCTGTTTTTTAGCGCAAGCTTCGACTGGGCACAAGCGACTCGGACGGCTGGAATCTGAGCGATGAACAACAAGACAGCGGATGAAAAGTGGACAGCGATGTGGTTTATGGACTTGCGATATCTTTTCAGTCAGATTCAGTCAGAGAAAGATTCACAATGGAGGGAAGGGCGGTTATGGATGCATATGCTGCGGGTAGGTTGAGGGTTGTGATAGATAGCGTTACCGATTGTCCTCTCTGAGGCGGACTAGCGCATATCTAATTACGATATATCGAGTTGTTAAATGGTAACTCTACATAAATCTATACAATCGTCATGGGCTTGGGGCTGGAGAGGGCTAGAGACTGTGCGGATGGCTTGGATATCGTGGGACGTAAGCAGTGGGGCAACTACGGGCACAGAGTGGAAACGACTACATATCCTGTAGGCAGTATCGAACGGGCCGACTTTTTGGGGTTTTCAGGGGTGGGTACCTTTGTCGTGTTACTCTTGTAGGCGTTTGGGGCTTTGAGAATGCGCTTCGGCAGAGAGCAGAATGTTCTTATGTGCATTAGAGTTCGCTGTTAAAGTGCGAAATGATGTATGAGCTAGACTAAAAGTGGGAACGGCCCTTTGCAAACTGCTTGTTCGCAAGATGCACTCTGAGGTAGAAAGTAGAATCCGGGATTTCTAGGAACTAAGATGTTGTGGCCATGAGTCGCCGCACTCATTCAGTCTCAAGGGCTATCCGGCGCACCGTCTCCATCCTTCACTTTCCTTCGATCTTCCTTTCGATCTTTCCAATATCCCTTGGCCAGAAAGACAAGACTCAAAAAGAGCCCAAAGCCCGAGATCCCAGTGGCAAAGTACCAAGCGCCACGGAATCCCAACAAGATATCTTTGGGAGTGGTGCCGCCGTCATTGACGTGAGATTCAACCGTACCGGCAAAGCCGAGCGCTAGAGAAATGCTATAGTTGACGATCGTGTTGACCAAGCTTGCGGCGATACCCTGGTGCTTTTTCGGCACGGCATCCGAGAGGATGAGCGTGGCGGCCGGGAAACTCATGTCCATGCCCCACGGAATGACAATCGTGCAGACAAATGACTGCGCCCAATAGCTCTGCTCGACTGGCGCGGTGGCGATCAGTATGGTCCCCACTGTGAATGCAGTGAGCGCGATCGTCATCACCCACGCGGGTCGCAGGCGACCGAGCAGGAATCCGGTGGTGACAGAGGCTATGGCACCCGAGATGGCAACGGGAACAGTCCAAGCGGCGGTATGGAGAGGAGAGGCGCCTCGGAGTTGCTCATAGAACTGCCAGATGTAATACACCCAGATACCGAAGCAACTCCAGCCGCAAGCTACGCAGCCTAGGACAAATGCGACGTCGGTGGATAATGCGTCGAAGGGTATTAGTGGTGATGTCGCGACTCGGAGTTCGATGTAAAAGAAGGCACCGGCGAAAAGTGTGCCGAGGATCAGGCACACGTAGACGTATGCTTTGGCCCAAGTCACCGCACCAGACTGGTTCCAGGCGAAGTTGATCAGAACCAGGGCCGTGACACCGGTAAGTCCGCCCAAAATGTCGAGCTCCGCCATTTTTTCGCGCAACGTCAAGGTTTTTGCGAACTTCTTCGGCGGTTCGGGTATCACGTAGGATCCGACGACGGCTATGCAGGCCAGAGCGATTGCGAAAGACCAGAATGTCCACGGCCACCAGGCCAGATTGAAGAGACCGGCGAATGCGGCACCGACGACGGCGCCGCCTGGGGCCGTAGCTCCGAAGATGGCAAAGACCATGGCTTTCCTCGGTCCCGGGGCGTAGGAGGCTCCGAGGATGGCGAGACCGTTGGGCAGGCATATGGCCGGTCCGACGCCTTGGAAGACTCGGGCGAAGTTGAAGAGGACGTGGTTCGAGTACACGGCCAGACCGGCGATCATGCTCCAGAGCGAGAACCAGGCAAAGCCGATGATGAGCATCCTTTTGTAGCCGTACACGTCGCCCAGACGGCCCGCCAGGAGGATGAAGGTCCCGACGGTGAGACTGTAGGCCGCGATGAGCCAGCTGAGCTCGCCAGGGTTGGAGAGGCCATAGTGGTCTCCGATGACGTGGAGGATGGCAAGGCATTGGCCCAGGCCGACTTGCGTTGTGAATTGTGCGCAGCAGATTAAGCCGACGAAGAGGATCTCTCTTCCCAAGGGCAAGGTCTCAGCAATGGATTTTGTGGACTCGACTTTGGAGAGATCAACGCGTTCTTTGTCTTGGTCTTTCTCTGAGCTGTCCTCATCATCACGAGTAGCTTGCTGTTGTAGTTCGGCATTTTGATCTTGGAGTGTGGATGTGCCGGATTGTTCGTCTGCCATTGCGGGAGGCAAATGTTCGTTACGAACACGAATGTTCTATACTTGCCCTCTCTGCTTTCTTGGTTTCTCTTCTTCTTCTTCTTCTTCCCAATGACAATTCGGGATGGAATAACATTTCAAGCAGCAGGTCATTTCACTTGTAGGAGTATCAAAAAGGCAAGCTGTTGTGCAAAAATCTCTTGTGTTATGTATCGGGAATGCTCGGAATAATGTTCGGCATCCTCCGCGCGCGCTGCTTACCAACCGAGCCAACCTACTACTACAAGTAGAGTAGCGCCCCAAATCGCGGAACCTTTCCGCTTGATGGTGCACCCTCGGCAATTAATCATCACGCGTCTGATATCTGATACCGACTTTGACATCTTAGCAATTACCTATACAACAAGTGCTGGTATGTTCAATAGTCTCTGATTAAAATGCTCATTGAGGGCACAGTCATCCGCATGTTTGGTCAGTGATTCGTGGCAAAGAAGATCAGTCTTTCGACCGCCTTATCCAGCCCGAGAAAGAGGTTTGATATGCTGCTAGTCCTCTCAAGCTCTTATTGATTGGCTTATCTAAAGCTCATCTTGAAATTCCAAGAACTAGATGGGGCCCTGAATCGTGTCTTCGCACCTCCTACAGATGCTGTGGCTGTATTGAGTAGGTTGCTCAGTACTCAGTAACGGATTTGGCTGGTGTTTAGTTTCAATGAAGCTGCAAGATCCACGCAGGGTCCATGCGAACGCAGGATGGCGGGCTGGGTCATGAACCGTCATGCGTGAAGTGCAGAAATCGGAGCGTTGCTTTGGTCGACGCATAGTATTGAGTGGACTTTATTTCACCCCCTCATCGGATCATCCACCATACATCGTCCCTCATGAGCACTCTTCAATCTTCTCCTTTCCTTTCCTATTTTCTTTTCTGTTCCTTTGAAGAACACAATATCCAAATTTCCATTCTCTCAGTTCAAGTCAGCTGTGCTAATCACCTTTCCTGGGAATGTTTTGGTCCTGCCTACCGCCTAATCGACCAACGTGGAAAACCCTGCGCGAGCTTCTGGTGTCTCACCTGCAAACCTATCGCCATCATCTCCTCTGCGCCTGTTCATCGTAGAATTGCACGATGGAATACAAAAATCCAGAGCCTAGCTGGTCTCAAGGCTCGTGGCATCGCGCGAGTACCTCCAAAAGAGCGGTAGCAAGGATCGCTCTTGGGCTATGCGTTAATGGCAGCCGTCTGGTTCAGTCCAAACAAAAATGTAGATAGCGTCACCGTGGTTCTGGTGAGACGTGCATAGATGTTCGACCGCAACAGGCCGGCAGTATCTTATAGACTGGGCCTCATCGCCTTAAGATTGTCTATGGACACTTGGCGCAAACCTCTGGGTGCGTCGTCAAAAGCTCTTAGCGGCGACTTTTCCATGACAACCCACCGAAACGCGTCATAGCCACCGGAAACTTGGCGCCATTTTGTTTCTAAGTCTAGGTATGTGCACAGTAACGGTCATTCAAGCTCGAATTTGCTCGTAGCAAATTCAGCCCAACCGATTCTACTACTTTGTCTTCATGCATCTATCTTGAGGCTGGCTAGCACGGTCTTTATGTTTCCCGAACGTTCAAAATCACCCGATAAGAAAACGCAATTTCCTTGGTTCGAGGAAGCTGAGGGGCGCAGGGTATTCTATATTTGGAACCAATGACAACGGCCCGCTTAGAAACCGAGAATGCAAGTACCCCTACGGAATCACCGGTAATGAAGTTGTGTATCATGCGATGGTTGATACGAGTAGAGTTGAACACTGATCCTCCTTGGCATTCCTATTCGCTCCTGAAGACGCAGATGGCTAGGAATCTTCACCCTGGGCTACTCCTTCCTACTTCATGTGGATCATGTAAGTAAGCACGGCTCTTTGCTCCATCAATACATTTCTTGGCTATCCTCGGAGTTCTACTAATCTTCTCCGCTTACTGCATGCCACTGCCCCAACCTTATTTTTCAACCTTAATAAGCATGCATATTGCCATTCATCATGTTGCCACGTATCTTCTGAGCGGATTTTGTACATCACCCGCACCAAGCACATTACTGCCACTTGGCCTACCGGAATAGCTGCGATGCTCATGTCCATGATGAGTGACGCCCAGTTACTTAACGCAAGCACTACTTATTCATGCATTGCTCCAATTGCTCCCTTTAAATCCTTAATTTTTTTGGGCTGGACTTCGGACGTAACAGGTGTCTACCGAGCGACAGCAGTACATATAGGCGGTCGAGCTTTCTGAGGGGTTTTATGCTTCCTTATCGCTGATTGTCTGGAGTTCGTTGGGCATTTGAAGGGCCGTGTCACCGATGAGCAGTAGAGGGTCATGCGAGAAGCTTAGTCTGCTAGCATACTGACCCCGTGGAGGTACCTCTAGGCGGCGTGCGCTATTGGGAGGAGTCTGTGCCATCTGATGGAGCTTCATACCGAGGGCTATGCCAGAAATGCTCTTCTCTCGACAAAGGGACTTGCTGTCCACAATCCGTCTTGAATCTGCTTGCATCTTTAATCCAGGGCACTCTTCCTTCGTAGCAACTATTTCTCCCTATGTTGTCGAAGAAATCTTCTTGTGCTCCATGATCGATCATCTAGCTTTGGAGACAGCGTCGCATCTATAATGGTCACGATTACTGAGCCAGAAACCACAGCTCTGCAGAGTCAAGAGCCTCGATCGAACACTTCCAATACCCTGTATCCCATCATTCTAACAACAGTCATACTCTGCAGTATCTTGACGACAGCCTTTACTGCTGCCCGGCTGACCGTAAAACGGTTGATCTTGACCAATGAGCTTGAAGATTGTGAGTGCCAAATACATTCTCTATGAGGGCACCCCCAGGAGCACTAACATGACTATCCGTCCAGATATGTTGATGGTCGCATGGGTAAGTGCACGATCCGCCACAGGTCTTAGCCTCAAACCCGAGACCAGCTAACGTCAAGCAGGTGGTCAGTATAGCTTTCAATGGTTGCTTCCTTGCAGCAGGGCGGGCTGGTCTTGGAAAACACATATGGCTCGTCCCAGAGACCCAATACGTCAGACTAGCCCAGGTGCGTCAAAACCGCGTCTTCTCGATTCTGTTGCTTACAACTTGACCAACTCTAATGTTGAATAGTACTCCTGGGCTCTTGAGCTCCTATACACTCCAGCGATATGGCTGGCAAAGGCCTCTCTTCTCTTCCAGCTGATACGCATCTTCGCACCTATGAGGTCTGGACCCGTTCACTTGGCATGCCATGCTCTGATTTGGGGCAACTTGGCTTTTTATGTTTCCATTTTCTTCTCAATCCTATTTGAGTGTCACCCCATCTGGGAAGTCTGGAACCCGTCCTATGAAGGCCATTGCCTTAATAGGAACATGCTATTGGTCGTCTCTGCCGCGGTCAACATATTTTCGGATCTGCTAAACCTATTGCTGCCAATCTGGGCAACGTGGCACTTGCAAATGGCACCGAAAAGGAAAGCTGGCATCATCGCAGTCTTTGCCACAGGGTTACTGTGGGCTCTCCGTCCTGTCCTCCTCCCGCTGCTTATTAGACCGCGGCCCAACAGAACTGACATATTTCATAAAACAGCGCTTTCGTTTCAAGCATCTGCCGGCTTGTCTACTCTACACACACCTTCAGCAACCTCGACGTCTCTTACATTGTCGCTCAGACCGGGTTGTGGGGGTACTTCATCTCCTCATTCGCTTCTGTTCTATTTTCTTTGCCCGTTCGTCATGATGCTGACAGGTTCGATTGACACGACTAGGCTTGCCGAAATCGCCACCATCATCCTCTGCACTTGCTTTCCCATGATGCCGCGCTTCGTCAAACTCCTCGCGGACCGCTATTCTAGATCCCAATCCTCTGCACCCACACCGAGGACGAATATAAGGAAATCGAAAATCGCGAAGCTGGCCAACGTGCAGAGTTCGACCGATATCGACAGTAGTGGTCCTCCGCAGGAAGAGAACATGGCTGGGCTGAGGAGTCCGTATCAGCGGTTGAGTGAGAATGGAGATGAAAGGGGTGAGCCGAAGGATGTGGTGAGGGATACGGGAACTAAGAGGACGGTGGATATTGAGTTGGAGACGTGGGAGCAACTCAATGCGAAAAGTAGGGTGGCATCGATGGTTTGACGGACTTTCTGGACTTGGGTAGCCGCGTCTCTAGTTATCCTTAGAAGGGTAGATATTCAGTGGTTGGCCGGAATTTACTCTACCAGCTTTCCATCCGCTAAGACACTAAGGTAAGGCTTTTCCTTAGATTTCGAATATTCAGAATTTTCTACATCTGGCCAAGCAATCAATATACAAAGTCACATCTTCGATTATCGAGGTCTTTAATACTAATATCCAACCCTGATTTCAAATATTCGTGTTACACTCAATATGCGCCTCCATCTACGTCTTGGCCAATGTTTCGGCTTCCTCTTCGCATCTTTCGCCAACCCTACATCACAGTCATCATGGCCGCACCCAATACCCTTGCTTGTGTGCCCCTTGAGACTTTTGTTTCGCGACCCTTGAGGACGATTGTTGAGAATTATGGTGTGGTCTTTTGTACATGTATGATTTTTATTCTATGTAACTACTGAAGAACTATTCGGGAAGGAGGCATGACTATTGTAGCCATGCCGAGCTGTAGTGGCCTGAAGTGTCAAAGGAAAGCAGTAAAGGACAATAGGCAATGCAGACCGTTGATTCACCGATTCCCAAGCTTCCTAGCCGACAGCGAGGGCGGACTGTTGCGGAATTCTAAGCGAGTCGGCGATTCGGGGGTTATGTTACCTGGAATAATTCTGCTAGTATTCTCTTGTACTGGTCTTGAGGTCAAGGTACGTAGATCCTGCTGCGTACTTCGAATCAGAAATTGCCAGAAGAGAGAGGAATTCGCCTCAGAACTGTGTAGTAGACCTGATTTGGTTCTGATTCATTATTTTGTTTCGCATTTTTAGACATTAGAGTGAGTTCGTTACGGTAAATTTGAAGATCTCTTTTGCTCTGATCATAGAATAGCATTTCTAAGTTTTTAAGCTTTCGTGAAGGGTCCATTACATTGCAGATATGTGTGCTTTATAGATCAAGCCATGCGAGAAGCGAAGCGAAGCGAAGCGAAGCGATGCCATGCGCCTTGCGATTATGCAGGTACCCGAAACTATCCGCCGCGAGACGTCTTTCGCCCCTTCTGTAGATGCAGGCTCCCTGCGACGAGGTGTATGATTGTTCGCTGCAGCAAGTGAGAAATGGCAATGATATTGCCACATAAACATTCATTGGCACACGAATATCCTGATTGAAAGATCTGATCTATGTTTCAAATACCCTTGGATAAAGTATCTTAATTGCACTGTGGACGACATAGATATCGTCGCAATTTAGTCAGCTTCATGTAGCAAACTTGTGAGTGGTTTCTACGCTGGTTGTATCCTTACGATCGAACCTTCCGAAACTACCGCGTTCCCGCGGTTCGTTAGAATTACAGCAGGGCTTCACTCGCCCCTGCAGAAATTGATTGCCGATTTCAGCCCTACCGACCACCTTGACATCGGCAATCAATTTCTGCAGGGGCGAGTCGCTCAATCATGGCTAGCTATTGACGGGAAGAAGTTAGCCTTAGCATGCGAGCCCTTTTCTACGAATCGTACAGGTAACTGCACGGCAACGGCAGCCGTAGACTTTGTCTGCTTGATGTTCATACTAGCAGACACTTTGCTTCACTGACCATGTCACAGGAAATTGTTGCGTGACTATTGACACTTGAGAGTTCCTGACGTTGAAGTCTTAGGTAGGTATGATTTCGGTAGATTTTAACGTTATTGGTGCTACCAAAGTGGCTAGTATACAGACTGCCGCAACGCAGAATCACTGATGCTAATTACAAGCCCATCCTTCAAATTCCCCAAGACCCCACAATTGGAACCGTTCCGAACCGCATAATCCCTGATCGACCCGCAACCCTTTTCCCTTACACAGCACTGTTTGCCGATGTTCACATAACCTCCAAAGACACCGCCCCGCATCCGCTACGTGTAATCACATCTGTCTTGATAAGATTTAGCGTTGCAAAGGAGGGAGAGCGTTCTTCGACCTACCATTCGCCTTCCATCAAAATCCCAATCTCGACCCTGCACCATCTGTAGCTGAGTTTTCCATAAGTATCATTCTGCGACATTTGCTTTCATCCGTCCATCCTCATGCTGAGAACATCAGCGCCATCATTAAGGAATAGTGGTCGTCAGCTTACCATTGCCGTCCGTGAATTTGGCCTACGTCGTGACAGGAAGGTGCAAAGTGGCGGCGTAGCTTATTGGCTTGGCTCCGAAAGCGCTACTTCCTCCGGCAATATTGTTGTAGCTCTCGGCCACCACCTGCCTCCATTGCTGATGCTGTTGGCCTTGGGTGATCGTGGGCTGCTTGACTTCTTTGTACAGAAAATGCATTAGCTTTGATGTGGCAGGCTCCGTCTTGATCGCCATTCCTTCGTCCCGAAATGGAAAACTTGAGGTGATGATTTTGCGCTTGCCCAGAGTTGGCTTACTGGTTCTGGTTGGTGTGTTGGCAGGTGTTGCATAGTTCGGTGCCTTTGGCTGACACCAGGTCTTCTTTTCGAGCGCTGTCCGATTGGCTAAGATGGTCTTCACGTCTTTGAGGACCTCGGTGAAGTATACGTGTTTGTCGTTGGCGAGCTTTGAGAAAGCGTCAGTGGATTTTCGACTCATCCAGTGCGAATATTCGCTTCGTTGGTTGATGGCGCTGTCCAGGAGGGCCAGAATATCCGGTGGCACCTGTTGTATTCTGCGCGCGATCTCGGTGATGTTGTTGACAATGATCTTGTATTCGGCGTAATTTGCTAGCATGGTCAGCGATGCAGTCGATGTCACTACCCGATCTGGCTTGCCCTCACCTTTGGCCTGTTCGCGCGTAATATAGAATGGAAGGTCTTCTCCACATGGGTAGACTGACTCAACAAGCCAAGTTGTGAATCCATTGGTGGCAATTTTCAGCTGCTTGTACATCTTCTGAAGCTTCCATTCGGGGGGCATTGAATCCGCATACACCCCTGTCTCTTTCACTCCATCCTCCTTCTCCTGCCTCCGAGCTCTCCAACTCCCTGAAGTCAGCTTCGTCTCAGCACCCGTTTCAGAAGGGTACTCCGCCTCTCCTCGCTCCTGCGACAGTCTCCGGTCTCGCCAATTCTCCGACATCGATGTTTGCTTGATCTTATCCTTGAGCCTCCAAGTGTCGAATGGTGGTGAGCGACTGGCTGCCATGACGGGTATGATGATGGTGGTGGGATGTGAATGGGTGGAATAAAGAAGTAATGATGATGGCTGCGATCGAGTCTGCAAGAACGAAATGCTGGAGCCACTGCACAATAATAACTTGAATCACACGACCGTTAAGCAGTTGGAGGGTGCTCGAGAGTAATGACAAGATGTAATGAATGAAAAGTAGGGTGAAAGAAGCAGCCATCAATGAGAGCCATTGGTATATTTATATGCAAAAGTCGATGGGTCGAAGCAAGCCGGGTGTCCACTTTCAAACAGCGCATGTTCTCGCTGGAACATCAGAGATTTTCTCGCAATTGCAAATATTCAACATTTGAACTTTGATTCGCGCTAAATTTTGGTGCTAGTTCCTTCGAAAGCGGAGGACAACGCGCAAATTTTTTTTTCCCCTCCCACCTTTGAAAGCGCTGAGCTAGCTAAACAGAGTGGGTCTCAACAATGGAAGGGACTTCCCTTCATCCAAAGAGAAATGCGTATGACAAGGCAATAAGCGCAAATATAGGAAAGGAGTCACATATCTGAATTCAAATATCTGAAGCCTTGGCAAATAGAAGGGACTGATACTCGAGGCAAATCAAACCCTTTGCGCGTGGCATCGCGAGATACCCTCTTTCGAGGCTTGTCCCCACCCCTTACCATTGTTCTCGGGAAAATCAGGGCGAAAATCAGGGGCGAAAGCGGGTGAGTGGGGAAACTTGCTCACTGGGCAAGAGCATCCAGGGGCAAACACGTGCTCAGACCTGTGTTCGCCAAGAAATTGTGAGAGGCCACAACTCCTTCCCCGGAAGGCTTTGACGGGCAGGCAAGCAGACCAAATCTTACCGGCTAGCCCTTCAGTATTGCGCGTCTTTCACAGGAGCTTCCAGCAACGTGTATGTGGCGGCTGTTTCAATTTTTAAGATACCGCTCGCGGCCCTTTCTTCAAATCTGAGGACATATGTTAGAACTTTCTGGTACTATAAAGATCATATTAAGAGCTCTTGTACACTGGTTCAGAGATGTGACATGATCCGATGGCTAAGGTAGAGCGCTAGCGGTTAGCGTGACCCACCGATGTGAAATATATATAATGTGGGACAATTCAATCTTGGAACACCCTGGAAATGAGCGCGCGGTACACTAAAGGTAGATTGATAGCCCTTGTAGCCACAGCATTCAACTCTCACATATCTAGAAGTTTCAGTCCTGCGCTATCCAAAATTCACTTCGCAATGCTACCGGAGAAGCGCATCTTGAATCTTCCACGCTGACAGATAGAGTTCGTCTTGCACGGCTCTACCCTGGTATTTGCATCATTTGTCAGGTCATAGATGATTCAGGTGAGTTCCTCGTTGCTAGCCGCTTGAGCGTGTCACCAACAAATACGTACTGAGTTAGGAAGGCACGACTGAGGGTGAGGCAAACCGTGGCAAATGAAGGCCTGGAGAGAATGATTTGGCTCAGGTGGGTCCTTCTTGTTTGCCGAAAATGAATTTGGAAAAGTAACATACTAGCCTTCGTGCATGGAAAAATTCACGGAGACCTTGATGATCTTGATCGCACCTATGATGAGCGCTAGCGAGAATGGAAGGTAACAAACTTTAGCGATCCTAGGACTACGAAGATGCAACTTAGCTTCTCGACTGTTGATTTGAGCTTTTAGGCAAATGAATTCGCGCATGCGAGTTGGAAATGAGTCGCTCCTGGCAGTTGTAGAATTCCGCAGAAATTTCCGCTTACATGAGGTTTTCTTTCTACGCTCTCGTCGCTCACGGAAACACTCTCCGGCCCAGCGTGCAAATCATCTGCGAGGCGGAGCTGTTTACTCTTTCAAATCCTTGCCTTACCATAAGCATTGTGATTCCTTGTTTGAGTCGTTGACGAAAAAAGGAGTGCGAGGGCACTCATGGCGATTCATAGGCATCCCCGCTCACAGAGCCTGGCTCTCTCCTTTGGACATAGAAACTCTCTGCATCTCAAATGGGAAGCGATCTCAATTTGCCCGGTCAAGGGTTCTTGGCATCTTTCTCCATGAAGTGCATCAGAGTCTTGGCCATGTCTGTCGAAAAGCCGTCATCATTAATGGCCCTTCTGTCTTTCACAACAGCAATATCACTATCGGTAAGCCCTTGAATGACGGCATCAAACAATGCCTTGTCTGCAGCTTCATCGTAGTACGGTCCTTCTTTCGTCGAGAGCATGCTGATGCCACCCAGGGGTATGAAGACTCGTGCCATGTCCGGTTTTTGGATATGGGCCTTCAGCTTTTCTGCGATTTGCTTCCCCAAACTGTGACACTCACTCACTGAGGTGCGCATCAGCGTGATGTCGGGATTATGTTGATACAACAATCTCCTTGCGAACTGAACTGGGACAGAATCTCGAGGTCCGAAATTGACCATGTCCAGACCTCCCAAGCTTACCACCTGGGGAACTCCCGTACGTGCGGCAGCTGTGAGTCTGTTCGGTCCAGCATTCATGATCCCGCCAACCAATTCGTCCGCCAGCTCCGTAGTTGTCAAGTCCAAGACGCCATCAATCCGGTGCTGCGAGATGAGCGTCTCCATTGCCCGACCTCCAACGCCAGTCGCATGGAAGACAAAGACTTCGTAGCCGTTTCTCTCCAGATGTGCTCTCGCAGCATCGACTGCTGGAGTAGTGACACCGAACATTGTGATTGCAACACTTTTCTTTCTCTTCTCATCGCTTCCGTTCCTCTTCTTATCTTCCCCTAAGCGATTTTGGTAGGCTTTGGCAGCTCCAGCAATCATTCCAGCCGCATTTTCAAGGATCGGATTCAGGACTGAGTTCTCGCCGGCTACATCTACAACACTATGCATCATCGTGATATCAGTCTCACCAACGAAGTTACGAACATTGCCCGACGCGACTGTTGAGACCAGCAATTTGGGGAAGCCGATCGGAAGGACGGAGCGCATCACAGAAGCTCCTAGGGAAGTGCCTCCCGAGCCGCCTATACAGATGGCGCCAGCGATTGTGCGACAAGAATAGAGCTCGGTTACTAATGATGACGCTGCTGAAATCATCGTCTCGATAACTTGGCGACGGTCCATTGAATCTAATTGGGGTTGCTCAGACAGACGTGAGAGAACCTGTGCCTGAGTGTAGTCAATGTCTTGATGGGAAATTGGTGCGCGCCCAACATCCATAAGCTTGACCCCGATACCATGTTGGAGAACGCAAGACCGCACGTATACAAGTTGTGATAGTTTGGTGTCGCAGGTTCCTAGGAGCAGAACGAAAGACTGCTTGGAATTTGCGTCGACCATGATGGTAGTGCAGAGTGTGGGATTGCCAGACAAGACGTCGAGGCTTTGCCCTACCTTGGCGTAGAGTACGAGAGGAAGAAAAAGCAAGGGTCCTGACGTAAGCGAAGAAGAGGAGTGAAGTAGTCTAAATCGAGTTAGAGCAAGATCCAAGGACGATGACTGTTACACAGGGTTTTAAGGTCGCCCCGCCTCGGCCAGTCATGGGGCCTAGGGCGAACTCTCGAAGGGAGGGTGGCTAGGGTGAGGCGGAGCTAGAGAATGATTCGGCGGCGGCGGGGCTGGCTCGGGCAGAGCTAACGGTCTAAACCAATAACCACAGAACTTGGCGCCGCTAAGCTTAGTCATTCATGACAAATTATCGAACTGAAAATTCTACAGTTCATCTACGAAAACCAGGGTCCCAGGGTCCGAGGGTCCACTATAATAATGTAGTCCGCCTCATCGGTCATTCGAGGCGAAGGCGAGGCTAGGCCTCGGGCGACGGCTGGGCGAGCTAGCCCCGCCTCAGCCTAGCCCCGCCTTTTGACGGAGCGATTTTGAAACCCTGCGATGACATCCAATGACGTTACGGCTAAATGTATCCTTACATCAATCGCCGTCATCCTTCACTTTTCGAAAGATAAGGTAGACGATTTTCGATTGACCACGTCTTGCTCCAATTCACTGAAGGGGTCGGTAGAAATACTCTCGAGATTGGCCCTGCCGCCTCGGATTCCCTTACCTACAAATACTATCTCACCAGGAAATCATGCCGCGCCCAACTAATAGGTCAGAAGTGCTTGCGCGTTTACGAGAGACCATCGCATCTGGCAAACCAATCCTTGGAGCGGGAGCTGGTTAGTCTCTTTGAACCGTTTCCCCTTGACGTCAGTATAGTAAAGATGTCCAGGTATCGGACTGTCTGCAAAGTTCGTTGAAAAGGGTGGAGCAGATCTAATCATCATCTACAACTCTGGCCGATTTCGCATGGCAGGTAGAGGCTCCTTGGCAGGACTGATGCCTTACGGCGATGCCAATGCTGTCGTGCTTGAAATGGTCAGACGCAAAAATCCTTTATGAAATTGGTCATCAATCCCTTTGGCTGTGTCAACCGCTGAGACTGACACAGAGGATTGAACATACAGGCTACCGAAATATTGACAGTAGTTGAGTCTACTGCAGTCATGGCTGGCGTCTGCGCTACCGATCCCTATCGTTCCATGCCCCAATTCCTGCAACAGCTGAAGGATTTAGGTTTCTGTGGAGTCCAGAACTTTCCGACTGTTGGCCTCATTGACGGTAACTTCCGCAAAAATCTGGAGGCCACGGGAATGTCCTATCAGAAAGAGGTTGAGATGGTTCGGAACGCCCGTCAACTGAATCTCCTAACAGCGCCATATGTCTTCAACGTTGATGAGGCGGAGCGCATGACCAAGGCTGGTGCTGATGTGATAGTGGTGCACCTTGGCCTAACTACTGGGGGTAGTATAGGTGCTGGTGAGGGTGGAGTCACCTTGGATGACTGCGTGGAAACGGTGCAGACTATCAGAGATGCGTGTGTGGAGATCGAGCCGGAGATCATCGTCCTTTGTCATGGCGGTCCTGTCTCAGGTGAGGATAGGCGCTCTAGGCGTGGGGAACAGTACTGACCTGATATGACCTAAAGGTGTGGAGGAAACTCGCTACCTCTTGGATCGAGTCCATGGCATCCATGGGTTCTTTGGAGCGAGTAGCATGGAAAGATTGCCAGTAGAGACCGCCATCGAGCAGAATGCAAGGTCATTCAAGGACATTGAAATCGGTTCTCGCTAGGTCTCTTTATGTTCTACGACGTCTTTATACCTACATTTACAAAGTCTTTCATGCTGCTAATCAAGTATTAGGTAGCATAGGCAAAGCGCTCGCTTTAAAGCATTGAGAGACGCTTATCTGGGAGCACCATCATTACGGACCATGGGCCGTCTTTCTTCTTTTTTTGCTGAGGCCTTGAGTGTGCTCTCCATGTCTGACTCTGCTCACATTATAGATTTTTGTTTCGTATGTAACAAAAGCTTTTATGGGGACCGCTGTCTAATGAAAGCTCTCCTCGCCCCCGGTGCCTATGGAGAGGTTTGTTCGATCGCCAATGCGAAATTGTTCCACCTCGGGCGTGGTAGGAATGGAGGGAAGCGCTACTCGAAGCAGCCCGCCGTTGGGGCTCTGGGGGTTGTAAGACTGCAACCGGCGGGGAAGTCGATGTCGAACATCACTTTCTCACGTTTTTCGACACTTTCTACAGGTGTTTCTCGCATTCCTCAATGCAGCTTACCAGGTTCGCATGTTGGGCGACCTCCAGGCTTTTCCATTACAACATTATCTGATCCAATCTTATCGGCGGTCGGTGCCATGACCGCGAGCTCGCTGCTCAGCCCGCAAGAATGGGGAATCGAACATGGAGAGAGATGACTTACTTATGACGGCCGCCTTAAACGCCGGAAAGTGACCGTCCCCTGCATGAAAGGTCTTAGAGCCATCTGGATTCTGGAAGCTGGTTGAAAGCTTCAGCAATGATTTTGAGAATCTGAGGAGCAATGGTGACAACTTAGCACTTGGCACGACGTCGATTTTCATTACAACTATCTACTATCAGAAATGTCATGCAGAAGGACCGTGCGGATTGGATCTGGATTTAGAATGCGTACGCACATCTAGTGTCCTGAGGCGCAGCTGAGTAGGGGAGTCCTGGAAGCGGTTGTAGGCAGCTAGCAGTTTGCTACTTTGGTGACTTGATCGTAAAGAGGGTCAGGAAGCTTCAGCACGTGGCTGTGATTGCTTGATAATTCCGGACTTTGACATCGCAGTTGAAGCAGCACAGAGACACTGAACGACTTGGAAGGGGAGCACTTTGTCAGGGTCGAGAAATGGATGCAGACCTATACTCTATAGACCAATCCGGTGAGAGGGTAAAGGGTCACCTGGATGGTGAATGAGGCGCTCTGGTAATGTCGCCAGCATGCAATAATCTCTAATTAATACCACTGACGCGTACCCTGTCCCCTTGACCATCGGTTTGGTGGAGGTGGGGAGAGAATAAGGCGAGTTAGTAGCACATTTAGCTTTGATGGTTCATGCACGGCACGTCCAGGGTGCGCGGGTCGTGGGAGTGACCGAGGTCGTCCGACAGCATCACGTATCGACCTAGCTACCCTAGGCTTAGATCCTCATGGTCTTGTTGAGACCTACAATCTCCCCTTCGTAACAATACGGCCCGTGAGATGAATACCTAGATGGACATCGCCATTATCATGAACATGGACTTGACCTCTGATGTAGCAACGAGGCTTCTAACTAGGATGAAGTACTAAGATGCATCAGTTGACAGTTCGCGTAACCAGTCAAGAATTTCAATACTAGGTGTATTGTCCTTTGAATACTCTATTCCTCAATAAGCGAATCGATGACTACCTAGTGGCATTTCTGTAGCGCTGCCCAACAATAGTGGCACTCCGGGCGAGCATGACCTTCTGCGCGCTCCTTTACCTTTCATCTAATAAGATATGCCGCCTAGTCCTCGACCTTTCCTCTTGCTCTTGATCTGCTCAATCTCAATTTTGTAAGGACACGATCCCCCATCTCTCTTGTTAAAAACCGGAGACTCAAAGTCACTGTTTGTCTTCGACTATAGCCCATTTAAAATCCAAGAAGCCGATCTACTGCAAACATGGAGGAGAAAGACCCCAACGTCCGACTACTAACAGAAATACTCGCGCAGCGAGACGTAGGGGCGCCGCTTCCTAGTACCATGGATTCAGATGGAAGCCTTAGATCCATTGAAATCAAAAGGACATTGCAAGGATGGCGCTTGGTTGCCGTGGATGCTATGTAAGCGACACTGGAGGTCTTTCTCACTTTGATGCTATGGTTGACTAACTGTTGTAGTCTTCAATTTGGCCTTCTTTTGGCAATAATAGAAACATCTATAACTGCTACTGCTTTGGTGTCAATTAGCAATTACTTTAACAACTCCGTCAATGTTGGCCTGCATTTTCTTCTGGCTTAGTAGTGGGAAGCTGACTGCTGCTCAAGGCAACATGGGTGGTGCTGGCCTACCTGCTCTCCTATATGGGTGAGCCAGACACGCGACAAGTTCTTGTGTCTTATTCAAGAGAAGAGGTTCACTGACGTACATAGCCTTCGCCACGATATTTGCGCGAGCAAGCGATGGCATCGGCCGCAAAGAAGCCACAATGGTTGCATGGCTTATTTTCGGCGGCTTTTCTCTGGGCTGCGGATTGGCCAAAACACTCAATCAGCTCATCGCTTTTAGGGTACTACAAGGCATAGGAGGCTCTGGGCTCTATGCGATGACGATGGTGGCTGGGCCTGAAATAACACCAGTCGAATACTGGGGGATTAGTAGTAGTATACTTGGGTTGACGATTGCAACGGGCTCGGTTCTAGGTAAAGTCCTCTGGATACATCAAGCAGGCTAGTCTAAGAGATGCAGGACCTATCCTAGGAGGTGTGATTACCACGAAGGCGGACTGGCGATGGATATATCTGTATAACGCCCCTTGTGCGCTGGTTGGAACGGCTTGCCTTCTCGTATTTTGGCCTCGCGACAAGAAGGCTACCAGAATATCATTGCAGTCTTTGCGAAAGGTAGATTTCTTTGGTGCAGTGCTGCTTCTTGCGGCCTCTACACTGCTGGTGTTCGCTCTCCAGGAAGCTGGAAGCAAAGAATACGCCTGGAGTGATCGCGTAATTGTGTCGACGCTCGTTCTCTCAGGTGCATGCTGGCTTGTCTTCTTTTCCTGGATCACTTGGCTTTCTCTCGGCAACGGGACCTTTCGTATGCGAGCAATTCTTCCATTGCAAGTAGCATTCAGCCGGCCAACAGGTCCAGCCATAGTGTTAGTTGCTCTACATACGGGGTCGAAGTATTGCTGATCAAGTCAGTGCTGTCTTCTTGACGGGATTCCCATGGTTTATTGCGGTCATAAACTTACCACAGCGTTTCCAAATCGTTAACGGCAACTCGCCTATCAAAGCAGGGGTGCACCTTCTGCCTCTGCTATGTGCCATGGCTTTTGGTAGGCTGAGATCAGACACTCGTTCGCATTCAGCACACTGACGTCTCGAAAGGAGGTGGTCTCGGCGGCGCCCTCTCCTCGGTATCTAGAAGAAACTTCACTTCTCATACGATGATCATCGCCGCGTGTTCGATCCTACTGGGCTGCGGGCTTATGTCCACGCTCTCCAATGGGACGGAATTCCCTAGAGCTGTGTACGGATACCAATTTATTTTGGGCCTTGGCATCGGCTTGACATTTTCTTCTGGAACGATGATGATTGCATTGGCCAATAGCCCGGAGAACGTTGGTGCGTTCATTCAATTTCTTCTACACTGCGGACTTCTCTGACACGTAAACTTGAACCTAGCCGCAGCGCAAGGTGCTCTAAGCCAAGCACGTATTCTCGGTGGCAGTATTGGACTCGCTATGGCGACGATTATCGTCAACCACAAATTTGCAGTGGACCTTCCGAAAGTGCTGGACCCAGTCCAAATACGAAATCTAGAGAGACTCTTGGGTAGTATTGCGTCATTGAGCCCCTCAGACCAGGCTGCGGTCGCGACCGTTTACACCGAGGCATTCAATCAGCAGATGCGAGTTTGTACCTATCTTGCCGCAGCGTGCGTTCTGGCTGCTTTAGCCACATTTCAGCAGAAGCCAGCCGGGTTAGATGCAATGATGGTAGGGCGAGAGAGGGAAAGTAATGAGCCCGACAGCTCTGGCTGAAAGATGATAGAGTACCTCACGGAGATTCGCGCCGAAACCCTTGCCTTGCCAAGCCCCCCCCACGCACGCGGAATCCTTTTGAACTTTAGCCAACGCTAGTGTAAGATACCGGAGAAGCGCAAAAATACTCTGTCAGGATTTTTACCGCCGGGCAAAAAAACCGGAGCCCGAGGATGTCTGCGGCTGACAGTCAATCTGACTCACACCTAACAATATGCAGGCACATGTTTCCTGCTAAAAAGCTTGCTTTCTCACTGTTCAGGATCACGCCTCGAGAAGATTATGCGACGATGCGAAATTTGACTTTTTCTATCACTGGGATAAAATTATCTTGGGATATTAATGTGGGACGAGCTGCTGGCGGAAATTCGAAGGTTTTCAGCACGAACAATGTAAGATAGTTCGTGATACCTGGCTACATTGGCGGGGACGAACTTAGACACCAAAAATTCCGAAGACCAAGAACACTGCAGAGAGATCTCAAATCCCATATCACCCGAAGGATTACAGGAGCAATGTAATTGTACCTTAGCGAAGCCTAACGCGAAAAGTGTCATTGACCTTCGAAGCTCTCACTAGACTCTAAACACCTCGTGTGCTCTTGAAAAGAAGTTAGAGGGCTTATTGCAGACTTGATATGTAATCTATTGCTAGAATCACTGAGAGCACAGTATGAGGTAAGAAGAGAGTTGTTGGACTGTCTGAATGCTAGCTAGATCGCTCTTCGCGTTCATGAACGACTCAAACAATGTAGATGAGTTCTGAAGAGCATTTTCAAGGTATGCTCTAACAAATGTCTGTCCTGCACATCTTAGATTCGCGTACCCGCTGGAATTCAGCTAATAGAAGGCTTGGAAACAATGACTAAGCGAAAGCGTTAAGCACTCATTATGTATTTGAGTTTCTCCTTTCTTCACATCACTACGTCTACATAGAACAAGCAAGTCATATACTGTCAATCCATACGCCACCTCTGAAGGCACCTCTTTTCCAACGATGCTCGTACCGGATAGATTTCAATTTGCAGGATTCAAATCCTCATTTGACAAGGCTCGCTGTGCCTTATCGTTTCATCTCATGCAGAAAAACGGGGAATATCGCAACTTGCGCACATTTTACGCACAAATGAAACGCGATTGTGTAGCCTTAGGGGAACACGCAAATTTCTTCAACAAGGCTGACACATTTTCAACCGTTCAGTGGCCATATTCGGAGCATATTGAGGCCAGTACCTCACTGGAGAGCTCTTTTGGTGGGTTGTAGACAGGTCACTTGGCTCGCGAGGTTTTGGATGAAACCTTTTTGATGAAAGCACTGATCATTGATAAGTTGTAATATAAGCAATTGGAGGTAAATTGTATAAGTTGTTTCATTTACGTGAATCGGTAAGCGGGCTGTACATATGCACGACCCCTTCGGCGGCAGGATGCAGTGTAAGCCTCAGCCGCAATTGCCTAGCCTTGCAAGTGGCAATTACACCAGACAAACTGTCATCCCCCCCAACTTTCCTTGTCTCTAGTCTACTATACCAGACTTTCGTTATCCGACTATTGATTACGATCTGTTGCATTCGATTCAAATGTCTACATACATTCCGGAGGCTGAACTTCTCACTAACGAAAACACGCTTATCAAAGGTAGTATCATAGCTACTTGGGCGTTGGCAGTCATTGCCGTATGTCTTCGTTTTATTGCGCGACGGCTCTCGAAGGCAAGGTTTTGGTATAATGACTGGCTTGTGTTGCCTGCTACGGTGAGCATTCCTCATATGTGAAATCGCAGCAAGTACGTCGAGAGCTTTGGAGAACAGACTGAGCTCATACGTGTACCAGCTCGGCGCCGCGGCGTTGTGCTTCACCTCTGCTTTTTGGAGTAAGTCCTTCAAACTTTACTAAGGGCCCCACCGTATCCATGTATCTGCTTACAGATTGTTAATCATACACTAGTGACCGAGTAAGGCTTAGGACACTACATAGCCAGTATGGGCCTTTTTCAGATCCCTCCCCTCGTGAAGGGAATTCTAATCTCTGAGACATGCTGGACGTTGGTTATCTGGATCGTCAAATGTTCCATTCTAGCGTTTTACTGGCGACTTTTCAGCGCCAACCGCCCTTCAACTAAACTCATCATCTGGATTCTCGCAGTAGGTGTGATGGCATGGGGAGTCGCAGTGGTAAGTGCTCGTCCCTTAAGTCAGCGGGAGGCTTCAGCAAGACAGTATTCGCAGATTCCTGACAATCGGCTAGTCACTTGTCACAGTATTTCAATGCGTTCCTATTTACGAACTTTGGAACCTTGAACGCAGTGAAGGATGTCATGTTACCCCTTTTGCGATTTATGTAGGCTCGTCGACACCGCATATCGTTATCGATGTAGTGCTTTTGAGCTTTCCAGTACCAATGATCTGGAACCTCCAGATGCATAAGTCTCAGAAAATTATGTTGACGGCCGTATTCGCTGTGGGTGGCTTGTAGGTCGCCCCCTTTCATTGTGCCGCCTGCGTTAGAATTAACATTAAGTTTCGCGCTGACATCCGTTTCGGACTCAGCGTCACCATTGTCTCCGTGATTCGCTTGGTATATCTAATTAGACTCTCTCGTGCTCCTGAAGATTTCATGCGGAATTACACTGACATTATTATCTGGACGAGTGTTGAGGTGAACGTTTCTATCTTTTGTGGTCAGTAAATAACAATTCTTTTCCTCTTGTCGTAAGGTTAAGAGCATTAGCTGACTAAGTACATTTTCTGCTACTACTACTAGCCTGTCTACCATCTCTCGGCCCAATTGTATCGTACATCTCCAAGCTGCTGAAAAGACTATCCAAGCGAAAGAACACTCACAGAAGAGGGTCTCAAGTACTCATGAACATACTACCAAAAGGCAATCCAGCATCAACATTAGACTCACTATATCGCGAAGACAGAGCTGGAATGATAGACCACGTCTCATGTTAGACTCGTCAGTCGTTATTGAGATAGATGCAAGGGATCGATGAGCGTCAAAGTCAGATGCGAAAGCCCTAAGATCCCGTACACTGAAAGTTTAGGCATTGAAATATGTACTGCAGACGAAAACTTATAGATTCTTAGTCGAGTTGGACAGATTAGTTAGCTATAGACAAGCCTTGCCAGTCCGGGATCTCAAGTTTACCTCGTTGATTTCTTTGGGCCTCCGAGCCTAGAAAAGCAAGTAGACGTTTAGCGTTAGCGCTGGTGGTCAATAAAAGTGGCAGCTCTAACCGTTACGAACATCAAATTTAATATGGAAAACTTCCGTTTTAATATTGAAGTAAATGATAAGCAAAAATGGTTTGTGTAAGACAGCTTTTCGTGAAATATAAAGTAGTGGAGATACATTCAAATGTTCTACGCAGATGGCGGCTACAATTGCCGTTTCTTTGACCCTCAGCTTAACTACAATATTGTATCTACGTACCTGACCTTGCCACATTAGGCAGGTAGAATTTTCAATTTTTTTCTGGAAATGCTTGGGCTCTTTATGATCACTTCGTTCTCTTCCTCAAGTTGTTTCATTGCTAGGCATGGAATGAACATTCATATCGCCCAGAGTTGAGCCTTTCATTCGTCTTGAGTTACTTTGGAAACGCATACAACTTTTTATGGACAGTTGTTCGACTCGTTTTTGCAACGCTCTTTGTCCACGAAAGGGGCTTTCCTCCGAAATAACAGGGGTCTTAAAGAAAGTACTTTGTTCTCAATAGAAGTCGTACAAACCATACCTGCAACACAACACTTATCCTACAGTCCAGAGCAACTGGTATCCTCACTGTCTTCCTTTAAATTTCCCGTGGCAAGCTCGAAGGCCTTCGCATCTGGACGCGGCGACTACTCTAATTCGGGCTCAAGCATACAATCCTTCCTCCCGGCAGAGTAGCATCAATTGCAGGCACAAGGGAGGGAAACTAGATACATGCGTCGTCAAGGGCATGATCCAACACCGGCAACGGTTCAATCTTCCTCGACATTGCACTCCATCCCAGACACGTTCGAAGAAAACTTTCTTGAGTCTCTTTTTCCAAGACTGAACTGTTAACAGATGGGTGACATCGAACCTCTTCTGAACATACTGAACGAGAGAAAAAATGAAAGGAAAAAAATCACTAGATTTAGGGAATCTGCGTTATAAACTCCATTTCTCGTTATGACCTACTCATCGAGATTGGGGATTGCGCCCGTTACAAAATCGGCGCCAAGAGTACAAATGTAGGCCGTACCATCAACCACATCATTTGTATTGTTTGATAGAGCGGTATGTGTACGCAATGTCATGGAGCTGAAAGAATACTACGCTGATGGAAGAGGCATATTTGCATAAATGATGTTTCTCTGCGACCGCATTCCATCATTCTTCCATAAAATTTTGGCTCTTTCATGGCCACCAGGGAAATTGCTATGAGAGAACGATAGCTTGAGAGCACGAATGACTTTGCGAGAGAAAGAACGGAGTCTACATTCGTCGAGACGCTTCGTCAGCTTGAATCGATCTCAGTATTTATTTACCACTGTATTATGTTCTATGCATTTGTTCGTTGTTCTTTTCTGGAACAAACATTGTTTCTCTTTCTTTTAGATACTTGCATCAGATGTACGTCGCGTCTCCATTGTTCACTCTCGTCCATCTTCTCTCTTAAAGCCCAACAACCTTTCCTTTCCCTCTCTCATATTCAATATACTCATATCCCTCAACAAAAAACCCACCTAACCCACACTCAACACCATTAAACTACCAACAACCATGTACCTCCACCTCCCCACCATCCTATTAGCCCTAAGCGCCAGCAACCTCGCTCAGCCATCCACCCCCTTCCACCTTCGCGACGCCCCCGAAGTCAGTCTCACAGCCAAAGACCCCACCGACACGACCTGCAAAGGGCCCAACAACGGCAACGACGTCTTCCTCGGCAACGGCGGCTGCGTCATCTACCAACCTGCAAAAGGATCCAACATATTTGTCGACTTCGGCGACGACACTCTCTGGGAGTCTGAGATTCAGATATTCAGCGACACGAAGTGCAAGACGCCTTTGTTGACGCTTGCGCCGACGGAGGATATGATTGAAAACGATGGGTCTACGATGTGCACTGCTATGAATGCCGATTGGCCGGCGTGGCAGAGCGCGAAGATGGGGAAGCTTGTTTATGATATTAGTGGGACTGGGGGGTTGAAGAAGGAGTAGAGAGTGTGAGATGTTGTTTTTGCTATTTCATTGGGCGTTTATTTGTTCCTCTACACTCACTTTTCACGCCTTTCATATGATACTATTTGTTGAGCTCCAAAAAACTATTTTTTAAACTTCAAAGACTCCGTTGCTACAAAACCATCGTGGTATCTAGATCCTCTCGTATCTCATATGCATTTCTCCCCATATTTCCCAAATAGCTCAGCTCATATCATTATTCTAAACCTCATTAAAACGCCCTGTATCCCCTCACAGAATCCGTCTTTCCATACCATCCCTACCCTCCGGGCGTGGGACCATACGCCTGCGTCGACTCCGACCCGTTCACAAAGTCCGGACGTCTCGGATGTGCAGAGCTACTCGTCTGCTGTCGGAGAAATTGCCTGGCATTTTCGGGTGCCTGCCTCGGGCGTTCATTTCTGATCGTAGCACCCGCAAGGCTCTCCGAGCGATGAGATCGAGATTCAAAACGGACATTGTCCGGTGGTGCTTGTACATAGTTGAGCTTTCTGCTTGTTGGGCCGATGCTGGGCGCTCGTGCGAAGGGTGAAGTGCCCCGCGGCACGGAGGGGGCTCTGGGCCTAGGATCCTCATTGCGAATCCTAGCTCCCGCGACGCTCTCGGAGCGATTCAGTAGAGATGCTAAAGGAACGTCCTCCGGTGGTGCCGGCATATGGCTGGAGCGTCTGCCAGATGGTCTGATGCTTGGTGCTCTTGCCAAGGGTGTGGAACCCTGTCGTACAGAAGGGGTTCTTGGCCTATGATTCTCATTCCTGATCCTAGCTCCCGCGAGGCTCTCAGAGGGATGAGGCGGGGATGCAAAATGGACGTTCTCTGATGGTCCCGGCATATTGCTGAATCGTCTGCTGGTTGGTACGATGCTGGGCGCTCTTGCGAAGGGTGTAGAGCCCTGCATTACAGACGAGGCTCTTCGCCCAGGATGGTATGAATCTTGTGCTTGACGAGATGGGATTCGGGGCAGCTCAGCTGGTGTTTGCGACCTTCCGCTGTGAGATCTGGGTATGTGAGCTTGAGGCGGAGGTTGAGATGGCCGCTCCATGTAAGTGTAGTCGGGCTGAGAGAATGGTTGATCGAGTCTGGAGTGCACGCTTGGGGCCCTTGAGCGTTGAGATCTAGGTTGCGAGGGTAACGGTAGTTCCTCGATCGGTCGCGCTGTTGATACCTCCCTGGGAGCTGGCGGATGGTTGTTCTGGGTCTGATCTCTATGTAAATTTGGTCCCGACTGTGGACCATGAGCGTATTTGTCGCCTCGCGTCGACGCTCGCTCATTGTCGCGTTCATGCCTTCTCTCAGGGCGCCGCCTCGCGTCCCTCCGGCCCTCGCTCTCGCGCAGCTTTGGTGCCTGTTCGGCTTTCAATTCTGCCTCCCGCAGAGCAATCTCTCTCTCCCTCCGCTCACGCAACCATGCAGAGTACTGAACCAACTCCTTCAGCTCCTGCCGAGTCATGTGCTTTTTGATTACGATGTAATCCTCGTCGTCAGGATCCCAATCCCAAGCCAGATTATTCTCGTCCAGAAGTTCACGACTAATATCTTTGCAGTGGACTCTTGGGAATGCTGTTGGACCATGCGTAACTTGGAAATTCCCTCGTGAAGATGGCGATGGTCCGTTGGTGAATCTCTGGTTATGACGGACTGATCTGCTGGGAACCCTAGTCATTTGATGTTGACCTACAAGGCCGACCGAAAGAGCTCGTTGATGTCGTCTATCACTAGCCCTTCCTTCCTCTCGCTTTTGCTCTTCAATCTCCTTGTGAATTTTGCCAAGGCCAGCAGCCCTCATGAAAAATCCAGTAAGTGGTGGTGTCATCGCAACGACAGCAAAGGGAATTAGGTTCGTGTGACTGGGTAGAAGGGCAAAGATGTGCTCGAGATGTGATAGAGTGACTGCGGATTTGTAGTAGGCTGAGGATGTAAGATGCCAAAAAGTCGAAGAATATAAAGGAAGTTATAGGGTGGAATTGAAAATTTGGAGAGATACTCTAAGGACCAGAAAATATAGGATCTAGTTCCTTATACTTTTTGTGTTGAGCACATAGACTGGGATGAAGGTCTGTCGACACTCACGCTAGAAGAATACATCGAGTCCAAAGCTAGGATACGAACACTCATTCTTTCAAGAGGGCTACTTCTTTTTTTGGCACTTGTTGTGCAGCCATGAAATATCAGCACTGCACATCACTAATTTCTTTTGACACCATATTAACACAATCTCGAAAAAAGCGGTCGTTGATGGACGTATATCTATAATAATGTTCTACAACAGACTTTTTTTTAAATTAATCCCCGGCCAGAAAATCAAAATCCTACCCATATTAATTATTTTTATTTCGCAACAACCACACATCTAAATAACGTTAGAATGGTCTAAATTATCAAATAAATGATGCTCTATAAGATGGCTAGCCATGAAATTTATTATCTCCTTTAGCCAAAATCACACGCTCCATTCGTGCCCTCATCTTCTCACATCACTTCCCTATTCTTTCCTGCTCCAAATTGCGCCACGCAACGTTTCAGGTCTTGATCGTAGACTTTTTCGTAGTTGAAGGATACGGTTGCTTCGAGATGTACTGCTTCAAATGGTACCAACAGGGCTCAATCTGATTTAGATCCGGAGAGTTGCCAGATCAAGGAAGAACAGTTAGCCCCTCAATCTTCAAAAGCTCATTCTGTTGTCACGCATTATGAGACGGAGCGCCATCTTGAACGAGATAGCATTCGCTATACTTTTCAATAACTTTCTTAATGAACGGCATCAATCGGGGCAATAGCACGTATGTTTGATAGCGATACCAATCAATCCCTCCTCGGAAATTTTTGTTCCGCTCATATCGAACACCTTCAACCTTTGAAATCCGTTTAAGACGTTGACTTTTCGGTTTCTTAGCCTGCTCAGCAAGGAACTGCTCTCGTACGATTTGTTGTTGAGCATCGATATCAGCATTTCGATCTGCTAGATCCTCTTTAGCAGCCTCTTTCTCCGCCGCTGTCTCCTTGCCAAACATATAGCTCGGGCCCTTCATTTCAGACGTGTACGCAGCCCAAAACATAAGCTCCGTATATCCACGATATCGTACATCCACGCAGTCCTTGTGATAGACCTCATCCTAAAGCCTAGTCACCCAGATCNCCTAACCCTAACCCTAACCCTAACCCTAACCCTAACCCTAACCCTAACCCTAACCCTAACCCTAACCCTAACCCTAACCCTAACCCTAACCCTAACCCTAACCCTAACCCTAACCCTAACCCTAACCCTAACCCTAACCCTAACCCTAATATTAATATTTTTGGGCTAAGATTGCAGGGATCGATAGTTATTAGGCCATAGAACATTACATACTGTATATTTCTCTAGTAATAGATCGTGATTCGTTGAAAAAATGACCTATTTAACTAGGTGGGCGGATGAAGAAGAGCTACCAAGACCCGACCAAGATATGACAAATTTGCATATTGCGCGCACTTAGTCAATACCTCATATTATTTAATTATTAAAACGGGTATTGTTGGCTAATAGACTATAGATCGACATGCCACATGCAATTTCATAGCTATCTATCGTTGTTGATTGCAAATATGACTCATATGATCAGATAACTAGGTAAGTCGGCGGAGAAGACCGATTAACCCTATAACAACTAATAACTTTTTTGATATCGCGAATTCAAAAATTCTAAGAAGTGCATTCGAAAGCCCTGGTCTTATTCTATTAGAGAGAGATCTACTATCAAAATTTATAGTCATATATAGATGGGAGAAAAGACTGGAAAGTGGTAGGGCTACTAGTACGTCGATCCTCGGGAGCACCCGTTACCACCTATTTTGAATTTATTTCAAAAATTTATTCATTTATTGTTTTCTATCAGAATCTGAAGGTAAGTAGTGTGTTTTGTAGGGCTATTCTTTCTCTTTAATTTGCACTCTTTGTATTCTTCGAGTTTATTAAACCGTAGGCTGATTTCATGACGCGGGAAAGTTATCATGAAATCAGCCTGATTACAACAGACTTTTTTTTAAATTAATCCCCGGCCAGAAAATCAAAATCCTACCCATATTAATTATTTTTATTTCGCAACAATCACACATCTAAATAACGTTAGAATGATCTAAATTATCAAATAAATGATGCTCTATAAGATGGCTAGCCATGAAATTTATTATCTCCTTTAGCCAAAATCACACGCTCCATTCGTGCCCTCATCTTCCCACATCACTTCTCTATTCTTTCCTGCTCCAAATTGCGCCACGCAACGTTTCAGGTCTTAATCGTAGACTCTTTCGTAGTTGAAGGATACGGTTGCTTCGAGATGTACTGCTTCAAATGGTACCAACAGGGCTCAATCTGATTTAGATCCGGAGAGTTGCCAGGCCAAAGAAGNTACAACAGACTTTTTTTTAAATTAATCCCCGGCCAGAAAATCAAAATCCTACCCATATTAATTATTTTTATTTCGCAACAATCACACATCTAAATAACGTTAGAATGATCTAAATTATCAAATAAATGATGCTCTATAAGATGGCTAGCCATGAAATTTATTATCTCCTTTAGCCAAAATCACACGCTCCATTCGTGCCCTCATCTTCCCACATCACTTCTCTATTCTTTCCTGCTCCAAATTGCGCCACGCAACGTTTCAGGTCTTAATCGTAGACTCTTTCGTAGTTGAAGGATACGGTTGCTTCGAGATGTACTGCTTCAAATGGTATCAACAGGGCTCAATCTGATTTAGATCCGGAGAGTTGCCAGATCAAGGAAGAACAGTTAGCCCCTCAATCTTCAAAAGCTCATTCTGTTGTCACGCATTATGAGACGGAGCGCCATCTTGAACGAGATAGCATTCGCTATACTTCTCAATAACTTTCTTAATGAACGGGATCAATCGGGGCAATAGCACGTATTTTTGATAGCGATACCAATCAATCCCTCCTCGGAAATTTTTGTTCCGCTCATATCGAACACCTTCAACCTTTGAAATCCGTTTAAGACATTGACTTTTCGGTTTCTTAGCCTGCTCAGCAAGGAACTGCTCTCGTACGATTTGTTGTTGAGCATCGATATCAGCATTTCGATCTGCTAGATCCTCTTTAGCAGCCTCTTTCTCCGCCGCTGTCTCCTTGCCAAACATATAGCTCGGGCCCTTCATTTCAGACGTGTACGCAGCCCAAAACATAAGCTCCGTATATCCACGATATCGTACATCCACGCAGTCCTTGTGATAGACCTCATCCTAAAGCCTAGTCACCCAGATCTGTCCCCGAGATTCGCCAACCCGCCCCGAAGTNCATCTTGAACGAGATAGCATTCGCTATACTTCTCAATAACTTTCTTAATGAACGGGATCAATCGGGGCAATAGCACGTATGTTTGATAGCGATACCAATCAATCCCTCCTCGGAAATTTTTGTTCCGCTCATATCGAACACCTTCAACCTTTGAAATCCGTTTAAGACATTGACTTTTCGGTTTCTTAGCCTGCTCAGCAAGGAACTGCTCTCGTATGATTTGTTGTTGAGCATCGATATCAGCATTTCGATCTGCTAGATCCTCTTTAGCAGCCTCTTTCTCCGCCGCTGTCTCCTTGCCAAACATATAGCTCGGGCCCTTCATTTCAGACGTGTACGCAGCCCAAAACATAAGCTCCGTATATCCACGATATCGTACATCCACGCAGTCCTTGTGATAGACCTCATCCTAAAGCCTAGTCACCCAGATCTGTCCCCGAGATTCGCCAACCCGCACCGAAGTCTCATCAGTGTGCACAATTATATGTTCTTTCCCTTCCAGCTTCGGTCCCCACTCCGTTACGAACTCAAGACGTTCCTCTTTCATTTCCGGTGTCAACAAAGACTTGTAACGAGGTGGATATCGACCATATCCAGTCCGAACAAACGCAGAGTTGATAGCTGACTTAGAGACCATAATCCCAAGTTCTCGAGCAATTCTGACCCAGGGCTTGCGACGTTGGAATTTGTTCTTAGTGGCATGTCTGACTAGCTGCCGTTGCTNTCTTGTAACGGGGTCTAGGCATGCGTGACTGAGCAACTCGTACATTGGTTACTAGATAGACTGAATCCTGAGGAACCCAAGTGGGAATCCTCAGAGGCAGCATATTTAGCAGGGGAGAGTGCACCCCCATGCCAAGCAAACTTACTATGCGACTGCTATAGCCGCACAGCTGCACCAGAGGGATAGTCTCCCGGATCTGGCCTAGATGTATGTTGGATTCCTGGACTTCTGACAGGCCGCCTCATGCCTAGAGACCTCATGGCCCTTACAATTCTGACCCAGGGCTTGCGACGTTGGAATTTGTTCTTAGTGGCATGTCTGACTAGCTGCCGTTGCTGCCTCTCGTTAATTGCTAGAGATCTTCCTGATTGAGGACGTCGTTGGTGAGCCTCTGAAGATAATGGATTAATATTCTCCTTTTGCGCGTCTCCGGCGCGTTTGAGAACATTTGCCACTGTTTTCTTATCGCAATGGTACTGCCTTGCAAGCTGACGATTGGATGTATGATTCTCGTTCATAAGCTCTATCAGGGCCCCTCGTTTGGCCTCGGGAAGGTCTATTGCGCCCTTGGTACGTCCCATAATAATGTAGGTATTTGAATGGTTTTGGTGAGAAAGTCGCGAAATACGCGTTTTGCGGCAAAACCTCGGGTGGGGATTAATTAAAAAAAAAGTCTGTTGTACATGACCCTCTATAAGATAGCCTTTCATTAATGCCAACGATACGAAATGTTCTCGTATACGAGAGTAGAGAAACGCGGAACGAACAACAAGCATAAACTCAAACCCAAAAAAGAGCAACGCGATAGGCTCGCTAGGATAGAAGTATTTTAGATCCAACCATTACGGATGGCGGGATCTGTTTAATCTCCAGCGCACTAGGCAAAGTCCAACAGCTTGATCTTCAAATTCAAGAAGCATGCGGGTATCAAACCTCGATAGACTTGGAGTCGGATTATGCATAAAAATGTGGAGTTACGTTGATGATGTACCGCATCGCTTGGAGTCGATGTTCGCACACACCAGATCCCATCAACTGCACTAATTTCATGTTACTCAGCGAGAACCTCATATCACATGAAGGTACGTCTCAAGCTTCAGAGAACGTGAAACCATGAAAGTGGAAGGGGAAAAAGCAGGTATGCCGTAAACCCCTGATACTTGATTTTTGCTTGTCCTTCCCGTCAAGCGATGAGAGGCCGGGTAGATCCTGCGCTGCTGGAGTGATAGTGACAGCTGGAATCGATGAAGTCATCTAGGTAAGATTACCCACTCCGCCAAATCCGCGAATTACGTCTGTTCGATTGTGAATGCTATAGTCCGAAGGCTGAAGACGAGGCACTGGCGGCATTCTGGGGGCAACTCGGTGCGATATCGACCGCCACATGCAACTCCACATAGTGCAGTTAACATTCTTTAGCCGGGGTGATAGTCGATCAAGAAGAGACAGTCGATCTTACTAGAAATGCTGGAATCACACTGGCTGCGGGTTGCGGGATCTGCGCTGCCGCTTACTGTCAGCCCCAGCTGATAGCGACGTAGCAGTTGCTGACCACCATTTTGTTGAATAAGCTTCCAGGCTCCAGCTGACCTCTCGTGTACCTTTTTCTAAACTAGAATATATGTTCATGTATTTCCACTTCTACTTTTACCGGTGAAACCTCTTTCTTCTTCCGCGCGCAAGCATTTACATAGCCGATTGCTTGACCAAGGCTTCGCTTTCTAAAGAAATCATGGCCGCTGATTTAATCCCGTACGGCAAGCCTGGTTTTAACCTCTACGCGGACCAGCGTGGCCGAATCATTGGAAGCTGTGCAGCCATCATCTCACTCAGCATCCTTTTTGTCTTCTTGCGCCTCCTCTCTCGAAAACTTTCAAGAGCAGGGTTCTGGGTGTGTTCTTGGATCCTATGCGCTCTTGCACAGTCGCGACTCGGAGGCGAATGCTTACTGTTTCTCATTGATTAGTGGGACGATGTCTTCACTGTCATGTCTCTGGTAACCTTTGCTTTGCATTATGGCCGTTACAAGAAGTACTAATGAACGTAGATGTTCTCAGTAGTATGCTGCGCCATGTTTTTGATAGGTACGCTTGACCAGTTTGGTGGTGGATTGACTTATCGAACGACAGAGATCCCGAGTGGTTTCGGAAGACACATTTACATCTTCAGTCCAGCTCAACGTGTCGTAAAGACAAGGTTGTGGCTGAGGGATCTTTTTGTCTTCGAAATACTGTTGCATACAGCAATTGCTCTTGCGAAGTTTGCTATGTGAGCGTTCTTTCATATCTCAAACTCAGCTCCAAAATCTAAATAGTTAATAACAACCGTCAGACTAGCATTCTATTACCGCATCTTCCCGATACCTTTGTTCAGACGCTTGTTGTTATCTCTTGGAGCTCTTTCTCTAGCGTACTGGATCTCAGCTAATCTCACCGCTCTGTTTCAATGGTACATTGACTCCACCGTCCTGCCGCCACAACTTAGGCTAAAATATTCAGCCACCCCATTCACTATGCGTGGGATCGAGCCGATGAGAAGTTCAAAGGCCACTGCATCAACATTGACGACTACTTTATCGGTCAAGGTTCTGTCGACGTGCTTCTCAACTTTTTGATATCCATAGTAGTTCGTCCTCGATGCGTTTCATCCTGGTGAACGATAATCCTTAACGATTTGGCAGCCGATACCATTTTTGTGGCGCCTTCGAACTACGTTCAAACAGAAAATGATCTTGACAGCTCTCTTCACCTTGGCTGGCTTGTGAGTATCAGCACAGACTTGATTTTGTACTGCAGCTAACGGTCAATATAGTGTAGTCCTGGTAAGCATAATATGGGTGGTTGTCCTCTCTAGACTTGAACAGGCGGATGTCACGTGTACAAACATTCCTTCCCTGATATTCCTCTACACTCTGACAGAATCCTTAGGGAACTATATCGACGCAGGTATATGGTCTGCACTAGAACCTAACATGGCAGTCATTTGCGCCTGTATCCCAAGTCTTCGACCTCTTGTCAGTGTAGCAGGTCAAGGTTTCACCAACTCGCCGTTGGCAGGGAGATCAGCGCAATCGAGTGGTGCCGCATCGTCGAGACGGATATGGGAGGTTGGTAAACCTGGGCCAAGCGTCGGCACCTTCAGTCAACTTGACGAACCGGATGATCTCAGGCCGCTTGGTCATGATGTTTCCGTACGAGGAGGCAGACCCGGTGAGAGTCAGCCAGATGTTGACGCCCTCGAAATGTCTCAAACGGGTATCAACGTAAGGACGGAAGTGATTTTGAGCATCAGTGACAGGCTTCATTACAATGACAGACTTTTTTAAAGTTTATACAGATTAGGTCAAAATATCAAGGGCTTCATTTTTATCAAATGTGCTTCCGGAAGCTGGCGTCCAAAATATTGGTCTCAGTCAGGTTTTAGAGAGTAATCGTTCTTACCATGACCCCGTCGCCGCTTTCTACTAAAGAAAGGGCGTCGACTAAAGGTGAAAAAGCACATACATGGGAAGTCTAGAGAGGCCTGAACGAGGATTCGTATGAGTTCCTTCGTGTTTGTAAGGATAGCAGATAATTGTATATATACAACTCTGCCAACCGTGAAGTTCCGTAAAAGCGAAATCTTCCATTGATATCAAATCTTCTGCGAGCATCAAAGCGCGCTCGTCTTTGACGTACCTACCACTATTGACCGAGGGATATTAGGTATCCTTACACCTCTAGCTAATCTGCTCATGCGAGCGAGGCAGACGAGGATTAACTGGTACGCTTGCACCTGGCCTACATATAGCCCATGGGCTGTTCTGCTTCTCTCGACCTGCGACGATCCCCAGTTCTCAACTGATGCGATAGTTGATTTGCAGCAGGAGGCGTCAAGGATGCTTTTGCGAACATGTTCTTGAAAAACGATCCTAACACGGCGTAGCGCCTCTTGATGGAGTTAATGCTGCCTACATCTTCGCCTTTCACCCTTTGTCTTTAGATTCCTTAACAATAAGATTCATGTCTGTATAAGTGTTAGTAAGAGCAACACAATCAAAACATGTTAGAATTGAGTTGTATCCTGTATGGCATGAGACAAAAAGAAAGATTCGGTGTGGGTTGTCGTTTCGGAGTGTGAGTATGACGGAGGAATAAGAGATAGAATTATAGGCGGTGAAAAACGGTCTTGTAAAGGTGTTTGGGAATAGAAGAAACGTTGATTTTGGGCTTCTTCCAGGTGCCTCGTGGCTTTACGAATTTATTACCGATTCAAAAGAAATTGTCGTGCTGCTACTAGGACGGGCTAAAGATGGCCAAGAATTTCACAAAGACAGCACAATACCTAGAGATCATGACATGTCGGTCCTCATCGTTGATTGGAAAACACGAGCAAGCAACAGAAAGAAAACAGCAACAAGTGTAAACCAAAAAGCGCTTTCAGATACTTACGCTGCCGTGACTACAATATCTTTGTGATGGCGAGCTATGGGAAATCTATGCAAGGCGGCTGGGAATAGTCTGGTGAACCCACCTATTGACGGGACCTTGAGAGCGTTATGACCCACGTCAAAACGCAGCACTGCAGAAAGGCCTGTCAACATGCTGACAGCGGTTATAGTGAGCAATATCCTCATTAGAATGTCAATACGGCCCTTGCTACGGAGACGAAGGTCTTGATTGTCATTCATTAGACGTTCCCCCGGCGATATAAAGATGCTTTAGCAGGTTAGCGACTTGAAGCCACGGGATTAGTGGTGGGTCATACATCTCTTTATACAAGTCTGGGCAGCGCTCTTTCCACCATCCTGTCGAGCCATCCTTGCTCCTGCTTGTCAACGAGGGCTACGAAATCCTGACCGTTGATAAGATGCTCTCTTTCTTGTCTGACGAAAGGCTCCTGACCTGCAATCCAGCGCCTTACGCTTGCGAGATCTTGCGCGTCAGGACTTCTCGGGGACGCAGATCGGATCGTCCTCTCGACTACATCTCGACGCAGTGTAAGCTGAGACAGTGCATGGGTATGCTAGGAGTTCTTACCGTATGGCCTGTTTCTCAACAGTATCGGCCCTAGTTCCGGCTGCTACAGAAACCTAATAGCGGCTGATACGAGAAGCTTGAGTCTGTGTCTACAACACGATACTACCCTTGCATGATCATGAAAGCGACTTGGTCGAGGTTTCAAATTATACCAGTGACCTTCAAGAGCTTCCTCATTGCCTTGAAAGACGTCCGTAACCGTAAATCTACAATGGCATCGTACCCCCAAAGGGCTGGGATGACCTACGTTCTCAACCCTCAGCTTTGGGGCCTATCGAGTCTCGTTCCATTCGGCTGGAGAACGATAAAAAGCTACCCGAATTCATGTCTAGCTTAGCTAGATTCATAGTGCTTCGCTGATCTATTTCTGCGCAGATTACTCAAACCTTTCATACCTACCAGCATTCGCACCAGCTCATTTGCGACGGCCATAAAACTCGTCTCCCGCTTCCTGCGTATATGCGACGGCAGGTTTTGAGATTGGGTTCTCTCGACGATAATCCCTTGACTTCTCCGACATCTGAACCTGATCTTTGAGAAAGGCCGTTCTACCCTCAGGCAGCAGACCCTTTTTCTCTAGAGCTGCAACGACTGCCACAACATACATCTGACACTGCTGAGGCTCGATAGACTTCGCTGCTTCGACGACTGCGTCAATGTCTTGAGGGGAGACGGTACCCTGAAGGCTTGTGAATGCTATTTGGCGGCTGTTGACGTCTTTATCAGCTTGAATGCTGCGCTCGTAATCTCGATTCTGTGTTGGGCCACCGGTTGAGTGAATCCATGTACATTGATCAGCTCCAGGGGATTGCAGGCTAATTAGCCAATGAGGATGTTCTCCGAAGCGCTCATGACCGTAGCACACGTGGACTTCAATGGGGCGCTTGTGATTGAAGGGCATTTTGAGAATGCTAAGAAGATAGTTCGAAAGAGCTCCAGAAGATGGGAGTGCTTGTGGTGCCGGGTTTGTCTCTTATGCAATGCTCTTGCCCGGAGGCTTAGCCCAAAAATGTTTCTCGACATCAGTACTTAAGTCGTCACACATGTCCGCCACTCATTGAAAGCCTCCTTAACACTTTCTTAACTGCCTCTGATACTATGTGAAATCATTTATCATAGCCTTAATTGGTTGCTAGATACCACATAACACAATCTCCCACCACTAACACCATAGACACAAGAAAGACCATCGGGCTTCAGATTCCGGTCAATCAAGGTATCATTTATGTCTTGTGCAATATTGTCGGGTTGAAACAATCACGACCAGCCAAATACCTTCCATTGAACTTTTCGTTGATTAGGCTGATCAATTCTTCGGAACTCCTTGTATGTGCAAACTTCGTCTTGTCCTGTGGCAATCAAACAGCCTAGCTGAGGATGTTATCTTGAAATGAAGGGCATGATACACATGCAAGATATAGGCATTTGCCGGCCTTGGGGAACAACTGGTATATTGATAGATGCAAGTCGAGGTAAGTCCGAGCTTGCTGCGGCTGCTGGTCCGACGTAACACCAAACGATGTGAATCTCGGGGCCATACGATGCATCCTCAAGCGCTACTGTTTGAGGATGCTAGCAGATCCGCCCCGCCCCCCCATTAGCATATATATATCTGTGAGACCTGTTCCATACAACCGTGCTGAGCACAACATAATGACGGCTGATGAATGTAGCATCTCGAGAAACCAATCAGTCAGAACAGACAGCTTCTTTACAAATATTGCCAATGATCTCTTTCATCTATTTTGCCTAACATTAGACCTAGCAAATGCACGATAAGGAAAGGAATGCGCAGCCAAAGCGCCACCACTACACCAACGGAAGAAGCTCTTAGATCACCAGACTACTCTGAGAAGCCTTCATAGCAAGAGGAGCATCTCATGCTACCACATCCACATCCGTAACAATTCTCAGGCCACCTCTTCGCACGTTTCCTTTTTTCTTCCATGGCTGCTTCGCTGTAACGCTTGCTCATTTCTCGTTCACGCTTACGAGCGACCTTGTTTGTGACCGTGGCAACACGTCGATGTGTCGCATCATTCCAAGTTCGAGACATCCTTGTTATCATCGTTTTCTGGAGAATTTCGACCTCATCGTCAGAGTATGGTGACATATAGCTCCGGGGTAGAGCTGCAGTTTCAAGGTCAGAACGCAGCATGGCAAACATGTTCTTCGATCTCTCAAGAGAGCTTGGGTCACTGTTTTCTGAACGGGTACTCTGTTCTTCCCAGGAAGATATGATATTCAAAAGGCGCTGGCGATCAACCGCATTTGTAGATTTGAGGTTCTCGGTAAGTGCTGGCGTGGATGGACCAGGTTCAAGACCTGCGTCTGAGGCACTGCGTTTCGGCATGGCGGTATTGGAGCGCTGGAAGGACGAGTGCCCAGATGGAGATGAGATGCTTATGAATGGAGGTTACTCCGTAAACGAAGAAGATTCTTAAGGAAAGAGGAATATTACCTAGATAGCCGACTATCCGACTATCGGCGGGGCTAGCATTGATTAGTTAATAGTTGGGCTTGGCAATTATGCAGGGTTCACGTAAGGTATCCTCGTACCCCAAAAATAGCATCGACATGCTTTACTTTACCAACCCAACAATTGAGACGGAAAGGCAAGGTATCCTAGATCAACAACTTCCCTTCAATACGAGCAGTCTTCGCTTCTATTAACAGGTAAAGGTCCTGATCTCTTCACCCTTTCCTTCTGCTATATCTTATTCCCCCTTCCTCATTGCCGCGCACTAGATCGACGGGACTCATCCAACAACAACCACATCGCAATGGGCAAGCCAATGCTTCCAAAGCCTTCTCCGGGCGTCTATCGAGATGACCCAGACCGCGACGATGCTGCCTCAACCTCGTCAGCCGTTCTAATGGACGAAATCGACTACCCTGACTCCGAGCTGCCTGCATACGAAGATATCCAAACAACAACATCAAGACCTACGCCAGCTCGCAACCAGGAGCCACAATCGTACGCTGGATTCCTTAGAGAGCGCTGATCCTATGCCATTGCGTCTGCTGAACCTCTTCTCTAAGATACCTCATCCACCCGTCCCTCCCATCCTCACACATCTCCCAAGATGAAACCACGACGGCGACCCACTGGCCTCTCTACAGCCAAGACGCCAAATTCCTCACGGAAATGCTGCAAGAGCAAGCCAAATACCCTCCAACCTTCACCGCTCGAATCGTCGGCACACACTCGGAAACTACAAGGAAGAAGGACAAGAAAGAGAAGGTCACGGTCACAGATTTCGACGTCCGCCTCGACATGACACACCTCCTCGTGCCAGGGCCAGACACCCCAGCCAGCCTAGTTTGGCAACACCTGGACCTGCCCTTACCGCAAACCAAAGCCTACCGCGGCCACAGAACCAAGAGCGACTGCCCTCCAGAGACCGCACCAGACACCGACAGCTACATCCAATCCTACATCTCCTCTCCTTACCCCGTGCGCTCCTTCACGCTCAACCGGCGGATCATATACCACGATTCCGCCGCCCTCGAAGCCCTCCTCACCTCCCTGGTAGGCTCGACCAACTACCGCGGCCACCTCCGCGTCACCTTTCCCGTCACGCACAACCGCGTCACGGTCTACAGTCCCTGCTGGCAGAACACCTACCGGGAAAAGTTCTGGCTCCGGTGGATCTTCTACCTCACGTTCCTCTGGGTGTTCAGCTGGCCTTACCTCTGGTTCGTGACGCGCCGCTGGGAAGTAGTGACGGCTGTGTTCCCGTACAGCTGCGCGCCGGACTGCGGGAACCGGAAATTCGTGACGCGGAGCGAGGAAAGCTTCTTCAAGGAGTGGAAGAGTAGTATACGACGGGCGGTGGTGGGCAAGAGGCAAGGATGGATCGATGAAGAATACAAGCTTGCAACTGAGGAAGCCATAGCGCAAGCTGGGCCGGATGGGCTGAGCAGGATGCCCAGCACGGGCAATGCGACAGCGGACGGGGCGCTGGGGTTCTTGCGGCAGGCTGTGAATGCGGGAAGGGACGTTGCTATGGCTGGGGGCTGGGGTGCGGACAGCTGGTAGTCGGGAGTCAAGCACGAGAGTCGAGACGCAGCTCCTATGATTCAGACATGCTGTACGAAAAAAGAGTGAGCTTGCGGGAATACTACAATCAGTCACTCTTGACTCTGTAGTCTTACGCACGGCTCCGCTCCAGCGTCACCTCCACTAACCTCGCATCATAAAGACATCTTTTAGAGCAGCAACGTTGACAAGGATGACGGCCCTCCGCAAACGCAGCCAGAATCTCCTTAGCCGCAACCGTCGACCCAACCCCTCTCCCCACCTACATCCACCCCATCCTCCCATCGAACCCCGTCCATCAGCTTCCATCCCATCGACAGCGCCGTCCCTACGCCCATCTACCCCAAGACCCCACCTCAACAAATAACAACCACACCCTCACTCTACAAAAATCACAACCACGCCTGCCTAGCCTTCACCTGCCCCCCTCTCTGCAACCCAGCCGTGCTTTTCCCAAACATCTGGATATCTGCACCGGCATCTCAACGCGCGCAAAGTCTGAACAAGACATAGCTCCGACGCGAAACCTCGCTCCGCTGCGCCAGGCTACGTACGTAAATACTCTGTCGGGGCGATGGGATGGGATGTGATGTGTAGCTACCAGGACGAAATGACATGTACCCAAGACCGCAAACATTTCATAACTGCCGCTCAGTGCCCAGTGCCTAATTCTCCATCTCGTCATGGATGAACACGAGTACGATGTCGTGTGCTCGAGATCATGTTGGGTCTTCATTCCGGATAAACGAAGGGAGGCATGGGCGCTTCGATCCACGCTTTCTCTGGGATGGGTTCTCAGAGATTTAGTATTGACAATGGATGACGAAAAGGAATGAGCATGGAAGCGTTCGCGTCAATGGATGATGAGGGCAATGCTGCGTCTTGTGCTAAGGGGGACACCCGTCGCGAGGACGAGGGAGGGGAGGGCGGGCACGAGCACGTGTACAAATCCCTGGGCGGTGTACTTGGGGGGTGAAGCCAGAGCTCTCCTCGCGTTAGGATACGATCTGTCTTCTCCAGAGGAAGTCGGTAATCGTAGCAGAATATTTGCATCGCTAAGGAGAGTCCAAAAAGCTAATCGCGAAAGATCGTGCATGGTTGGAAGGTTTGCGAGCTGACTTTGACAATCTTAGCATAGAGTTCGGCTTAGCGGAGGTATAAAATAATTAGGATTCCGTAGATAGATTTAGGGGCATTAGCGCTACACTCAGACCACCTCCCCACACACACTCTAGCCCCGGGATCGCATAGAACCACCCCCCCGACCGACAGTCACGAACCCTCTCTCGACGACCCCCCCACGAAGCCGTCTTTGCCAAACAGTCGCGCGACCCTCAGGTAGGTCTCGTCGTCTTTCATCTTATGAGGATTGACAGCAGCGCCATTCATGGGCCCAAGATCCTCCATATCCTTACTCAGCCGGTTGAGATCGTCCGAGACATCAAACGCCCGCGTATCATCCAGCTCAACGAAATCGAACCGCGCCTCCGCATCGTACAGCAAGCGACCGATGAGGACGTCCTCGGCGACGTCACGGATGGGGTTGTGCATATGCGCCTCGGCGACGAGACGGACCAGGTCCCACGAGAGGGTGTAAAACTGGCCGCCCGGGGTGCTGAAGTTGCGGTCGCTGCGGATCAGGCGGCGGGCGAGCAGGGTTGCGTTGGGATCGGCGCGGTGAGGCATGCGGGGGAGGAGGAAGTCCTGGTAGAAGCGCTCGGCGGAGAGGAAGCTGTCATCGTCGATCTTGGACACAAACTTCCATGGTATCTCGGCGCCTGACGCCTGACAACCCGCGACCAAGAGTTTCAAGAATTCCAAACTCTTGATGGTATTAGCAACCTCGGCGCTCTCCTCGAGCTCCTCCAATACGATCAGATCACCGTAGGTGTCATTCTCATGCTTGATGAGCGGATGCCATAGCGGCGGAGGCTTAGCTATCACGAAGCGGGTGTCGAATGCAGGGTTGGCGTAGAGTGTTTGCCAAGTGGCGCGGATGACATTTCGACGCCGTTGGGAGAAGTAGGCTGATATGGTTGCTAGGAGCCATGTAGGTCGTTGCTGCTGTTCTTGGTGGTGAAGAGGTCCTTGTTGCTGGAAGTGTTGAGGGCGTTTATTAAGTAATTGATGCGGTGGCCGATCGTGAATTCTGCTGAAATGCGATGGGATTGAGAGAGTTTTCAGACCAGGATGGGGAGTAAGTGTTAGGGCAGTGAGGAGGATGAGGGCAATGCCCGAGAGGGAGATGTAGAGCGTTCGCTGAGAGAAGGAAGGCATTGAGGAACGGTTCTTCGAGAATGAAGATCAGATCTTAGTAGGCGGGGTCCTGTGATGCGGTGGTGTAGAGCACGGGAGGATGACGGGAGGAAGACAAGAAAACCGGATAAAGACACGCTAGGTAAGTATGTTGCACTTTGTATCGGTACTTTGCACGGAAACATTGCCCCAATGCCAGGCTATGATTTTGGACATGGCATGCACACCATCTTCTCCCATGAGCGACTTCCCGGTAACCTGAAGTGGAGAAGCGGAGTGAAAATTTTAAGTAAAGGGAGAAAAGACTTGCATGATCTCCCAAATGCACAGCATTTGGGAATTGACTATACATCGAAATGAGGTAAGAAATACGAAGGACGAAGTACTCCGTACCAGAGGCATGAACGTTGGAAGGAATATGCATGATGCATGATAAATGCTGACATGGCTTACCCGCATCCTTCCAGGCTGATTTTCGTCTGTATCCGTCGAGAGGAAATTCTTAACGAATATGCGACACAGCCACCAGCTGCGCGTAAAGGTCCCATTGCGGTCGTGAGGAAGCTGTCCTCTTATTCGCAGTGCATGAATCGAGGCTGTCATGCGGAATAGTGCACGTTTGACCGTTTTATTAATAGGTAGGTGTATATGTAGGTAGGCAGAGGCGGCATGACCCGCGAATGGATACAACAGTATGATAGAGCAAGTAAGAACATTTCAATATGCGACTTGTCATCACTTGGTTCGTCTTGAATCTTGGAAAAAGTCAAGGAGATTGGTGACTTGGCGTGCTGGAGATGTACTGTAATGATATGAGTTGGCTAACACGTGTATTGATCGCAGCCAATTGAAATTTTCAGGTACTCGTACTCTCTCTCGACTTTCGTGGTAGATCAGATAAGTGAGGATGCGATGACCATGCAGTTATGTTATGCCGTCGCCGATGCAGTGTAGTCAGCTTAAGGTCAGATAAATATATAGTAGACATATAATGAAATACGGGTATGAATGGAAGAATATTATTGTATGAGTAAGGGGGTTTCTTAGAAGCGAAAGGATTGGAGAAGGAGGAGGAACAAAATTAAACTTTCCCCGCGCCGGCTTCTTCACCGCACCTTCCCTTCTTTGGTATCGGCATTCTCCTCATTCTCCTCGGCCGCCATCGGTTCTAAATCTCTAAAGCTCCGAGCATTCCCGCATGCCCTGCTCCCTCAATCACACACCAATTCTCTCCACCCCTCCACAACTTGTCGACGCCCCTTCCCAATGCCGTGCCTTGATGTACCAGACCCACAGTATCAAGCCGTGTGCCCACATCTACCGTCATTAAGTCTCGTCGGTACAGCATCTATCTCAAATCTCCTCTTCCCATATTCACTCCCAGAGTAAAGGTAGCCGGCATGGGCTCACTCAGAACAACATCCCCATCTCCTTTCGCCCTCATCCTCACCCTCACCCCTCCTGCATCCATACCCAATAAGCAAGATGACCTTCCCATTGGAAATACGGCACCCGATATGGTGACGCGGACCAGGTGAATGGGACTTCATTGGCATACGCTTCCGCGGCTTAACAGCTCCCGCCCTTCCCCCTCCCCCCCCTTCACCCACATTAGCTACACATTGCAATGTCTTTCCTGCATAGGAAGCTCCGGAGAAATGGGAACAGCGCCTATGAAACCAATCTATACAGCCGGGTTACAACCTAGAATAGAGGCTTTCCCAGCGTGGCGCCCGTCGCCTATTTAGATCTGTAGACGAAAGTTCAAACAGTATTTGATATTACTTAGCCCGCGATAGTGCCTTGAATTGTTACGTTAAACAAGGTCTGATAAAGAAGTATTTATTTTTACCTCATTTAAAGAATATAAAAATCTGTCAGAACCGTGCCCAGAGTCAAGTCTAATGGGGGTAAATTGAATAAGACAACTAGATAAGGAGGAAATATGTACAGAAGAAGAGCGCTTAAATACTAGGAAGAATCCCCGCTAGCCTATGTGATAATGAGAATGTGTCAATGACCAATAAATACTCTATGTGCCTGACACATAGCCATAAACACTCCCTTTGTACCTGACAGCTAGGGTACGTCCGTAACACTAAATAGATAGAGACTTAATCAGATCGTCTGTTATTATATCTTTGATATTAATATAAATCACTTTTAGCTTCTTAGTCTCGATAATTAATTGTCGAACGAGATAATATTTATTTCAAATATGCTTGATACGAGAGTGATTAATAGAGTTAATAGCAAATTTAATTATTAATTAATTTTCTGTTATAAGCTTAATAACGACAATATTCTCGTTCTTATATTTTATATCATAAAGTAGAGCGACTAAAAAAATAATCTTCTTAGCTATATTCGTTTAAGCGGTATACTCGATCTTAGTAGTAAAATCGATATATAGCGTTTAACGCTTAAATTATTAACTAATTATATCGTTTTATAATTAAAACAGTTAGTTAAAAGTAACGCGAGAACTATTAAAATAGTCTACTCAGACGAAGTTTATTTAGTTAATTAGATCATCGCTATAACTATTATATAATTTATATCGAATATTTAAATCGAGACTGTTAACGAGATATTTGATAATTCGCTTCGCGATATTAAAATATTTCGCTTCGAAATTGTTAATATATCTCTTATATCTTTCAACTAAATAGATTATATCTAATCGTATTATAATTATTAGTTATTGCAATACATTAATAAGCGATCGATATATCTTGATATTCTTTTTATTAATCTAATAATTCTCTAGAAAAATGTTAGAACGTAAATCGCTGACGATGAGCTAACGACTATAGACTATATAAAAGACGTAGTATCGTTATAGATATAATAGACTTAATTATATAAACTAATTTTTAAAAAGATCTAAAACTTCGAAGTAAACTCGATATATCTATATTCGTCAAGATTTCTAAAATAGATACGTTACTTTTGCGATCTTCGATCTTTCGCAAAATTCGAAAAATTAACGATATTAAAAAAAGTCGTTAAGATAACGACACTTTGATATCTAATAACAATATCAAATATAATCGATTAATAAACGAATAACACACTATAATCTAACAAGTGTCTCTTTTTTTAAATTCTAGTTCTTAGACGTTTAAGAGATTAATATTTATTAAAAATCTTAAACTTCTAAAGAGAAAAGAAAAAGAATTATCGAAACGTTTATTAAAAAATCTCAAACTTTATAAAAAAAGAAAAAAAAGTTATTTAAAACGCTAACGTTTCTATAGCGAAAACTTATTAAAAAATAATATTCGCGCTTATCGCGTTATTACGACGATATGATAATATTTATTTATTTATATTATATTAAAGACTCTATAATAGAGTTTTTTATAGAACAATAATATATTATATTAATCTCGCAGCTGACGACTAATTGTAAGGGCCATGAGGTCTCTAGGCATGAGGCGGCCTGTCAGAAGTCCAGGAATCCAACATACATCTAGGCTAGATCCGGGAGACTATCCCTCTGGTGCAGCTGTGCGGCTATAGCAGTCGCATAGTAAGTTTGCTTGGCATGGGGGTGCACTCTCCTCTGCTAAATATGCTGCCTCTGAGGATTCCCACTTGGGTTCCTCAGGATTCAGTCTATCTAGTAACCAATGTACGAGTTGCTCAGTCACGCATGCCTAGACCCCGTTACATTTCTGAATCCTTCAACTCTCGCTATCATCGACACGATAGTAAGGGGGGCGTGCCCGTCTGACAACAAACTATCACTCTGTGACTCTCCTCGTCACTACCTACCTACCAATTGACGCCGGCGTCGAGCCAGTCAATCGAATCATCAACCACAAAGTCGTAATGGCTTCCTCAGCGGGAGCAAGACGACAACTTACCTCGAACCCCAGTGACAGCACTCTCGGAGAGACCGCTGGATCTGATATCGTCGAACCAGTCGATACACGAATAATGCAGGTGGATGCCGAAGAATACGCAGCATTCCAGGCCTATCGAGCCCGTCGACGACAGGCGTCGCTGAGCTTCGAGACACAAGGGACGGCAAAGAGACTCACTCCCAGTCTTAAGACAAAAGACCCGAAACCATACAAGGGCGAGACTCCGGAGGAACNTCTTTCTCAGTGTAAGGGCCATGAGGTCTCTAGGCATGAGGCGGCCTGTCAGAAGTCCAGGAATCCAACATACATCTAGGCTAGATCCGGGAGACTATCCCTCTGGTGCAGCTGTGCGGCTATAGCAGTCGCATAGTAAGTTTGCTTGGCATGGGGGTGCACTCTCCCCTGCTAAATATGCTGCCTCTGAGGATTCCCACTTGGGTTCCTCAGGATTCAGTCTATCTAGTAACCAATGTACGAGTTGCTCAGTCACGCATGCCTAGACCCCGTTACATTTCTGAATCCTTCAACTCTCGCTATCATCGACACGATAGTAAGGGGGGCGTGCCCGTCTGACAACAAACTATCACTCTGTGACTCTCCTCGTCACTACCTACCTACCAATTGACGCCGGCGTTGAGCCAGTCAATCGAATCATCAACCACAAAGTCGTAATGGCTTCCTCAGCGGGAGCAAGACGACAACTTACCTCGAACCCCAGTGACAGCACTCTCGGAGAGACCGCTGGATCTGATATCGTCGAACCAGTCGATACACGAACAATGCAGGTGGATGCCGAAGAATACGCAGCATTCCAGGCCTATCGAGCCCGTCGACGACAGGCGTCGCTGAGCTTCGAGACACAAGGGACGGCAAAGAGACTCACTCCCAGTCTTAAGACAAAAGACCCGAAACCATACAAGGGCGANTTTGCTTGGCATGGGGGTGCACTCTCCTCTGCTAAATATGCTGCCTCTGAGGATTCCCACTTGGGTTCCTCAGGATTCAGTCTATCTAGTAACCAATGTACGAGTTGCTCAGTCACGCATGCCTAGACCCCGTTACATTTCTGAATCCTTCAACTCTCGCTATCATCGACACGATAGTAAGGGGGGCGTGCCCGTCTGACAACAAACTATCACTCTGTGACTCTCCTCGTCACTACCTACCTACCAATTGACGCCGGCGTCGAGCCAGTCAATCGAATCATCAACCACAAAGTCGTAATGGCTTCCTCAGCGGGAGCAAGACGACAACTTACCTCGAACCCCAGTGACAGCACTCTCGGAGAGACCGCTGGATCTGATATCGTCGAACCAGTCGATACACGAATAATGCAGGTGGATGCCGAAGAATACGCAGCATTCCAGGCCTATCGAGCCCGTCGACGACAGGCGTCGCTGAGCTTCGAGACACAAGGGACGGCAAAGAGACTCACTCCCAGTCTTAAGACAAAAGACCCGAAACCATACAAGGGCGAGACTCCGGAGGAACTGGACGACTTTCTATACGAATGCGAGCGACAGTTCGATGCTAAGGGCTTCACGACTGAAGAAGACCGCGAAGGCGAAACGCCAGCGGACCGAGTGCATCAGAAGGAAGACACAAAGAAGAAAGTTGCATACGCTACAGGCTTTCTCGAGGAAAGAGCTAAGACTGACTGAAAGTCTTGGTTGCTGCAGTTCCCATTAGGAGCTGATTCGTGGACGCATTTTAAGACATTGCTACGCGAGTTCCTCGAAGGGGACAAAGAAGAAGCATATGCGGAAGGCAGTCAGAAATTGACAAATGCTAGACAGCGAAAGGGTGACTCCGTCAATGAATACTATGACTACACTTACAAGCTGCACATTCGTCTTAGGGCCCTAGATAAGGAACGATCATTCACCGATCAACAGTTCTTCGACTACTTCCGAGCACGACTACTTCAGGAATACAGGACAAAGCTAGACGAGCTGATTCCTGGGCCAAAGACCATGCATGAATTATTGCACCAAGTTCACCGTTATGAGAAGACGGCAAGAACTCACGCACAGAAGGATGGACATAAAGATAAGTCTCGTTCTGAGGGGTCTACAAAACCCCAAGACTCGAAGAAGGATAACAAATCCGGTCGAGCAGCAAATCACGATCAAAAGAAGAACCGTGATGATAACAAGGACTTAAGCACTAAAGCTCCCTTCGTTATGTGGAAAGACAAACTGTCTGACGAGGTTCGAGACCGCCGCTGGAAAGATCAGGCGTGTTTCAAATGTGGTTTGCCTAGACATAAGACTCGTGACTGCACAGCTAAGGATCAAACATTGCATGACTCACAAGCAATGCTCGAAGCGGCAAAAAACAAGTAGGCACAGTAATGGCTCCGACCGCTGTGCCACTACGAGGGGCAACTATCACTACCCATTTCGTTGACGAATCCGAGCCAATGGATATCTCGTCGAACGAGGCTAGTCTGACTCGAATTTTCGAATCGAACTCCGAGTCGGATATCGAATCGAACCCACCGCCAGCTGTCAAAGCAGAGCCCATTGTCGATGTAAGGGTGTGGGCGGCCAAGGTTCATGCTGTGACTCAGCGGATCAAAGAACTGTCGAAAATGGATAGTATCTTCATCAAGAATACCCTAGTGCTGAACGCCAGGGGTAAGACCAAGTCCTTTAGTGCGCTGGCTGACAGTGGTGCTGAAGTGAACATCATCAATCGTGTAACCGCTCAAAAGATGGGCTTGCCGATTCTCAATACGAACATCGGACTTAGTGCTATCTATGGCGAGGCAGTTAAGACCTACGGGATGCATTATATCGAATTTCAGCAGGAGGACCAACAAGGTCGAGTTCGCTACTTTCAGGACACCTTCCTCGCTGCAGACATCAACACTCGAATGATTCTTGGCATGCCATGGCTGACCATGGCGAACCCCAATATCGATTGGTCTAAGAGATCGTTCCAGTGGAGGACATACACTGCAGCAGTGGCTCTTACGACCACTTGCCGAGTGGATGTCATCGATCCAAAGGAGTTTGCTAAGCTGGCCCTTGATAAAGAAGCACACTGTTTTGTAATACATGCGCGTCAAGTGACCACCGCTAATGAGCCTCCTATCCATAGGGATCGTCAGCAACACATCGCTCAGGCAAATAATGTTGTCACTGAGGCTGTGGAGCTACCGTCGAAGTACAGCGAGTACTCTGATGTCTTTTCGGACAGTGGTGCTGCCGAGCTACCAGAGCATGGACCTGCAGACCACGCCATCGACCTCATGGATGAGCGACAGCCGCCCCACGGTCCAATCTACAACCTGAACGAGGTAGAGCTCGAGACCCTACGAGGGTACATCGAGAGTAACCTTGC